>OX371225.1:86933357-87533357 GCA_947310385.1 Nephrotoma appendiculata
TTATCGGCTTATGGGTTGGGTGCGTGAATTTTTTATATTAGTACGTGCTCAATAAAACGCAATTTATGAAGCAACTGTTAACGAGCCAACTACAAATTATCAAGTGTTAAGCAAAAGAATGAAATTTAAAAATTTCGAAATACATAACCAACATTGTATTTCTTTGAAGGCACAAAGATTTAACACTTTTACAAAGCCCCGGGTTAACCTTTGCTTGAGTATATATATATATATATATATATATATATATATATATATATATATATATATATATATATATATATATATATATATATATATATGCATCCAGCCATATATCTAGTAACCACCAAAAAATTATCTTGTTGTCTTGTACATAAAGAAAATCATTGTGTCAACACAAAACAATTAAATTTTAACCAATGAAGGAGGGAAAAAATTCGCAGCGGGTGATCTCCCACCAAAATATGATTTATGATGAATTTCTTTATCATATCTTATTGGTATATATATGGTGTGTTCTTGAAATCTTATAGAAAATTAAACATTTTGTTGTTGGTTTCGTATTTTTGTATTATCACACAAGACACCACATGACACACGAAAGGGTTAAAAACCAAAAACACAAATATTTTGATCGACAGTATTCATTTGGATATATTATTGATGCCAGCAATAAGTAAATAAATCATTAATTAAAAAAGTTACTTCTTCGTGTCATTCTTTTACTTTATTCAAAGTCGTTTTATTAATTGAAACACTTAGGTTAAAGATTGGATGTCACAGTATAGTTGGTCGGAATTTGAAATTGTTTATAAGATGATCATTCATCAATCAATCAAATAAACTTTTGTAAGAATTCACTAATATTTGCTGTTTGCTACATAATCAAAGTGTTAGCAATTTAACTAATGATTGTATGATCAATCCTACCTCATAAATTAAAATTTGTTCCGTTCTTTGTAAACTATTATCAACATGATTGATACGTAATTAATGCAGTATTCTGCACGAGTTTGAAAACCAAATTCGTCTTCTTCTATCTCTTAATTGTTTCAGTCCTTACATACATTTTCATAGATTCATCGTATTTGTATATCTTACCTGTTTTAGCGTCCTTCTCAGTATTTCTCTAACTAGTAGTAGAGCCCGTCCTATGGCAGTGTTGTGGTTGAAAAACCAAAAAGTGAATAAACATGTTAAAAAATAAAAATGAGAATATAGATTGTACAAAGGTCTTCTATATTCTAATATTTTAATTATGAATTATACAAAAGCCTTCCATTCTTTAAATACGACTAAGATAAAAAGATGAATGGCAAGTTTCTGTCGCTTGCATCACGTGCGACGACTTCGCACGTGATGAATCGCTGATGAAAACCAAGAACGATCATTCAAATGACATTACGCGTTGCTTTCTTTGGGTTCAAATTCCAAATAATCATTACAATTATGCCAATTTTCAGAACTAAGGAGTTTGGAGGAAAGCATGGTGTGTTTGTTCATATGGAATAATTTAGCTGCATTAATGGTCACGCCACTGCAATCTTTGGTGATGATATGCGGAGACTATTTCGTTATTTCACATTGACACATAATACATGTTTTAACAATTTATTGCTGGATAGCTGTCTAGATTCCGATCAAAAATATTTTTCACGATATTATCTTTGTTATCATATCTGTTGGAATTCTCAAGATATCTTCGGATAAGTTATAAATTAAAGGCAACCTTCCAGTTTCAATATCAAGTATCCATTGGTTGGCTCGACATCAAACATATTTCCATTATTTCAACACGTCTTCTTCGTGGCACCACAGCCAGAGTTTGACGAAAATGAACTCCAATCACAATTCGAAGAAAGAGCGAAATTGTATGATGTTCACACTCAATGGAGTTGCTCGATCGCAATAAACGCATATGAAACCGAATATCTGGAGCCTGGACTAGACATTTCTCATTCGTTGAGAAATGTTTAGTCCAGGTTCTTAGATAAACATAACTTATTGCGACTGGACCAAGCAGTAGAAGTTTTGAAGGTAAAAATGTTCCTGAAATGAACAGGCAAGCTACAGTTTTATTTACACCTCTCTGTCGTCTCGTCCATTTTCTGCTACGGAATTTCTGTATACAGATCTTCTTGATTTAGCTGAAAGCACGCTGTAAGTTTCGTAGGTACCTCCAGCTTGGTCAAGAACCTATAGTGATCATTTCCTACTTCCAAAACGATTTGTTGTTGCAGATATAAAGGAACCGGAAAGCGAATAACGGCATGAGAACGGTCATGCATTGGTGTTTCTAGTAATCGTTACATTAGAACAGCCATATCCTTGGCAAATGTATTTGACTGCCTTGAATGACGTACAGATCTCTTCATCGATGTGAACGTTTTTAGAGCAGTAGGTACTTGTTATGTGAAGCCACGTAATGATGGTACTTTGTAAATCCTTGACTCGATAGAGAATTGCTTGAAATTCATTAGGGAATTGCTTCTTGCATTTTACCTTCATAGTATGCAAATGGTTTGATGACATCGCAAGGTCCGTACATCGGTTCAGAATTTCGTGCAGTGTTGGATTATGTATCATATCAGGAATTGCAGCGCACATAACTTGATCGATTCTTTCAGCTCTTATAAAATTATCATCATCTTGAAGCGTAAACCAAATGTGAACAAGTGAAATTACTCACGTTTGTGTCTTCAGTGTCAGTCTGTTCAGCTTTAGTTTCAATAATCGTGCAACGAAATTGGGATAATTGGATGCTGTTTCATTTGGTCAGCTGCGTTAAGTTTAACCCTCGGCCTGGTAATATGAGACCACGGTCCATTGTTTACGAGTATTCTCGTATCGATCACATAACCAATTCGGCAGCCTTCCTGTTTCACCGTAAGGATAGAGAATCACGTAAGTCATGGGATCAAGACTTGGACTTAAGATGCCGAGACTCTTTCTGTAGATTATCAGGTTTTGCTTAAATAAGTATATGAATATCATGGTTAAATAGACGCTCACTATCATGTTATCTACAAAACTCAAGGCAATTTCATTTGTTGTTGGAACATTAACAGCGTCTTTCATCTGACTGATTGACATCTCGGCGTAACACCATGTTAACAATGAGTCCTGCTCGGTTATCTTGAGTGGCTTTCTGTTGTCCCTTGTTTTTCTCATGTCAACAGATATGACGCGGAAAAACAGCGACTGCGACTGGTAGGCATTTGTTGATTTGCTGGTAAGGAGATACATTTCATAGCTTGAGCCCATCTTCCATAGCTTGAGTGCCATATCCACAATGGAGCAAACCTTTTCTTTTACCCTCTGGAGGAGTCAGATGAGTAGTGTGTTGATCAAGTTGATCATGAATCTGAAAACATATTGTTATGAATTCTACTCTACACAACCGCTCGAGTGGTAAAGTTATACACAAACAACTGTTATCAACCCCAAGGTCGAGAGTTTGAAGCCAGTTATAGACTATAATTTTATTAAGCAATTATTGTTCTTAACATCATCGGTGTTACCGCATTAAGTAGGTTTCTACTACTGATGAGAATCGGATTTTAGAATGGCCTTCCAAGTGAAGGGGCATCCCGCATCCGCATATGCAAATAACGAAAGCAATTGTATACCACGGCGCGATAATAATCATCAACTAAAATACTGGGAATTACAACGACGATAATCTAATAATCAAGACAGGGGAATTGATGACGTGGAATGTTCGCGAACACAACTACATGAAAGTGAGTTACAATTGAAATACACATCGCAGACACAAAAAAAAATAATCTCGAACAGTGATAGACATATAAGATATATTTATATAAGCGAGAGCAATTTGGAACGCAAAGACAGTTGTAATTTAACCAGTAAAGAGTGCAAACTAAAAAGAGAAAAGTAAACAGTGTGAAAAGTACTGAACAGTAAAAGTGAATTAGTGAGTAGTGAACGATAGCGAATTACTGAAGAAACTAAAGGTGATGGAAAATAAAGTGTGTATAACTTAAATCGCTGGGTGTTTTATGCTCAAAACCGAGTATGAATCCATATCAAATGCACAAAATTAATAAAAATATGTTTCGTTACGCGGAGCTTAAATTATTTTCAAACCCAATAAAGCAAACGATACGGAGCTTGTACATGATTGTATGGTCTCACGGAAGGTTCGATAATATACTCCTATGTTTGTTGTATCAGATAAAATAGAACGAAGAAACTCAGGATAGCTTAAAACATCACCGTTTAAATTGAACGGAGTGGAAGCTTAACTATTCCTTTGAGGCAGCAGTCGTTAAAGATTCTTCTGGCTGACTGTTAAAATCTAGCAATTTACTTTCATCTATTTTGATTTAGACAAAATTGCGATTTCATTTTTTTCTGTGTAGGAAATCGAGTGTATCACAGAATTGAAAAACACTATCCGTTGTGTGTGTAATCATGACGAATAACTTGAGTCATGTTGGGGAAGTTGTTTTAATTCTGGATTGCTTGTCTTTGTGTGGCTCGTCAATGTTCAATGCAAGAACATTTGCAACACGTTAGAGTTGAGTTGCTTCAAGGGATTCATTTTTGCGACGATGATCGTATAAGATTGTATATTAGCTTGATTATAAATATAGGTATTTCCAATAAAAGAAATGAGATTATTATTCCCAATTCCTTATTCTCAGGGAAAACCAGAATAGTGCCACAGTACCATAATAAACTCTGATTACATCAAAATGAATGTATGCAACCAAACTGCTATACAAATTTTGTGTATGCAATCTGCGTAAAAACTAACTAAATTTAGACAAAATTTTGGGCCTATTTTTTAATTCAACCTGAGCAAGCAGTGCGCTGTCAAAAAATACTCTGTGTTTTTTTACTCAACCTGAGTAATTTTACTCTGCACACTGCGTTTTTATTTGTGAACTGTGCTTACACCGAGCTTACTCGGTTCTTCAAATTTTACTCTGAAATTAATGTCAGTGTACGAAGAGTGTGCAAAGTAAAAAAACAATTTTTTACTCTATGCGCATCGGATAATTTTACCCAGTACAACCTTTGCTCGGTGTACACCACTCGGGGTAAGCCTGCTTGCTCGGGTTGAATTAAAAATAGACCCTTTATCAGTACGAAGGAGGGTACGTATAAAAAAATAATCGTTATTTTATAATAAAAAAAATTTTATTTTCAAATAATAAACGTTTTTCAAATTGAATTTTTTTTAACAAATATCCGCAAATGGTATGTGTTTATAATATTATATTAATAATTTTATTAAAATTATTTATTTAACTTAATAAGTACAAACTAAGTTTAAAAAAAAATTAATTACAATCGAGACAACGAGTTGATAATCGCCAAAAAAACGCGTTGATTGATTTGGTAGATGAGAATTTTCTTTTCATACAAGGTAGGATATTGTATTAATAATTTCATTTTCAATTAAATAATAACTTTACTTAAAGGAAAAGACGCAACCGCACGAGAAGCCAACGATAAAAAGGCGGTTTGGGAGTCAATTGCCGAAGCATTAAACGCCATTGGACCTTTATATAAAAATGCCGAACAATGGAAAGATGTATTTATATATTAAGTATAATAAGTACAATCTAAAAGTGTTAAAACATTTAAATACTTTCAGACATGGAACTCGTTACGCTACAAAGTGAAAAACAAGTTAAAAATTATTAGGAATGACCGCAACCGTAGTGGAATGGCTCCTTTAACAAATATTGGCTTGACGATGAAGCCACGGTTATGTCCGAATAGGACTGGAAGATTGTCCAAATGTGCAATCTCAAATAAAGATAATACATAAATATTTAATTTAGTCAGCTTCTCCTCCAAGTCGATCTCCCCACCCTTCTACAGCAGCTAGGACATTACACGATGTTTGTGTTTCGGAAAGCGAACCAGCAATAGAAAGTCCTCTCTCTCTCTCTCTGGGAGATCATCCCATGAAGGGATTTCGCCGCCTGCACTAAGGCCCTCCATCCATCTCGATCCACCGCTCTCGTCCTCCAGTTTCGACATCCTAATGTAGAAAGTCCTGTAAGAATAAAAAAAATAAAAAATTAAAAGATAACGAAATTTTATTTCGTAATTTATAACTTATTCTGTAGATATTTGCCGAGCACACGGTTGAGCTCATAATTGAAGTGCTTGATACCGCTCAAGCAGCCGGTATCCAAAGTTCGGATCTTGGTGATATGTCGGATCAGTTAGCGCCAACCACAGAACGGTCACACTTAATAGAGGTGACAGTAATGTACCAACAGATAGTTTGAGTATGAATTATCCAAGAGTTAGGTACAACATACGACCCAGAGTATGTACAATTTGTATATTAAATTCATTTCTGGTTATCAAATAAAAATATTTTCATCAAGCAACGATAATGGAATCGATATTAAAATCTATTCGACTCCAGGAAGAATCGAATCGGCTACAAAGGCGTCTGGTTGAAAAACAGGAAGCGACCAACGTTATTCAGCAAGAAATTTTATCTGAAAAAAAAGAATAACACTTTTCTAAAAAAACAATGAACTGTTGTCAAATATGAATAATAAACGAAATTAATTATACATATTATAAATATATGTGTTTACCATTTTTTTTTTTTTTTTGTTTTGTTTATAAAGAAGGAGGAAATCTTCCAAAGACACCGTGCAAATGGATGTTATGCCTGGTCCATACTAAGTTTAGTATGGATCAGCATTATACATGGTGTGTGAGATTTTTACTCACTAAAACCACCTTCTTGTATTGTATACTCACCTCATCCACTTACTTACTTACCCACCATTTTTATATTGACCGATTTGCTTTCTTCTAAGTTGCCCTCGAGTTCAAAAAACGCACAACCCAATTGCGATTCTGTTGACCGGCAATAAATAAAGAGCCTCTCTCGGTATTTCTGCTTGACAAGTTGTCATCGATCTTTGTTGGAGAATCTTCGTCGTAAATTTGATGGTTGACAAGAATATTATGTAAAATTACACAAGATGTAATGATATTTGTCACCATTTGTGGATCGTAACGTAATTTACGTTCTCCTAATAAACAGCTAAAATAGGCAATAACATAAAGTTAATGTTTAAATATAAAATATTTTTGTTTTAATTTATCGAACCCGATTTTTAGGCAAACCGATGCAACGTTCAACTTTACTGCGGATCTTACAATACATTCTATTGTATTCTTTCTCTTGTGACAACCTGGGGTATTGGATGTTCGTCAACAAAAAAGGCTGTAGTAGATATCCACTATCATCTAGAATGAATGAAAATTTAATTAATGCATAAAAAAGTAATAAAGGGAATATTTATTTGTATTACCTAACAGCCATTCGTGTTGCTCACCAGTCTCGTGCCGCAGTTGTAGAAAAGCGAAAGCTTGACTGCATGCCCAAACGTAGCTATCGTGAGTAGAACTGTAATGAACATTAGTAATTAATTTCATTAAGGTATGAAATTTATTTAATTATAATTATTTATTGTATTTAAAGTAAATAAATATGGTATACTATACTAACCCACAATATCTAGCGTTGCAGTTTATTATCTGTAAATTGTTGTTGCAAATCTAAAAATATTGATTATTAATTATTGTTATGACAATTATAACACAAAATGTTACCAATTGTGTATTAATCGAATGGAATCCTTTCCGATTAACATACGAGTAGGAGTGCTCAATATCCTTTCTAAGGCCAGTTATAGCAATATGAGTCCCGTCGATTAACCCTAGTATATTAGGAAAACCATATTCTTCTAGAAAACTAAGAAACAAATAGTTAAAAAAAAAAATCTTAATATAAATATGTTTAAATGTTGGTACCTAAATTGCTTTAGTGTTGTTAATTTCTTCTGGTGTTTGGGGAAATCTAATGTATTTCCCAGATAATTGTTCTGCAGTTATCGTTGCATATCGCCTAGCACAATTAGATATTTTTTGTTGGCTCATGACAGCTAGTGTGTCACTACCAACCCTTCTATGATAACTGCCACTAGCAAAAAAATTTAATACTGCTAAAATCTAGAACGAAATAAAGCATAATACACAAATATATAATGTAATAAACATAATAAACATTTACAATTTATCGTAAAATCGTATTAGGATTAATTTTAATTAATAATTTTACTGTACATTATATTGTCTACTTTTAGTACGTAAAACTATTCTAAACTTGCATAACACGGTTGAATTGAAAATGTCCTTGTTAATTTATTCTAAATAATTAAATTATATGTTTCCAAAAACTTCAAAAACTTTAAATTACTTATGCCTACCGCTAAATGAAGCGGAATTTTTTATTTGCCGTCGATTATTTGGCCCACCTCTCCGTATTTCCTCGATAAACTCCATCGCGATATTTATTGGCAGACGGTACATTTCTTTAAACCTAATAAAAACGAATATTGTATTTACAAATATATTGGGATAAAATAAAAAGCATCTTACCACTTTTCAGGTACATCGAAGGGGTTTAATTTATCCCGTAACCTTTTTCGCAAAACCCGCATATGGTGTTGCATTTCATAATATAAAATAACAATCGGCGCGAGGTCACTAGATTTTAAAATCAAAATACTAAATAATTTTGTGCAAAGCTCTCAATGAAAATTTTTTAAATCTTAGTTGGCTGCATTAGTTTGAATTTAAATTTATTTATTTGTCAAGTCAAAATTCCAAGTGATAGAAATTGTCGTTTGAAGTGATAGCAGTTCCAAGGAAATATTTATAAAGCAGCATACTAAGATTTAAAAAATAGCCAGAACGACTTTATTGGAAAGTTTCGATTTAATGATGTAATAACCAAGAAGATGAGCAGTCACATCACTTGAAGTGACGCGACTAGGGGAATAGGGGTGCAAATGAATCAAAATTCGACATACGTCTGCTATGATTAAAAAAATTTTAAAAGTTGAACGTACGTTTTTCTAGCAGTTACAAGAAATTATATCGAATATTTTTTTCCACTAAAACGTGCGCTTGGTTCCTATACTGGTGTTCTAAAACAATAACATTGTTACAACCAAACTGGTGACCCCGATGTGATAAGTGAGCCATATAAATTAAATCGATGGTCAAAATTTTACGGTTTTTATAAAATCAACGGCATATAACCAAGGCATATCATTACTCCAAGCACATTGCTACAATATATTCACCAAACACTAATGGGAATAGTTCTCAAAACTTTTTGTTTTTCAAAGCCAACATGATAAAGAAAAAATCTGTACCAAAGGTTTATTTTCAAAGTGCCAAAATGTAGTAAGTGAAAAAAGTATTGTGAGAATTTCGCAATACTTTTTTAACTTACTACATTTTGGTACTTTAAAAATAAATTTTTGGTACAGATTTCTTATCATGTTTGTTTTGAAAAACAAAAACATTTTGAGAACTTTTTTTTTTGATTATTGAAAAATTATATTTTTAGAGATTCGAAGTTTTTATCGCGATAAATTAAAATATATTTTTTAGTTAAATATTTAATAAAAATATTATAAAATGAAATTAAAATAAATATTAAATAAAAAAATTAATAACCTACATACTTTATTTTTTTCAATTTTGTGGTTACGTCGATATAGATTTATCATCGACTCTACAGTAAAATTTGGTATTATGAATTTCCATACCGATCGGCATTTGTCGCAAAAACGCCATTTTTTACATTTTTTTCGCGACTCACAATTTTTTCGATCGATAATCGACACGACTTAATCGTGTCGATAATCGACAGTGACTCTGTCACTGTTTTGTTGTGTAGATTTTTATTTTGTATTGCAAAACTAGAACGAATCGACTAATTAGTGTTGCCTCTTTAACAATGAACAAATCGAATTGTGAATTATTCGTTTAAGATAACAATCGTGACTAAGTAGTTTTGTTTGCGTATTTTGTGAAAAAGCTGTCAGTTCGCCTGTTAGGAAATTGTATCAGTTTATATTTAGAACTAGCTGACCCGGCGAACTTCGTACCTCCTCAAAATCAATAAATGTTGTTTAAAGTTATTATAGCTTAATTAAATTGAGTTTTTTATTAAGATAAAATGAATTACTCTCTCTCTCTCTCTCTCTCTCTCTTTCTCTCTCTCTCTCTCTGGCACTATATCCCATCAAGGGATTTGGCCGCATCAAATGAGTTTTCATAATCATATTTTCATTTCGGATTATGACTAATGAGTGATTAATTCATTGATCCTAAACCAGCCGTGCAATTTTTTTCTTGTCACTATCGGGAATCGAACCCGAGACCTCCGGGGCGGATAAAATGAATACTCCAAATTAATTAAATTCAATCAAAATGAAATATATTTTAATTACATTGGGCGATTTCAGGGCACCCTGAACATGTTGAGTAAAATCGCGGCCAACGCTATGAAAATGTTTAGCATATGAAATTTTCAAATCAAATTGGCGATGATTTTACTAATCATGATAGGTGACCTGAAAGCGCCCATTGAAATGAAGTAAGGCTTTCGTTTTATTGAATTGATTCGAAATGATTGGCGTAGTATTGTTGCACTACTTTCTTTTAAACTATTTGCTGGGTGGGTTGCAATAGAGTCGATTTCCTTCAGTAAAGCATCTTGTGATATACGACATTTTTTGTTTTATTGTCAGGTGCGAGAACGAACAAAGCGGATGGTTTGCCGACACGTGAACATTCTACGTACAATTGGGTGTGAGAAAAACATTGATTTTCTAGATTCAGGCCACAAACACTATAGGATGGGCGTTGTGATTTGTTGATCGTCATGGCGAAAGCAAGACGAATCGGAAATTGAATTCGTTAAAGCTCAAATGGCATATCGGTTGGGATCATCAGAATTCTCGGAATGAGAACTTCCTCACCTTTGAACTTTCCTTGAGTTTTCTCAAAACCAAACGCGTTCCGTTACATAGTTTTGGTTGATTCAGGTTTCGTAGCATGATGATTACCGCACCAACTTTCCAATGAGTTTAAAAATTCAGTGGATAGTTGGTTGCTTCGTCTTTGTTTGTCACACAGTCGATAGATTTGAAGGAATGAAGTGGACCGACGACTAGATTTAATTGTGAAATTTAAGTGTTCCACATCTTTGTTCTTTGCCGCAAGAATTACTCGTTCACTTACCCAATTGTGATTTTTGTAGTTAGTAATGATGTTCGGGAACACTTTGTTGATGAGCTCGTCCTTCGTTGAGACAAAATTGTAAAAGTTCCGAGGAAACGAAATCAATCCGTTTGGTTCGTCGACCGGAACACGGCCATTACCGATAATCAGCAATTGCTTGGAGAAATCTTCGGCAGATGGATCGTTTAACCACAGACAATCAAATTTTTCGTTCGAGCTAAAAAATGAAAACAAAATATATTTCTGATAATTCCAATGTCATCGTTGTTAATGTAATGTATTAATTAATTAGTTCAGTAAAATTATTAAAAAATTACTTGCACTGGAATTGAAACCAGCGTGAATGAGATGAAAAGTTTGTAAGAATAAAATTTAGTGAGTTGTCATATAATTCACTAGTTACGATTATACAGTTGCTCTACATATATAGAACACAAAATGTAATCGTTACGTCGTTACGTAGTAATATTTAGTCGCCATGGCCTAATGAGATGATTGAATTTTTTCATGATCTTATCAGATCGAAACTGGATATTACTTCTGTTACAAAAACCATCGAAAATTTAAGCTTAAAATAATTTGTATAAAAATAAAAAAATGTTTAAATAATTTAAAATGTAATTTAATTTCACTTATATTAATTTATAATTTTTATTTTATCATTCATCGATTATAATTTCAACAAAATATCATTTTTCCGATCTACTTGGGTGATTGGCCGTTTAGATTTAATATTATTATGAGGGTGGGTCGTTAGCCCATCGCTCAATTATCGCCATTTCGAATCTCAAACCCAATTATAACACTTTTTGATGTACGTTTAAAACATTAACCGAAATGGATCTCAATAAGAGATGTGCATTAAGTTTAATTAGCTCTCGCGCATTCATTATGAAGTTTAAAACAAAAACTAAAGAAAATTTAATTTTTTAAGTGCATTAAGAGGTCGAATGGCGGTTTTATTTTATTATACATAAAAAAATTAATCGAGTTTTGTAGTCTTAATAAGAAAAGTATTTTTTTTATATACATATTGTGATTTTTATCTCGTTTGAACGAATAATAAAAAAAAAATTAAGAAATTCATTTTGTTATTAAAAAACCTGTTTTACATCTTCTTTCCAAGACTGATTGTATTGTGCATGTATGTTTTTACAGGTAAGGTACCTACTTGCAAATATCGGTGCGTTCGCATTAAAATTGGTGAACTTATATATTCCATCGCATACATCGTTGGTTTCATAAGATTTAATTAAATAAAATTTTAATTAGTTTTTTTTACTGCTATTTCACTATTAAATTGAGAAACGCGGAGAAAAGGATTTATTGTGAACGCAGTTGTTACATAAAAAATGTATGAACGTACACCAAATATCCCCTTTTTAAATGTAATTTTACCAATTCGGTAACTATACTTTATTTTGATGAGGTTAGATTTTCAAGGATTCTGAAATCGTACAAGGACGTAACAGTAAAACCGATTTTTTTGTTAAGTCAGATTTAAAGGCACATAATTAAGTAATTAAAATTAGCAAAATTGCAACAAAACCATATTTTTTTTCAATTACACGTTCTTATTGTTTATGATGAAGACAATTTACAAAATTTGGGATTTTTTTTTTATCAGGGGTCCATAAATGAACAAACAACGGGATGGTCATAAAATATTAACTGAATTATTATAAAAAGACAAAACAGTTATATAGATCCCACTGTCTAGGGGCATTGTTCATATGTATATGGTCATGGCCTGGCTATTTATTAAAGATATATGCGGGACAACCCTTCGATTTTTTTTTTACTATTTGGCTTGTTTCGACCGGACAGGTATATACGTGTTTTATGGTCGAAGATAAATAATGAACTAATATTTAAACATATGGCGAGGGTTTTTCTCGTGATTCGCGTAATTTAATAATTTCATAAGCGTACAAAGGAGCATAAAAAGTTATATTTTTTTATAAAACTATTACATTTTATAAACGTACGAGAAGAATTCAAATGAATGCAATGGTGAATATGATAGCGGATAGATTTCAAATACACAGATAGTACTCAAATACTCAGATACACAGCAGATTTGCCACGGCCTTCAAAAAAAAATGCTCCTGTCCACAAGTGTGAATTCGAATTTGACTATACATAGAATAAAGTGAAAGTGCAAAAGCAATACGTAACAACCTTCTTTGTTGTTTTTAAATGAAAACGAAATTTAAATTTGATTTACAATTATTTTAATATTTCAAATTATAATAAAAAATGAATAAATTTTGTAAAATTACATTTATATTTCTTGTTTTATATATTTTTCGTTTTTTCAGTCTGAAATGTTCCTCATTCAAGGCTTCCTGCCGCTTTGATACTGTTAACAGCCTTTCTTCCACCAGCAGTTCTTTATTGTTGATTAAATTTGAATCCTTTAACAAATTAAAAACTTTCTTGTTTAATGCATTCTGTTTTCATTCATAGTCGATTCGTCGCTCTGACGTGTTTCCGTTGTGACCAGTCACCTGTGACTGGTATTTAGGTTTATAGTGATGTAGGTTCGTGATTTTATTTTCTTTAATTGGCCCACAATGAAACGAAAGTATACAAGCCCAAAAACGCTACTGGTTATTAAACTTACTTTACCTAGGTTTTTGTTGGTAAAATGGCTGGTTCGACATCTGAAAGAGGATACAAAAGCTAAGCAAACAATAAAGACCCTGATCGAAAAAAAAGAAATCTCATAATTTGATAGTCATGTATTAAGTAAGTAAGTCACAATAAGAAAAGTAACTCGAAATACTAGTCGAAATCAAAATAACACCGATAGTAAATTAACTGCCATGTAAAACATTTATAAGTATGTATATTACTTAAATTATCATCGACCAAATAGATTAATTATCTAGAAAACCTCTTTTTGTAATTTAAGTGCACCTGACTTATCTAAAAAACCCAAGCCAAACAGTATAATTTGGTTGTCGATAGTTCAACTCAGGCAAGTGGATTGAAATGAACTGGCTACGTCTTGCCATTTTAGTGCTGTAGTTTTGTAACATTTTATTTTAAAAATGATTTAATTAAAAAAAAAAAATGGTTATCTCATTAAAATATAAAATTTTTATTAATAAAATTTAATACTTGATTTAATATGGCCAGATAAAGTTATAATTATTTCATTATCCAGCCAGACATTATTTAAACATTTCGAAAAGCCTTCGTCTAACAGCCATACAACTCAGTACCGCCATAAATGTTTCAGTCGTAAGGTCGAACACAAGTTCGATATCAGCTGTTTTGGTATCAAGGCACACGAATATGCATATTACCCTGACTGAATCCTGACCTCGTCTTCTGGTTGAAGTTATCTTAAATGGGTGGGCATAACACGACTGGTTTGTAAAATTCGATGTGATAGTCTGTACTATTGCTTCCGTACTAATTGATTTATTGTTATAAGAGTATGAGATAATTTGTACTGTACGGAGCATTTTAATTTATCAGTCTTCCGCCGACTCTCGAAAGTCTTTCGTTGTCTATAAATGGATTGACCGTCGTTAGGTTGCTTGATTTGTGTATTGGCAAATCTCTTTCGAAACTTATAATTATATCAGCAAATGAAATCTCTTGTTGAATTCGAATTGCTATTGTGGAGGCCTCTTCAATTTCTGTTGGTAATAATGGAAGTACTACTCCAGCAGCACTAATGACGAAAAAAAACATTATTTACTTACCAATTCGACAAACAAACAGTTAACACCCATATAAAAAATAAAAATATGTCATATTGTTGACGTGGCGAGCAAAAATAAAAATTAAATTAAAAATTAAATCAAAAAGGGAAACTAAAATTTATGCTTTAATGCCGTAAATTTTAATTTAATTTCAAGCACGTGATAGAATGAGAAACTTCGAAGATAAGTCATAGAAGTTTCACTTAACACATTGTTATGAAATTAGAAATTATGGATGACATGTCTCACACTTGTCATCGAACGTAGACAGTCATTGGACAAGTCATTTTAGAAACTAACGTGACTGTCATAAATTAGTCATTTAGTCGAATTGCCATGAAAAATCGCCCCATTTGTGCCATACGAAGTTATTATTAACTTATATTTTTGGAAATATGATCGCGAACAATTTTGGATTTGATCGGGGGCAATTTTTGAGTCTGTTCCAATATGAGATGATTTTTTAATGGTTATGTTCATCACGCTTTATCCAGTCAATATCAAATTAGTTAGTACGAATGCACCGTTTAGCGCCAAACGAAGTGTGCTCAGTTGCTAAGTTGATGCTACCTACCTCTTCGCCGCTATTAGATGCGTAACAGCTGTGTTCGGGTTACTACATCCATATGCTATCGAAGAATTCCTATAAATTTCAGTTTCTGCAAATCTTCTGTAATTAAATGGGTCGATTGCAATCACAAATGTTGGAATAAAGCTAACCAACCAAGACGGTTGAAAATTCTGTTGGATTGATTGCTGATTCGCTGCACTACAAAATCTACAAAAATTTAAGCAGTCAGTTCATTTTCGCCCAATATGTACTTTTCAGATGTCGCACGGAGACCAGTAAAAGCGACTAAATTTTCAAAAAGTAAAAATATAGCGAAATAGGATATCACATTTTATACTAATTATTTGTAAAAAATATCCATTAATTAATTTTCTTAGGGAAAGTTAAAACTAAACAGAAGCACCCCTTAGTACTACATTTTATTTCTATATATTCTATTTAGATTTTTATGTAAAACTTAAGGCACACACTGTGATAAAATTTCGTTATTTAATCTTTCCTAAGACTATTTTCTAGAAATCTACTGAACACCAGAACAGTAACAACACCAATAACTTTTTGATTTTCAAAGGCCAGCTAACTGTTTTTCAATAAGTATTCTTTGCATACAACAAAAGTCCATATACAATAAATGACCCACAGATAGTAATTATGTATGCTATAAACAACAGTTGTCTTTATTTGTAATTCTGAAAGTTCCTCAGTCCTAATTTTATGGTGATATCTTTCACTAAAAATTCGAAAAATATAAATACAAAACCTCCTTGTTCTTCGCAAGTTGAAAATAAAAACAAAAGACAAAAAATCATTTTATGATGATGACAACGTCCATTTTCGTTGTTAACGAGAGCCACCCACTTTTCTTTAAAAAAAATGTTTTCTTATATTTTATTACTTTCTCTTTAGATTCGCCAACAACCACAACAACAATGTCAAGAAAAGTAATGATAATAATATAAAATTTTATTATCAGAATTGTTTTTGTGTTGCAATAAATTGTTGTCTTGCTGCTCTCTAATTGTAATCCGAAAATTAATATGGCCTGTGTCACATAATCAAAATAAATAGAAAACAATATCAATGCAAATTTAAAACTTTTAAATTAAAATCATGAAAATGTGATAACATATTCGATAAATATTGTCATTCACACTGAATCGATACAGCATCATCCACCTTACAACAAATCTTAAATGAATAGTTACTTTCAATTAAATTTCGGTCCTGTTTCAATCTGACAAGGATATTTCTATTGTCCTTTCATCTTATTTGTTACACTTGTTACATATATTTTCCCAGCATGTTCATATACAACTCGAACACATATATACCTGTGATCTTCGATTGATCGCGTATTAAAAAGAAAATTTTTCAAATTCAAAAGGATCCTCGATTAAATTTAATTTCGGTTTGTAATTTAATATCTAATATCTGTCTCACAAATCAATTTTGTGCAAAAGGTTTTTTTCTCAATTTTTTATTCGGTGTCTCTTTACAAAGGATCAAACCTATAAATTGTGTCAAGACAATTCTTTATGCTATTCCAAAATGTTATTTTATTATTTTGAAATTTATTTGCTAAGGTTTGTTTTATATTACGGGAAATTATTCTAATGCGTAAGTGTAGAAATAATCAGTGGTAAACATGTAGTTTTTATGTCTGAATGTTTTTACCCCTCACCCCAAATCAAGTGGAAACACCAAATCGAAAACCATTCGTGAGCGTTAAAGATAGGATTACCTAACAATTTCAATGGAACTGAACGAATTAGTTCGGTACGTTTTTTTATTTTTACGTCCACTTTAAGCAACTGATGAACCGATTCTTGTGGCATAAAATTGCTGTTATGTTATTTCCCGCTTCCTATTTCAATTTCTATTGAAAAAATAAAAATAACGTAGTATCACATAACATTTTAGATAACGGAATCGACCTCAATGAGCCAAGCTACACACGGTTTCTTCTTGCGTCAAACTAATGGGTCAACTATAGGTAGAATAAAAAAAATAACAGAAATAACGTAAGAAACGAAGACAAAAAATTATTTTTCTAATTTGACTTTTCGGCTATAGATTACTTAAAATATTAAGTTCATTCATAGTTTTCATGTAATATTTTTTTGATGTATTTCCTAAAATCTTGAGTGAAACTACAATAGTTTTGAGTATAAACGTATTACATATCAACAAATATATGTGTTTGAAATTAAAAAAATATTTATATGCGGTTTAAATTACCGCAATTCGATAAATTATTTTTTTAGGTTAGGTTTAGAAAAATACAATTTTACGGTGTAGTGAAAATTATTTGTGATTTTATATTCATATTTGTATATGTGTACATGAATATTTTATAAATAGAAAAGATAATATACACGGACAATTCAAAATTCCCATACATAAAATAATAAACATGCATATTACATTCAACGCACAAAAATTTGTTCGAGTTTTGTTGTTGTATTTATTAAGTTTTTTATTCTTGGACGAAAATTTTCGCTCAGTTATTCTTTTTAAATGACAGCAAAATAAAACGCAATTTTTCTTATAGTTTTTATTTTCCTTATTCTGAGTATGGTCGAATACATATAAATCCTATCTCTCGCTCTCTTACGTTATTTTTTTTATTTTTTTTATTTTATCTATAGTTCCCGCATAAGTCGTAATAGATTTGTATTGTTAATTTAAACCCTTATTCACCAAATTTGTTTGTATTGTTTTATTCTGCTGCCCTATTCCTGAATACGATACGAAAACGAATGTACTAGATACATATTCAATTTCAAATAAGAATCGTACGAATCTGATTCAATTCATGAATTTTGTATTTTCGTTTTCGTATCGTATTCAGGAATAGGGCTGCTGTTCTCTCGAAAATAAAATTTAAACAAAAATCTACATCTCAAAAATGGCCTTAAATTCGTCGCAGTTAAAACGGATTTCGTAGGTAAAAGGGGAAAGAAAGGAAGGTGAAGTCGGTCTTATGAAACCGTGAGTAGCATAATATAATTACTATCATACCGCAAAATAAAAATATACCAGAGGCTCTATTCCTGAATACGGTACGAAAACGAAAGTACAAAATTCCTATTTGAATTGAATAAGATTCGTACGATTCTTATTTAAAATCGAATAGGAATCTTGTACTTTCGTTTTCGTATCGTATTCAGGGATAGGACCCCAGAGAATTCGTTCGATAACGAAAGTACTAGATTCATATTTTATTTTAAATAAGAATCGTTCAAATCAAATATGAATCTTGTACTCTCGTTATCGAATCGAATTCCCAAATAGCCCCTTGAGAACATTCATTGCAAAAAAATGTTTCCTACCTTAAATTTTTTATAGGAACCATAGCTATCAAATATCAATGTATATAATTATATTGGGCCGAATTCTTGCGGCATAAAATTGCTGTATTGTTATTTTATTTCCCCACTTCCTTAAGTTTCATTTTTGTCGAAATTTGTATACTGCGAAAACTTCATTATGGATCCGTAATTGTTTATTTGGAATATAAATAACGAAATTGTTCTAACCTTCGGTGAGGTAAGATCAAAAAATGCGTCGATACAACATACAAACAAAAAGAACGCTATGACGTTTTTGTAGTTATTCTGAGATCATAGTTTAAGAAAGAGCGAACCATCACAACCAAAACTAGGTAGCCACGATGAACCAAACAATGGTGTACCTCTTCATGTGCACTCCCATTACACAATACTAGTGAGGTGGAACCTTACACTCTGGAAGTATAGTAATTATAGAGGTTATTATGTATATTTATTTACTAATGTTATTTTTTATAAATATTCCGCGGTTTCACACTTTAATTCTTTCAGCGTGATTCTTTCCTCGTTTCTTTCCCCTTCACCTACAAACTAATTTTTTGGTGGGAAAATTGTTGATTCTTTTTTCAGCAATATTTTTTTTTGATTCAACTGATTCTCACACTACTACAAAGATAAATATTTCAAGGACACCTTGTTTATTTGTCGTTTTTGGGTTAATTTTAGTTTAATGTTTGCTTCGAGTGCAAAATATATATTTTTTCAACCAAGGAAGCAATTTTGCAGCAAAAAATAAAAGTTTTTTACTATACGAAATAATTCAAAAAATTAAAAACCATAATTTTACGCATTTTACGCACATACATAAAAAGAAATGCGCAAAGAAATCAAATGTGGACATTATGATGAGAGCAAAGTAACTCAACCCTCATTTTGTGGTAACAGTTCCTTTTTAAATTTAAATCACTATAAATTTTTTAAAAATATGAAGTATGTAATACCATTGAGTAGAATATCATGATATCCCAATGTTTATGAATAATGGGCCCAATTCTCTGTTGTGTTATTTTATTTCCCCGCTTCCTATTGGAATTTGTATTGAAAAAATAAAAATAACATAACATAACATAAAATTTTAGATCCCGCAATCGACCCCAATATTACTTACATTTTGTTCTACTCAATAGGTGTTCAATCTTCTACTCATTAAGACAAAAAAATTATCATATATACTCCAATTTTTCTAAGTTATTGTTGCTGTTTCCAATGCTATTTCCTCTCTAGCTTCACATCCCATGAATGAATTTTGCCGCCCGCACTATGGTCCTCCATCCGTCTCGATCCATCGCTCTCGTCCTCCAGCTTCGACATCCTGGCGCAGTCGGGGCCTTCCTCTACGACGCACACCGGCTGGTTGATGTTGGAATACTTTATTGGTCATCCGTTGTTGTGGGGATCTTGTAACGTGGTCGAGCCATCTAACTCGATTCGATTTGATGAATCCGATAATATCGCAACCTCCAAGAAGTTGGTTTATCTCGTGGTTCATACGAGTCCAATATTCGATTTTCGCGACTTTAATTGGACCAAAGATTGAACGAATGACCTTCCTTTCGAAGGTAAATAACAATCCACAATCGTTAGAGGTCATGGTCCAGTTCTCGGTTCCGAAAGCCAGCACAGGTCTTATGAGTGCTTTATAAAGTGGGAGCTTGCACGACTGCGATAGATGTTTAGATCGCAATAATTTTGATTGGGCGTAGAAAACTCGTTGTCCGGCAGCGATCCGGGCTTTTATTTATGCCTGCATGTCATTCAATGATGTTATAACTGACCCGAGGTATTTAAAGTTTTCAACTCTATCAAATTTATGATCGCCAATTCCGAGATTTACCATGGAGATGTTCCCTGGTGTTGATACAAGGTTGGTTTTGCTATACTGTTCACCTCCAAACCAAGTCTTCTTGCGCAGCGATCCAGCGGTATGAAACTGTCTTTGATATCGCTAGGTCTTCGGCCAAGAAGCACGATATCATCTGCATATCCAAGAGTTTGGCCTGATTTATTAAATATACAGCGCGAAGTTTCGATGTTGCTTTTCCTCACTACGTACTCAAGCGCCAAATTGAACAGCACAGGCGCGAGTGCATCTCCCTGTCGAACACCAGATGTTATTTCAAAGGAGTCTGACACAGTTCCTTCGATTACGATATATGTACATACAGACCCGGACGTTGTTAAAATACACAGAGAAACAAGTTTCTCTGGAATTACTAGGAATATGAGCGCAGCCCATAGGTTGTCGCGGTTTATACATATGCCTGTCGAAAGTCTATATATTGATGTATTATTATGTTGCACTCCCAACATTTGTCTAAGATCATCCTCATGGTAAAACACTGGACAGTGGTCGATCGGTTGGGAGGAAAACCACATTGATAGTTGCCAATAATATTTTCGGCGAGAGGGGTGAGTCTGGCAAGTACAACATTAGCCAACACTTTGTTAAGCAGTGTTCAATAGAGATATACCACGTTAGTTTCCACATTTAAGACGATCATCTTTTTTATGCAACGGACATATGAGCGTGGTCTTTCAATCCTCCGGCAGCTCTTCTTGGTCCCATAAATACAAACGATGAGATCGTATAAACTTGTTGCAAGAGTAGCGCCTCCGTGCTTGATTAATTCTGCGGGGATTCCATCGAGATCGGGTGCTTTTCCATTTTTCAATCTATTAATAGCTGCATCTACTTCATCCACTGTGTGAAATTCGACAAAGGCCTCTTCACCTGGAGGAGCTATTGCTCTAATGGGGGTCACGTCGTCATTCTAATTTAGCAGACTTTGAAAGTAGGTTTGCCATACTGAGAGAACATCATACACGTTTGTTCTCAATTCTCCATTCCCGTCTTTGATTTGGCTGTAGTTCTTGGGTGGAAGTATTAGTGAGATTCCTGGCATTAGCAAAACATTCCCTTGAGTTTCCTACTTCCACTTGGAAGCTGAAGTTTTCAATGCATAACCTCATATGATCGCGTTTCTTTTGTCGGTGGCATTTAATCGTGGCTTTTCTGGCGCGGAGATATTCTGCTTGAGTGCTTGTAGTGTTGCGAGCCAACCATTTTTCACGAAGCTTTCGTTTATTTTCGACGACCAAGCGGCATTGATCATCGAACCAATCATTGCGGGGTCTCGGAGGTATTTTTCCGATAGTGTTTTGCGCCGCGGTGGTTATGGCTGACTGTATAGCGTGCCACTGCTCCTGGATGTTAGGAAGACCTTCTTCGTTGTTATGGGGCCGGTCTAAACAATTAGTGACAGCTGATTGGTAACTCTGCAGTAACGCTTGGTCTTTTAGAGCATCGATATTCCATCGAACGGTCTTTTGTGCTTGTCTGTTAAACATCTGCACCGCTGTAAGATCTAATGTCAGATATGCTAGTGGAGTGTCTCTTAGACACCATGACGTGATCGATTTGGTTGGCTGTTAGGACCAATGTACGATGTATTTTCTGCACTCGTACCGTTTTTTGCATTAAAGTCGCCCACGATGGTATAATGTCGTGGTGCGGTATGTTATTGATGACTTCCTCCAGGTCGACAAAGAATAAATCATTGATGTCACCCGCTTTTTCTTTGGTGAGTGCATGTACATTAACGATCGTGATGTTAAATTTTTTAGTGCGAAGTCTGACCATGCATATCCGCATGTTGATAGGGCGGAAACCGATGATATGATGCTTCACGCACCGATGGATGAGGAAGCCAAATTCAAATTCTCCTCCGTTCTGATGGCCGCTGTAATGAAGAGTGTAACGATTGGTGGTGTCATGGCACCTACTCCCAGACCATCTAAGCTCTTGTAGTGAAAGTAGGTCTAATGTGTAACTCTTTCCTTGGTTCGAAAGGTTCTCTAGATCTCCAGGTCTTAAGAGGTTAAGCACGTTCCATGTTAGCATTTTTAAAGCGTTGTCCGTGTAAAATTTCCAAGGTCGAGTTTGTGATGAATCCGATATGGTAATCCGAGGCATTTGATTAGGATTCATAACTTATCCGCTTGTTACGTGTGTGGGTCACGTACTGGTGAGAACCTTAAGGCATCCAGTCGAACACATTTATATAGCGAGCCGCTTGATACAAAACAGATGCCCGCTTCACCCGATCCTAACCTGGAGAACAGACGCTGGTTTGGTATTGGGTTTAGGGTGCCAATAACCCGCCCTGACAGGTAGTGTCCATGACTATAAACAGGATTTCCCCTGCTCGTCTCCACTACACCGCCTGATTCATTTAGCGTTATCCAGAGAGCACCGGCAAGGAGGTATGAATCTCGGACTTAGCCCCCCAACAAACAATGTTTTGGTTTGCTTTTTACTTTTATATTTTAGTCATTATAGCTGTGTTGCTTTCAAAAGATTACAACAACAATTGCATTGTATTAAAGTCAGCCGATTGTCTTTAATGTTAAGAAAAAAAAAATTTAAGATTAGGGGAAATAAAATCATTTTATGGTTATGGTGTTTACCGCAAGGCATTATTTTTTCAATTTTTTTTCGAAAAATTTTTCGTAGTAAAATTTGGCATTGGTTATTTGATAGCAAAATACCGAATTTAATTTGTTCTATTTCATAAAATAAAAAATACTAAAATAAATATTAATAAAATGAACCAACACAGAAAAATTAAAACGCATTAAAAAATTAAAGCCAAAAGTTGTTGCTTTCACATTTCTTAGCTAAGCTATGCGGATTTGCGAAAGCAACACTACTTATATAGTTCTATCCCAATTTTTAGACCAAGGTCAATAAACAAGACAATTTTTTTTTCATACATGAGCCATGCTACACGCAGTCTCATAAACCGTCATCATTTTTCTTTCTTCCCCTTTTACATACAAAATCCGTTTTAACTGTGACATTAAATTTTTCGGTGAATCCGAAATGAGAAAATAGAAATGAAAATAAAAAAAATCAAGGCCATTTTGGAGATGTAGATTTTTGATTAAATTTTATTTTTGAGAGAACAGAATAAAACAATACAAAAAAATTTGGTGTTTTAATATAAAATAAGGGTTTAAATTAACAATTAAAATCTATTACGACTATGTAGTTGGAAACCAGAAACTGAGACCGTTATTTTATTTCCCCGCTTCCTATTGGAATTTGTAATGAAAAAAAAACAAAAATAACATAACATAAAATTTTAGATACCGGAATCGACACCAAAGATAGATTTGTGTCGTATATCCCTTTTCCGGCCCGCGATCACAATTGTGTACATAAAAACCATGTACGAAAAAGAATCATGTCGAAATAATGATTTCCGTGATTTACGGCTCCCAGATTGTTGGACCGATTTGAATAGGGGTTTATAGTCATATATTTTGAAAATTCGCATTCGTATCTTGCCTAATTCGTATAGTAAGCTACAAATTGCATTGCCATTGCTCTAATAATTAGTAAGATATATCGCTTAATTTTAATCTTTGAAATACTAATAAATTGAACTTTTCAATAGTCCTCCAGAAACGGAAAATTATAGTAAAAAATACAAAATAGAAATTCATGAATATTGGAACTTTTTGAATTCTATTTAGCCAGTTACATCTTATAATCAACACGAACACAACCGGCTTTTCGGAAGGAGAAAAATACTCGTGTTGACACAACGGTTAAAACTGACTGAAAGAAAAGACAGACGGAACGGACCAAAAAACATCTCAAAATGTAAACTTTTAATATTCGCACGATTATTAAACTTTACTTACTTGGTAAATGTAAAGTAATAGTCTTTATTAATTCCTCACTAAGTGAAATAACGATTTGATTAGGAACTTGTTAAATGAATTCCGTTGTTATTTTTTGTTACTGTTTTAAAATTTTTCTAAAAATATTTTCAACTTTACTAAGAAAATACATATAGGTATATTAAATATTACAGTTACAAATGTAATAAATACAGTTTTAAACTTTGAACCAGGTTGAGTATTAATCACTAAATGGCACCTAAGCAATCAAAAAACAATTTATTGTGTAGGGGAATTCTTGGACTTTTATGTGTCCAATAAGAATATAAAAAATCTTTCTACGTGCTAAGGTGCCATCTACATTTTACCACAGCAACCATACATATCACAGCCACTCCATCTTGACAGATTTCTAAAATCACGGACATATGATTTTTATTTTTTATTTTTTTGTCATTTTACTTTTTCTCGAGTTGAGTAAAAGTGTCGTGTACGGTGTGAGCAAATGTAACTCCACGAAAAACAAAAAAATATTAATTTCCAGTAATTAAATTAATAATTTTAAGTGTGTAATAATATATAATAGTTATAATTAAATTAATAAAAACCAAAATGAGTTTATTCGATAGTATAAAATATACATTTTTTAACATAATGATGGTAAGAAGAGAACGAGACGCATCACCACCACCGGCCCAAATCAGGGTTTGACTTTTTTTTTATCGTGAAAAATGCCACGAAATTATTTTTTTTCTGTTTAATTAAAACTTTTGATATGACCCTTATGATATTGTGTGTGATTTTGACCAATTCCTTGTTTTGGATAAATTATCAAGTAATGTTAATATACAAAAGAAGCCCGATTAAAATTAACAAACACAAAAATTGTATAACCTTAAATTACATGGGCCCTTGCGATTGGTGGATGTGGTTTAATATTACTCTCCCCTCCCCACACACAAAAACAAATATGTATATATTTTCTATGCTTTAATTTCAGTTGGGATATATATTCTACAATCCAACTGATAGTGGTGCTGTACAGCTTACAAATGATAACCTGGATATGACATTAGGTGAGTATTCTTGTATGCGGAGCCCGCGATAACCGCCAATGACCACGAATGACAAAGAACTAGTTTTCATTTTGATAAATAACTGTTAATCACTATTACGTTACTTCCAAAGTAAATAGCTTTCACGGCTCATCACGGCTAAATACCACATACGTGGTGTTCTGCTATTATGAATTTAAGCACAGTCAATATTCTGAAGAGAATAGTGTTATTTTATTTGCCGTAACCGCACTTGATATTGAATTGAAGATTTTTGAAATATTTTATTAGGTATTAAACTTGTGAGATTTTAAATCAGAATCATCGCTGTTAAATTTTTAAGCTTTCTACTAAACTAACTTCATAAAATGTTTAGAACTTTCAGTTTTCCGAGTTCACAACAATCGTGTAATGGTTTAAATCCACTTAAATTTTTAGGTATTTTATTAGAACTTATCTAATATTCCCTAAATCTTAGATAGATTTTGGGAACCGCAGCATGCGATGTACTTCCGCTGTTAGCAGGCTGAGACAAAACAGTTCCGCTAAGGTTTTTAATGTTATTTTTGCCACAATCTCACAAACATCGTTTAGTTTACTATTTTAAGAAATCATTTTAAAAATAGGCCATGTAGTAGCCATAACTAATCTCCTAACATTATTTTAATTAGTTAAATGCGAATTGTTAGTTTATTTCATAACGCTGTCATATACGTGCAATTTAATTCCCACATTTACCATATAAAACGATGATAAGCGCGCTTAATTGTATTCGTATCTTCTGAAATGTAATCTTATAATCAGTGTAGGTTGTAAATTTCTCGTATTTATGTATATGTGTTGTTGTTTTGTCAACTGAACATTTTATTTTCATAATAAGAAAATAAGCCGTAAAGGGTTCTTTCACGTATAAAGGTATAAACAGAACCAGAGATACAGCGACAAGATACATCGACAAAATACATTTGTCTGCCGGTGATGTCGCTTTGGTAAACACAACAAGCGCGACAGCGTTGAAGCGACAAAACAAGAACAATAATAATAAATCAACCCTAAAATATTTCATTTATGTTTTATCGACTCTATTTAAATTTTTTCACATAAAACATTGTGTACAATATTCAGATTTGGTTTAAATTCATTAAAAACAGTTGTAAAAAATGTTTACCAACATAATAATCTGACACTTATATTGGTGGTATTGCAGCGCTAGCGACAAAATTAGAATAGATTCTAAAAAAAATTCGGCGACAATGTCGTCGTCGCCAGCGACATTGGTTGTGCTAGCATCCTATGGTTTATGTGTATGTTAATTTGACAGGCGTTGTATCTTGTCGCTGTATCTCTGGTTCTGTTTATACCTTATGTCTCGAGATTTTTTAGATCACTGAAATATTCAAATACTGCAAGTCGTGATCCTAAGGGCAAGGTTGTTGGAATATGTGTACGGCAGATCAGAATATGTAAAAATAATCAAATGTATTTTGCACGACATGCGCTTACCAAGACGACACATCTCTGTCCAGTAGATATCTGCGATAGTGTCCGATGAATCACAGTTTATCATAGTGTAATCTTAATGGGTCGTCTAGCTGAGTGGTTTATTGCAGATAGTAGGAAACATTTCCATTTTGGCGAGAAATTAACTTGTGTGTGTCAGGTCATATGAGTCAGTTATAGAAACATGATGTTCACGAATAAAAACGATATTTGTTTGAATTTTTAGAAATGTGTATCATCGGCCTCTGAATAATATCTTTAGGGTACACCAAAATTACGCAACGTTTAAGGGCCATCCAATTAAGAGGGCATATTTCGCACTGCATATTTCGATTATCCTTAGGAGCAAGATTCATTTCATATAGTAAATTAGGATAAATATTTACGTATCGCGAGCAAAAGGTGGTACACATTTAAACGAGGAAAAGCCTCAGAACATTTTTTATTGCTTCATTGCTTTTCATATCTATTATATAGGGTTATCCAATTCGAGGTTGATAAAGTAAACTTAAAAAAAACACAAAATATTCGGAATGTATTGTAATTTTTATTTCATTTTACAGATTGATCCTTGCCATTTTTAGTTAAACAAGATTTCATTCAAATGTCCTCCACGGGACTTCTTACAGGCCTTGATTCT
This sequence comes from Nephrotoma appendiculata, assembly GCA_947310385.1. Taxonomy (NCBI): domain Eukaryota; kingdom Metazoa; phylum Arthropoda; class Insecta; order Diptera; family Tipulidae; genus Nephrotoma; species Nephrotoma appendiculata. The sequence goes on from OX371225.1 coordinate 86,960,978, forward strand.
TTTGAGGTAATTTTCAATGACTTTTCGGCACATTTCGGGCGGTATCTCGGCCATTACCTTACGAATATTAGTTTTCAATTCGTCAAGAGTTTGAGGATTGTTTGCGTAAACACGATCTTTCGCGTAGCCCCACAAAAAGAAATCCAAAGGCGTTAAATCACAGGATCTTGGAGGCCAATTGACATCAGCCAATCGCGAAATCAAACGTTCGGGAAATTTCTCTTGCAAAAGATCTCGATTTGCTCGTGTTACGTGACTGGTTGCTCCATCCTGCTGGAACCACATATCGTCAAGATCATAATCTTCGATTTTCGTAAAAAAATTATCGGTTAACATGCGGCCATAGCGCTCAGAATTGACGGTAACGGTTCGTCCATGGTTGTTCTCAAAAAAATACGGCCCAATCACACCACCAGACCACAATGCGCACCAAACAGTGACTTTTTCCGGGTGTAATGGCTTCTCTACAATCAATTGTGGATTTTCTGAGCCCCAAATTCTACAGTTTTGCTTATTAACGTATCCACCAAGCGAAAAATGAGCTTCATCACTGAAGAAAATTTTGTTCGAAAAATCAGCATCGACGGCCTGTTTTTCCGCGTTTAATTTTAACGCGTTGGTCGATTGTTAAATGCTCCATATTCTTAAATGGCAGAATGTCAACTAAATAAATGACAGCGTACTTGACGTTTATCTTTGACAGATGTCGATATACAGATTTCTACTTTATCAACCTAGAATTGGATAACCCTTTAAATTTATAATTATACTAATTTTACATTATAAATAAGTACATATGTAATAATTAAACGGATTATATTCAATTATTAAGTTTTTTATAACATGAAAACTATTGTAGTTATATTAAAATTTGGTCATCGTTGGCCCTAGTTTCCAAATAGTCCATCAGATGTTAGGCACTGCGTTAAACACGGCAAATAGAATGTTGTTTGTTTAAATTGGTCCATATACGTATTTATAAAGCGCGGAAATCTTTTCTCAACCGGGTCCGATCAAGCATCAAGAAACAGCTATTGTTGATTAATTTAAGGATCAACCTCCTGTGTGCAACAATATATTTAAATGTTTAAAATACTTGGCTCACATAGCTCAGAAGATGAGCAATCTAGCTTTGTCTAGTTTATTTCTATCCCATAGGCGGTTTAAATATAGGATTTACAAGATCAGTTTCACTTATTTCAGCTTATTCGGCATAGCTCAAAAACTTAAATGTGCAACGCCTCTCCCGCTAGAAGATTCAACGGATGAACATCAATTTAGGAGTTTCAATTTCATTAAATTCTTTTTGAGGCGGCTAGTCTTGTGTGTTCGCGTGGTTTTTTCAATCGGAGTCGAAAAACACATAATGTACACACACAAAATAAAAAATCTATATGTCGTGATGATTAAATTATCTAGACCTCAGCACAAGATATAAAAAAGTGTGCAAATAAGCTGCCTCTTTAAATTTTCGTTTACGGCTGGACGGTTCGAATTATCTGCAAATGAAAATATGTTTTTCTATTTCATTATCATAATATTCATTATTCAACATCTTATTTAAAAATCACGGAAACAGGATTGTGACCATTGTTTCGGAATTCAATGTGATTGACGATGAGCTCATTGTATCATTAAAATTTCTAAATTGAAAATTTAATTTAACTTGAACGAAAACTAAACTAACTTTAAAAATCAATATTTGCAACATCAAATATTGCAACATCAATATTTTCGCAGTAATTCGTGTATATTCAGCCAGAGGAACGTCATCTTTTTGCTTTTAAGCCCCTAGATATTCTTGTTTGCTCTATGGAATGCCCCCTCTCTCCCTTCCCCACCATTTGAGTCTGGATATAATATTAATTTGCTCATCTTTTCGCTTTGAAAAAGCCAAATAAATACTGACCAATTAAATAAATCATTACATTTTATTCTGTATTTCCAGCTTCTAACGAATTAGTATTTATAAATTTCTACGCCGAATGGTGTAGGTTTAGTAATATTCTGCAGCCAATATTCGACGAGGCGGCCGATAATGTGCGCGAAGAATTTAAAGAATCTGGTCGTGTTGTAATGGGTAAAGTTGATTGTGACAAGGAAAATTCCGTAGCATCTCGATTTCACATTAGCAAGTATCCAACATTGAAAATTATACGCAACGGACAACCAACAAAGCGCGAATATCGTGGCCAACGTTCGGCCGAAGCATTCCAGGAATTTGTACGCAAACAATTGGAGGATCCGATCAAAGAGTTTCATAATTTAAAAGATCTAGAAGTGTTGGACTCGAAGAAGCGAATTATTGTCGGATATTTTGATCGACGTGACATGCCCGAATATAACAGTTTTAGACGAGTGGCAACAAATTTAAAGGAAGACTGTCAATTCCACGCCGGATTTGGCGATGCTGTTCAAGCCATGCATCCACCAGGTGAGTAACACATTTCTTTGTATAGTAGAACCATATCTCATTTCCAATAAATCTAAGATTATAACACCACCTTGCATGCCGCTAATACTACAGGATATTCTCAAAGTAAGAAATGTTTAATGGATCCTGTATAACTTAATATTATTGTCAATTTTATAACTCTTTTGATATGTTTAGGTCAACCTATAATTGTATATCGCCCGGACGTGGCCCTGTCGCACGATAATGATGAAACATTCACAGGTAATATTAACAGTTTTGATGAGTTGAATATTTGGGTGCAGGAAAAATGTGTTCCACTTGTGCGGGAAATCACGTTCGAAAATGCCGAGGAGTTGACCGAAGAAGGATTACCATTCTTAATATTATTCTACAATCCCGATAATTTAGATGTGATCAAAGATTACAAGGCGATTGTTGATTCTCAACTAATCACAGAAAAACGTAAACACACACATAATCATCTCGAATTACTAATAATCATATCAAATATTTTCAGAAAATATAAATTTCCTAACAGCCGATGGAAAACGTTTTGCTCACCCGTTACATCACTTGGGAAAATCACAGTCCGATTTGCCTTTGATCGCAATCGACTCATTCCGTCACATGTATCTGTTCACCGACATAAAGGATATGTATGTCCCTGGGAAATTACTTCAGTTCCTTAAGGATTTATTTAGTGGTAAATTACATCGTGAGTTCCATTATGGTCCAGATGAGCCAAGTGTGCATTCGAACGAAATTAAAAAATCAACATTGCCTCCTGAATCGTCATTTATAAAATTGGCACCATCAAAAAATCGTTACACTTTGCTTCGGGATGAATTGTAAATAGGTCGAGTAGATAGTGAAAGGAAAGGGAGATACTTAAGAAAGTTTTTTTGGTTTTTTTTGTATAAAATGAAGTATTTTTTTGTTTGTTTTGGTCGTCTTAAAACAGTAGTGTCGTTACAAATTGACGGGATACTAAAATAGTCGTTAAGATAATTTTAAGATTTTTAATTTAGAGATTCGCGATAAATTGATTCTTTTTATTACTTATTCCATTTATAAACGAAAAGCCAATTATTGATATACCTAATAACTTACTTAAGAAAAATACACAAATTTTCCAAAAAAATCTCGTTTTATGTATTTCCGGAACAAATGCATTACAAATTTAAACTACTAAACATTTTGTTTTTGTAATATACAGTATACACGTATGTGTTTTAAAAAAATGGTATTATTAATGTACTTGTATAAAATAACTGAAATTATTGAGAAAAAAACCTTAGAATTAAAATGCTTAAAAATTACCAAAAATACAGTTTTTACAATAAGACGTTTCTTACTAGCGAGCGTGAAGTGAAATTGTTTTATTACAGATGGGAAGGGGCTTGGTTATACATATTTCAAATAATAAGATTAAAAAGTAACAGATGATCCCCAATAGAATTCCTTTAACTTTTTCCTTACAGAAAAGTATGAAAAAAACTTGAGAAAAAAAATTCTTTTTTTTTCATACTTTTCTGTAAGGAAAAAGTTAAAGGAATTCTATTGGGGATGCGCTGTAACCTGCCTCAATGATATGCGGTTTATACCATTGGGATGATCCCCGAAACTGTATCTTACGCTTTTAATTAACCGTTAATTCTACAAAATAAACCAGCTGTTATATTCTTTGAACTTGTTATAACACATCCCATGAAGAGATGTGGTCTCGACGATATTTTTCCAAATATTCGATTCTCAATAAGCGGACACAAGAAACGATGACCGATTGGGTTGTGATTCCGTCCAAGTTCATCTATACATCGTGAAGGCGGTATTCGCGAGGTTCTACTTTATAGGATTTGGTTCCAGCGTCCGTTTGGTGATTCTGTTTGTGTTAGTAAAATATGTCCTAACTATCTAAAATCAAATAGACGATTTTAAGAATTCGATTATATAAAGTTTTTCAAGATGATTTCGAATCTCATGATTTATTCGCATTCCAAATTCACTGTTTTCCTTAATTGGCCCGAGCATCTTACGAACTAAATCAGCATTAGATATAACTAGCATCTGGATGTCTCTTACTGTTAACGGCCATGGCACAACCGAAAACGACAACTGGTCTTTATCAGCGCCTTGTAAGATGTTGGGTTTTGTTTGGCGCAAAATGTTGCGAAACAAGATTTGAATGTTTCGTAGAATGATCGAAATCCAGTTACGATTCTGGATATTATATCCACAGAAACTTAATTTTATTTCCAAAGTTATTTTGCTCCACGTATTTGCCTTTCCACGATACCACAGAATATAGAATACTTTATAATATATGACGATACCATGTAGGTATATATTTGATGGGATCCGTTCAGAACTGCATAATTTAAAAATGCATTTTTCAAAACGGCATGTTTAAAAACTGCATAAGGTACACAACAGCATTTTTCAAAACTGCGTATTTCAAAACGGCATAAGGTACAAAATTGCATTTTTCAAAACTGCATATTTCAAAACGGAATTTTTCAGAATTGCATTTTTCAAAACTATATTTCAAAAGAGAATTTTTCAAAACGGCATTTTTCAAAACGACATTTTACAAACTGCACAAGATGAATGAAAATTTTTAAATTAATGAAAAGATTTAGAATAAAATTGATGATATGAAATTGATTATGACAAATTTCTTCTACATGTTTTATATAAAAACTTTAGTAGGCATTAAGAAAGGTATTTACCTTCATCGGAATTACAAATTATTTGAAGATTTAGTATGCATATAATATTCACCTTCACCTAAATTTTTATATAGAGCTTCAAAGTTTTAGTTAGTTACTACAATTGCGTGATCGTAACGAATTGCTGCTTAAGGTCGATTATATTATCCGTTCCTTTCAGTTCCTTCACGTATCGTATCAGACTAAAAAAACATTGTTACATGTATTTTTCATAGAAGTATTTATATTATTCCTTCCGTACTTGCAGGAACTGAACGAAACGGATAATATAAATACTCCTATGAAAAATACGTGTAACAATGTTACACGTATTTATTATTACAAACGCGATATTTTAAAACGCGAATTATCAAAACGCGATATTTTAAAATGCGATATTTCAAAACACGATAGAGTACAAAACGCGATATTTCAAAACGTGATATTTAAAAACGTGATACGGTTCAAAACGCGATATGGTACAAAACGCGATATTTCAAAACACGATTTGGTACAAAACGCGATATGGTACAAAACGGGAATTTAGGATCGGGTTATATCAGTCGGGTGAAGGGGAAATTTAATTTCAGTTTATAGGAATTTAAAAATCGATAGGAGCGAGAGTATATAGGATCGGTATAAATTGGGTCGCTACGCTCCCGTCGCTTCGCAATGTACATTCTGTACCATAACGCGTTTTGAAATATCGCGTTTTGTACCATATCGCGTTGTGTACCATATCGCGCTTTGTACCATATCGCGTTTTGAAATATCGCATTTTGAAATATTGCGTTTTGTACCATATCTCGTTTTGTTTCGAAATATCGCGTTTCGAGCGGATCCGATGGTAAGCTATTATAAGCGCACGTGTTTCAGTACTAAGTTGTCTTCTTGGGGCATTTTAAATAATTGTCACTCGATATTTCGCTTACGATGTTAACAGTGTAAATATGAGACTACAACTGATCGTACTTGACGCATTTCACTGAAATCCTTTCAAAAAAATAATTTAAACATCATTACCTAGAATAAACCCGACTGATAAATTTTTCTGGAAATTCGTACAGACTATTATTGTAATTGTACCGTAATAAACAGTTTATGACAATCCGACCAAGCGCGCGTAGAGGGTAGTAAAATTAACTTTATATCATTGGTGGTTATATAATGAAACTGCGTTTCAGATAAGTATTTCATTTTAATCAAACGTTGTTTCATAAACATAATACTGTTTCAATAATACATGAAAAACGGGGTGCCTAAACACTTATGAGCGGTAGTGTATATTCAGTTTTAGGAAAAAATTCACTTTACTATATAGGTTGTTAAGTATTTCCTAAACTATTCCTAATTTTTTGTTTTTAGATATATAGATGGATTCTGTTTGATTTGTTGGTCCTACATAGTCATTTTCGCGTTTGATATGATGTTTGATTTTAAATTTTCCAGATTTGCACTGGGGTTTTATTTACGAACCCGATAATCTCCAAAAAGAAATTGGGAATATAAAAATTTAATTATTTTAGGTCCATATTTTTTTAAATTTTATTCGCTGTATCTAACTCACTCGTTTGAACCTTGATGATGGTTTCACTAATCATGATGGGAAATCTGAAAGCGCCCATTGCACCGAATTTCAAAGAGTTCAAAGAATTATTCCGTAATAAACAGATGGGTAGGTCCTTTGTCTCGTGGTATATCTTGAACGAAATTAGAGAAAGACAATTTGTTCGCATTTGTACTAGTAGGTTGTGATAGCAATAGGAGAGAAATAATTCATAAATGAAAAAGTTGTCTAGTTTAGTTTAGGAAAGCGAGACATACAGCGCATCCCCAATGCAAAAAACTTTTTCCTTTAACTTTTTCCTTATGAAGAGCATACCCAATGAATCGGGAAAAGTCAAAGTAAAGCTAACTTCATTTTACAAAATTATTTTTTGTTTACCTGTTATTTTATATTATTATATTATATATTATTTATTACTTTTTCACAGGACACAAAATACAACACTAATTGTTAAAATACAAATATGCATTCAATATTTTCTAATTTGTGACAAGCAGAAAAACAACAACAACAACCAGTTTTGCAAATGCGGTTTACTTCATTGTATGTCTCATAAGGAAAAAGTTAAAAGTTTGATAACATTTTTCATAAGGAAATCACCAACCTAACAAAAAAAAAAATTTTTTTCTCAAAATTTTTTTCATACTTTTCTGTAAGGAAAAAGTTAAAGGAATTTCATTGGGGATGCAGTGATACACTGCACCCCCAATGCAAAATAATTTTTCCTTTAACTTTTTCCTTATGAAGAGCATACCCAATGGGCCCTTTCAGGGCACCCAACAGTTAGGAACATGTTGAGTAAAATCGCGGCCAACGCTATGAAAATTTTTAGAGCTATGAAATTTTAAATCAAATTGGCGGTGATTTTACTAATCATGATAGGGGACCTGAAAACGCCCAATGAATAGGGAAAAGTCAAAGTAAAGCTAACTTCATTTTACAAAATTATTTTTTGTTTACCTGTTATTTTATATTATTATATTATTTATTACTTTTTCACAGGACACAAAATAAAACACTAATTGTTAAAAGACAAATATGCATTGAATATTTTTTAATTTGTGACAAGCAGAAAAACAACAACAACAACAACCAATTTTGCAAATGCGGTTTACTTCATTGTATTTCTCATAAGGAAAAAGTTAAAAGTTTGATAACATTTTTCATAAGGAAATCACCAACCTAACAAAAAAAAAATTTTTTTTTCTCAAAATTTTTTTCATACTTGTCTGTAAGGAAAAAGTTAAAGGAATTTCATTGGGGATGCAGTGATAATCTTCGATAAAATATCAAAAATGTGATGGTAGAACATGTCAGCATTAATTGTAATGTCGCGGTTTTCTATGTTTAATTTAAACTTGTTAAAGGTCGATTTATATTATCCGTTCCTTTCAGTTCCTTCAAGTATCGTATCAGATAAAAATAAACATTGTTACATGTATTTTCATAGGAGTATTTATATTATCCGTTCCGTTCAGTTCCTACAAGTACGGAACGGATAACATAAATAATACTAGAAAAAATACATGTAACAATGATTTTTTTTGTCTGATACGATACTTGAAGGAACGGATAATATAAATCGACCTTAATTCATATTTTCTTTTCTTATTAATGTTACTCATAGACGCTGTTGTTTTACACTCCGCTAAACTAACTTAAGGTTCAATCACAATGAAACCGCATCGTTCCGTTTCGTTATTCTGTCAAAGTAGAAAATGTAATATTACATAGGATTTATATGAGAAAACGGAAAAGTAATCACAATGAATGGAGCGGCGCGGTGTGTTCGGAAACGATAGCTCAACTTTCTACTTTTTCGGATAACATGACCTCAGAAATCATTTGACAACTAAAAGTGTATTTTATTTAGTACGTGTATATCGTTTTCAAAATATTAAATGTAAAAAAATATAAGAAATGGATTTCAACTATGAAGAATTTATGAAAAAATAAAATTTTATCCCGACTTGTACAACAAGGCATGTCACTTTTCTGGAACGGCGCGCAAACATTGTGTTTGACAATTCGTAGTGACGGATAGGTATGATTGACCGTGGTGCGGTGTCACTGTAATTGAACCTTTACCCAAGGTGAACCGTTTACGAATCATAAACGAATACTACACTTCTCCAGTAGTACAAATCAGCGCACAATGAGCGCATAAACAGCATATAATTAGAGCGCTAATTTTTACTTCCAATTGATGCACCTAATTACATGTTTTTCATATTTTTGCCGACCGAAAAATCGGTTTTGTTTCCCCTACATTAACTTAACGGTTTAACTAGAAACAATATTTTTTATTTTTATGTTTTGTTGTATATACCAAGTGTACACACTCGCAGATACAAATACATATTTTTAATTTTGTATACTCATTTTATATGTTGTCCATGTATTCTGAATATTTTACACATCAACCAGAATCTACTTAAATTTATATTTAAGTAGATTCTGCATCAACTCACACCTCAAATGAAATCTCCAGACTGATAAAAATGAAATAGAAATTTTTCTAAATGAAATTGATAACCAAGAAATTAAGTGGGGGTAAACAGTGCCTTCTATAGTACTGGCCTGTGACAACATTCATTTTTTGCTGATGACGACAACGTAAGTCGACAACCAGATGATGTCAGCATAATTAAGTAAAAATAATACACTTTGCCTCCTTATTACGACGGCAATAAATTTCATAAACTTAACAAATAAAAATCTGAATTATTATACAATAAATTATGAACAATTTTAGTGTAATTGATTTTCTTAATTCATAAATTGAATTTTTTCGATCCACATTCAAGAAGTTAATAAGAATTTAAAGAAATGCGCCTATTTAGATAACGTAATACAATGTTCTAGTGTATTCACAGTGCCGGTTCATACGACGGATAAAAATCTTGTATTTTTCTATCCCAGATTTTTGTTTAATTTTTTTCAACTTTTTTGTATGAAAAGAGGCGTGTCTTGTATAATTTACGTGATGCAATTGGTTTAAACGATGGGATAGAAAAATCCGAGATTTTTATCCTTCGTATGACTATGAAGTCGCTGTGATTCCACTACAAAAATATAAATAAAACCGTGAGAGCAGAGAATATTATGTGATTATTTTGTTTCTATTTTGTCATTTCATTTTTGTATTTTAATATTTTATTGTCATTTTCATTTAGTGTCACATAATTAGTCGAAGTCGTACGGTACGATGCATTTTTTCTGTATTTTACATGATATCCGTACTTCTTTTCCTATTTTTATAGTATCTACGTACCAATTACAACAATTTTGAATTAGATGATATATATTACAAATCGACTTATGTTGGATAAAAATGACAAAATCTAAAATAAAAATGTACATGCATTACTAGAAAAATTAAAAAACGAATTTCCTTCGGCTTCAACAGTTTGTTCGAAACTAAACAAAATTACAAAACAACTGGAGAGAGAAATAATATTTTTATTGTTTTGTCAGTGCCTATGTATGTGTATACGGCCGTCTTTCAATATCAGAATCTACTTAAATATAAGTCCTGCTAACTCCACACATATGAAGTAAACAATAACTAAGTAAAGATGTATTGGATTTTTTTTTCCATAGTAATTTTTTTTTGAAAAACTAAGTATAAGTGTATTAGCGCAGAAACAAAAAAAATGTAGAAAACAAAATTCAAATTTACGTTGCATTGTTAGTGTAACCCACACACTCTTTGTTAGGTTTTTTTTTAATAGGTATATGGCAATGGAAGAGTAAGCAGGACTTATATTTAAGTAGATTTTGTTCAATATATACACTTTGTATGTATGCAGGCCCAAATAACGTAAACACGAAAAAACACTTTCATACGAATGCTATGAAAATTTTCTGTTCAATTTTTTATTTTTGAATTTATTTATCTATATCTCGTAATTGCGGCAGAAAATTAAATTTTCATTCCCCTGAGCACGACCTTTGATTATTTATCATTGATTTTGGTAAATTGTTTTTTAATTTTAAGGTGGATTTCATTTAAAATTTTACCATTTTCCGGTATGCTGTAGTTTATTCGTTGAACGTCGTATAACACACGATTCAAAGTTCGTGTGTATGCAAGAAGAGTATTCAACAATCAACATATATAGAAAAAAATTGAATGTCACTAAGTTTAGTGTATTTAATTTATAGTAACAAGTGAAATTAATCGTCGTGTTTGTTAAAAAATATGTTTAATTGTAATTAAATATGTAGTTGCAATTTATTAAAATGTAATTATATTTTCGTTTATAAATCACAGGTAAGAAATCATATCGTAATTAATATTAATAGAAACCATTTGTTGTTGTTATTCATAAATTTTTTATGGATAAAGCTATAATAAAGTGAGAGAATTATTTATAATTTTAACAAAAACAAATGGTTATTAACAACAACAAATGGTTTCTTTTAATATTAATTACGATATGATTTCTTACCTGTGATTTATAAACGAAAATATAATTACATTTTAATAAATTGCAACTACATTAATTACAATTAAACATATTTTTTAACAAACACGACGATTAATTTCACTTGTTACTATAAATTAAATACACTAAACTGAGTGACATTCAATTTTTTTCTATATATGTTGATTGTTGAATACTCTTCTTGCATAGACACGAACTTTGAATCGTGTGTTATACGACGTTCAACAAATAAAAGGCAGCATGCCGGAACATGGTAAAATTCTAAATGAAATCTACCTTAAAATTAAAAAACAATTTACCAAAATCAATGATAAATAATCAAAGTTCGTGCTCAGGGGAATGAAAATTTAATTTTCTGCCGCAATTACGAGATATAGATAAATAAAGTCAAAAAAAAAATATTGAACAGAAAAATTTCATCGCATTCGTATGAAAGTGTTTTTTCGTGTTTACATTATTTGGGCCTGCATACATATAAACCGTATTTTTTATATTTTTCTTCTACTTGGCCGTATACATACACGCAGTGGTTTTGTAATTTTGTATGACGAAATTTATTTTGGTTTTATGAGAACGAGGCGAAGCCAAAATTGAAAAGACTGGAAAACGGAAATAAAAAATGAATAACCTTCTACTTCGATGTAATAATTGCAACTAAATATATTTTGTGATGTAATTTTCCTTTTTAAAATGTATCTGCCATCTAGTTGAACCGTCGACTTAGCGTGACGTCATCAGTTGGTGTAAGCGGCCAGTAGTTTAGAAAATTAGAAGGCATTGGGGTAAATATGCAGTGTATCTGTATGTATTATAAAAGAAACCGAAATAAATTTATTTGTTTTCTCACTTCGACGTGTGCAAATCGTTCAATCTGTTTCATACTGCTATCAACGTTTGTTTGCTGGGTCCTGGGTCATACAATAGTTCGCAAACAAATCGGTTTTGCAGCTCAAACGAACCGTTTACGGTATTCCTATCCCAAGATAATTAGACTTTTTAGCGAAGTATTCGTTCGCATATTGTTCACTTTTAATGATACGCAAACGTAGCACTTGCGATTCACAAACGCAAGACTTTTGCATATGATTTCCAATAATTTCATCGATGTTTAAAAAAATATTGGAAATTGAAACGCAAAATTAAATCTATATTATTTTATTCTCATACTGACTATTTTTCATACTTATTTTATTATAATAGAAATAAAAAATATTTTTTTTTCATAAATCATTGTACTATGTCGTTCTCATTACAAATCTGGTGATGTTTCGATATTCCCTTGTTAACTATTCGGTTTGGATTATAGTTGATTTTTGACACATATTTTATTAAATTCTCTATTTATTTTATAATTCGTTCGCTTGTTACCTTCAACGATAGAAATATAAATAAATTTCCATAAAATATAAAATATTTACCTAAATTAACTAAAAAGTTAATAACATAAATATCCAATAATATGGCGTCTTCGCTCGAGTCACGAACATTAAATGATTTATATCATTTTCTGTGACAGCAAAATATTGATCCCGGATCAATAATATGACGTCGTTTTTATCCAACATGGCTTCTTGTTTACATTTTTTGTCTTTTTATTTTTTGATCCCGGATCAATTAAAAAATATCACTGTAAACGTCAAAAAAAATCCAACAAATTTTTTGGATTTTTTAATTGATCCGGGATCAAAAAATAAAAAAGACAAAAAATGTAAACAAAAAGCCATGTTGGATCAAAAATGACGTTATATTATTGATCCGGGATCAATATTTTGCTGTCACAGACAATGATATTAGTTTATGAAACTTTGTTTTATCGCTTTAAAATGGGAGAAAGCAAAAAATACATGGTTCGTTAATAGTTCGTTTATGTACCGTATTTTGTGAATTCGATTTTTTGGTTAGAGGGACGCAAATAAAGTTCACAACTTGATTTCACATTTACTACGTACTGATTCTGCCATTCCACACCTTGATTGTTTCATCGTGATTCTTTCCTCGTTTCCTCCCCCTTCACCAACAAACCGTTGTTAGTTTGTAGGTGACCGAGGTTGTTGTATTTTTAACGATCTTTAAGGAAAGTAAAATTTCCTTTTTGAAAGGTAGAGCAGCAAGTAGAAACGAGCTCCCGATAGCGACTTCGTATAAATATGTGAAGCAAAATAGTTTTCTACCTTTCAATTTCTAAGGTTTGGGTACTGAGTTGAAATAAAATGCGCAGTTTTGTCTTAATATTCTGATTGGGTCTGTTCACTGCAAAAACTGGTTGTCGTAGTTAGAAATGTCAAATAGACTGGTGTTACTCGGTCAAATAGACTAGTAACTTTATTGCAGTGAACGACATTTAGGGGCATATCCTCCATCCGGTCGCAAATTAAGTATTTGCGATCAGAAATATGGTTACTAGATTAAATTTGCCATGCCAATTGACACATTTTATTTAAATTTAAATTTTTTTGCGATTGTTAAGTAGAAATACATAAAAATACTGCGACCTCGGAAAATGCGTAGCAGTCTTTTCGTAGATTTCTACTCTACAATCGCAAAATAAATTTAAATTTAAATAAAATGTGTCAATTGGCATGGCAAATTTAATCTAGTAACCATATTTCTGATCGCAAATACTTAATTTGCGACCGGATGGAGGATATGCCCCTTAGTCATTTATGTCAATTTGTCAATTTTAAATTATATTCATAATATATCCCTTTTTCAACCAAGAAAATAAAAAATTGGCTCAGTTTTAGTCCAACCCACACAAATGTGTGAATAAAAAACCATAGTATGTTATGGCGTTGTTGATAAAAAATTTCGCTTTATTTGTAGTAAAACCATCACAATTGTGTGTAACGATATAGTGTTTTTTTCGGACGAAAATAAGTTAAAAAAGAATTCACAAATGTGTAAGTTGGTTCAAAAAACATACAAAACTAAATTTTTGACATGGTACTTTTGCCCTACCCGCACAATTGTGGTAGTACATTACTAAAGGGATATACTATAGTTTGCGTGTCTATATAAGTCTGCCTATAATTATTAATAAAGAGTCAGAATAATAAAAATAATTATTACTTCTATGACTGTGGACCATGGATAAACTACTAAATATTATTGCAAATATTTCCAAATTAAATTAAATATACAAATTAAATTTTTTTGTTGAACAAAATTGTTTTCTTTCTCAATTAATACTGAAATTCCTTATCAATTTTGAAAATGGCAAGAATGACAGCTGCAACTTTCATTAACAACACTCTCAACTGCAGTTAAAAAATGTCGTTTGGTGTCGATGACAACCTAAGCAGTGAACACAAAAGTTGTCGTTTGGTGTCGGTGACAACCGATGCAGTGAACGACAAGTAGTCAAAAAAAGTAACTTTTAGTTACTTTTAGTCGCGCAGTGAACATACCCACTGATTGCACCTAGCAAGTTGCATTTAAATTTTGTTAAAAAAAATCTATGCTTCGGATACATCTATCGGGTGCTAATAAAAAAAATGCGACAAAATGTCTCCTCAAGAGAATTCGTATCTGTGTTTTGGGTAACATAAATGTTTTCCACCTATAATCATGATTCTGGCACAAGTATTACACCAAATTTTTCTTGAGAATTTATTGATTGATTGAAATTTTTTTATTTACGTTTTTGTCGTTTGAATCTTGATCTGATGTTGGCAATAGATTACTCTAATGTTTGGGTTAAACAGTTTATCCCTTTTTCGGCCAGAAAACCAAATTGTTTCCTTCAATTTAGGTCCACCGTACAAATGTGTATGTTAATAAAGACAGGTTGTAATGTCTTCCGGATTTTAACGGATCTTAGTTAAATCGAAGTTCTTTTTGAAAAAAGTATAATAATTTGGTAACATTATTATTTTATTTTTCTGTTTCCATCAAGTAATGAATCGAGAATGAATGTAACGTTCCTTACAGAGCATACCCATTATAACATTATTATTTTATTTTTCTGTTTCCATCAAGTAATGAATCGAGAATGAATGTAACGTTCCTTACAGAGCATACCCAATAGAATTTCTTATGACTTTTTTACTTACAGAAAAGTATGTAAAAAAACTTGAGATGAAAAAATTTCAAGTTTTTTTTCATACTTTTCTGTAAGTAAAAAGTTATAAGGAATTCTATTGGGTATGCTTTGTTAATGTGTTTGTTCCAAACGACAATTTCAATTTACATACTTCATAAAACTTCAAATATCGGTGAAGTAATAATAATTGGGTCTCGCCACACTTTAATTCTTTCAGCGTGATTCTCTGATTTCAAAAAATCAATCGACCTCCACATTTGATTTCTTGCGCATTTGTAGGGGGTACCAAAAAATTCGGATTGTTTTGTTTGCTTATACATATTAAAAATAAAAATAATTAATTTAAAACTAATATTTAATTAATATATTTTATTTTAAATTATATATTAAATTAAATATAAATTATATTTTAAATTAATCATTTTTATTTCTATTTTTTTATTATAAGCAAACAAAACAATCCAAACGTTTTTTGGTACACCCTTTTTTTGTTACTTTTGTTAGCCTTTCTTTTTTTATGTATGTGCCTAAAATTATGTTTTTTGATTTATTCGAATAGTAAAAAATATTTATTATTTGCTGCGAAAATGGCTTCCTTGGCTGAAAAAATATATTTTTTGCACTCGAAGCAAACATTAAACTAAAATTAACCCAAAAACCATAAAAAAAGGACATAAGAATAGTAACTTTCATACATGTAAATGGTATTCGATCCATCATAATATTAAATTTTATGTAACCGGTGCAAAAAGAGACCACGACATATTTTTATGCCAAAAACGACAAATAAACAAGATGTTTATCTATCTACGTAATAGCACAGAATATAGAATACAAACAGAAGGGACATAACCCGATTTTTCTATGGAAAAATTTCAACCGTATTTTTTATCCTTGATTTGTATGGAAAAGGGTAGAATATAGTGGTGAAAAAAATTGTGCACTGAACTTTTTTCATTCAATAATACATTCAATATACTTTATAATATATGGTAATAGTGCGAAGAAATATTTATCTACGTAATAGTGCGAAGAAATCAGTGAATCAAAAAAAAATATTGACGAAAAAAGAATCAACAATTTCCCCGCCAAAAAATTAGTTTATGGGTGAAGGGGAAAGAAACGAAGAAAGAATCACGCTGAAAGAATTAAAGTGTGGAACCGCGGATTGAGTTATTTATTGCCAATGTCAATTAACCATCCAAACAAGGTCCATTTTTTCGTATATTCCCTATTCGAAGCTAGATGTCAGTTTACTAGTAGTAAACGTCATTCAATTTAACAATCTTATTAGACCATTAGTATTTATTTATCCAAGCGATATCAAATGTTTTTTGGTTATCAATTTTTTTTTACTTCTTATGTTTTCTGTTTTAAACGATGACAATGTATATTTCGTCCAGTATTATCAATTAGTCATTAGAGTTCGCTAATCGCTTTAAAGTGTATCAAACGTGTATTTCTTTTTGTTATATAAGAATTAAATCGGAACTAATTTGGACACAACTAGGTAGAAACAAACCTTCACAGACAAAATGGAACAAATTTCACAAGTATTAGCGCCCCACAAAGACATCATTGGTACCGTGGCTGGGGTTGTAACGATGGCACAGTTTTTTAGTCCAATACCGTTGATTCTTGGTTTTCGACGAACAAAGACAACAAGTGGTTTTTCAGTGGTGCCTTTTTTATGGGGTGCCGTTTTGTAAGTCTGAAGCTGAACGTAAAAATTTTCGATTAATCAAAACACATTATTGACAAATTGCTTTAACTCATCCAAGGTTATTTATTTTTCATGCTTCTTCATCACTAAAAATACTGTTTTCGAAAAGCATTCGTATCTTATCGATAATCTTATTTTATTTGTACATTTATTACACAGCGGTATTTTGAATCTGCAATTCGGATTAATCCTTAACGATGCAACTACAATTCGTGTCAACCTCTTTGGTGTCGTTTTAAGTTCCGTTTATTTATTCTTTTTCTATACCTACACGAAACAAGAAGAATTGGGCCAATTGTTTAAAAGTTTTGGTATTGCAGGAGGTTTTTTGGCTGCAGCTCTTTCGTACGCACAGTATGAAAAACCAGAATTCCTTGAATATCGATTCGGTATACTACTAACTGCTGTACTATTTTATTTAATTGGCGCTCCACTATTACAACTAAAATCTATAATTCGTAACAAAAGTACACATGGGCTACCTTTACCAATGATTGCTACCGGTTCGGTAGTTTCATCACTTTGGATGCTTTATGGGTTTGCTCTGAATAATCCAACAATTGCCGTAAGTAAATAGATATTTTAATATTATTTAATTATTACTTACATTATAACAATTTTTAGTTCCAAAATGTGGTGGCAGTTGCGATTTGTTTAATTCAATTATCGCTGTTCATCATATACCCATCCACTCCGCCTGCACCGAAGGCCAAACTATCGAAACGAAAATTCAATAAGAAGGATAACTAAAATGTATTAATATTACATATATATTTAAGTATTCTAAACAAGTACAAAATTATCAACTATGTGGATTCTAAAAGACAATAATAAAAACTATATATTTGTACGGTACATAATAACATTTATTTTTCGGACGGAATCTGTTTATGCTTAAATTCTAATTGGACGGATTATGCCATAGACAGACTACTAGTTTCATAACTACAATTTCGAGATCATGATTTTCTAAAGGACTAAAAAGACGACACACCAAGCGTCGACGGCGAGCGGCCTATTTAAATATGCAATAATTTATTTAGGTATTATATAGAAACGATAGTATAAACATTACAATTTTTAATAGAAAAATTGTAATATTAAGAAATTGTGAATTTCACTCTTTCAGCTAGAATTAATTTGACCTCTGTTTCGGGTATCAATTATTTCTTCTCTGTTGCTATCACAACCTACTAGAATATATTTGAACAATATCATTTCACTTATTTTCGTTCTACAATCGAAAAAAAATTTGGTGATAGAAACAGAGTAGAAACATCACAATGTTGCATCTAGCAGGCTGGTAAATAATATAAAAATTGAAACAGATAAATTTTATTCTACAGAAACGAAAAATAAACTTCGATAAATTATCGAAACATGGTGATGTTAGAACATGATAGCCCAGATTTAAATTCGCCGCTCGCCGTCGTTGGTTTCTAGTCCTTAAATGAGAACTCAAGACTCACTACAATTTCTTGTGTTCTCGTTTTTTAAATAGCAATGGAGTAGGCATTGACAAAAATGTCAAGATTGACGTTTAATTGACTTTTAAATTGCCAGAAATGACATATTGACAGAACAGAAAAAAATATGTTCCCGTCAATCAAATATCTGTGACAAATAGAAAACAAAGGAAACTAGATTTGCTCGATAAACGCTGCAATTCCGGGCAATCTACATTTTTGATGTATTCGGCGTTGGGAGCACAAAAATATCTCGGAGTGAGAGAAAACATCATTCCGAAACTATGTATAAACCAAGTTGTAAATCATAGTTAGGCATGACACATTACAACGAAATTCATGGTTAACTCGAAACTATAGTTATGAAATCAGTAGTGTCTATGGCATTAAATGTTACAATTCATTAAAAAATGACCGAACATGTTAACAGAAATATCTGATGGCTGTTAACGTCGCTAAAATTAAAAATATTGGATATATTAGTACTGGGTTCGGACCAGAGATGGCACCACTCTGCAACAAAAACAAAAATGTACAATCAACATTTCCGAACAAAACCACTCATCAACTTACGATCACATAATAATTACAACGATCCCCTTGACAACATTCGGAACAGCTCCAATCTTCGTACCAAATGTGTGTGCAATATTGCATTAAACGGCTACGGTATTTGTGACATTTTGATTTCGTTGAGCATTGTTTCGATACGTAATACTGTTTTTTAGCGCCGAGTGAAAAATAGGGTGTGCTACCCCACCGTATAACCGTTTGACAGACATCCTCATCGAAATCACAAGTTTTAATCGTATTCAAACATTTTTCACCATTCGATTCCTGATCCGTGCAGACATAGCACTCGAGCCCATAACCTATTTACAGACAAAAATAATTGTTAACTTGGACGTATTACTGATTTTCAATATTTTATATATTTACATTTATCTAAAATCGTTACACTTAATAAAACACAAAATAAAATATGAACTGAGTTCATTTTAAACCATTTAAAATCGATAAAATGAGATTTGATTGTTTTGTTTGGCAATATAAATGTCAATTTGATATTTTGGAATTTTGTATGCCACACCCCTACTTTTTCTAGTAGTTGCAATCTATTTATATAAGTAGGGCTGCTACGTATAAAAAAGCAAAATTCGATATTGAATGAGCCGTTCCACACGGGATGTTAAAAGAGCCCTGCTTCACGGTTCAAAATAAGTCGTAAGTCCGTTCTCATCTGAGCTTGCTTACATTTAATTGCAATCGATTTTAAATTTCTCATTTTTATAGTACACATTCAAAAAAAATTCCGTATCGGTATATAAATTTTTATACACACACATAAAAAAATTACAAAGCGATTTGCCATCGAAAGTAGTCGGGCATACATCTTTTTCCATTGTAAATTTTGCATTTACTCAAAAATTGGGGAATTTCCCTTATTTTATATAAGGAAATTTTCAACCTTGCATAAAACAGCAAAAATGACAGTCATTTTTTCTTTGTTTTTTCAATAAACAAAGCAACTTGTTTGTTTTGAAATCAAACATTATTTTGTAAACAATGTCAAAATGTTGTGCTAATAAATAACAGAAGCATTTATGTTGTTGCACTTTTTAAAATTAATGAATCTATCCATTTCTCTGTAAACACACAGTGAATTTATATGATCTAAAATATAGATAAACGGACTCGTGTTACACTTACTCTACAACAAAAATTAACGGTTATAGAAAAGTTGGAGTCAGGGGTGTTGGTTAAAAATGAAATGAAATATGTTGGTTAAAAGTGAAATGAAATAAACATGAAATGTGTTGGTTAAAAATGAAATGCTGCTACAGTTACAAATTTACAATGGCGATCAGTTTCATCGCGTTTGTACGGGTGCCCCAAAACACACAAGCATCAAGACACGAAGACACAATACGCGGTGATAATCTCGGTGCTACTTTGTGCTAACGCCAATAGGCATCGATTAACACCTGTCATTGTTGGTAGAGTACGCAATCCTAGTTTTAAAAAGAATATTCCACCGCCTGCCCGTATTATATTATAATTCTAAGAAAGCATGGTTCACTGGTGCAATTCTCCAAGATCGGTTCATACAAAAATTTGTTCCTGCAGTCCGAACGTTTCAAAAAACGGAGCTTAGAATAGAACCAAAAGAAATAAAATGTTTATGCTTCTGGAGATTGCACCTGCTCATCCATCGGCGGTAATAGTTAAAAAAAATATTATTAACGGAACGGATTGCCCTCGTCCGAATTAGTCCGTTATATCGGGATTTTACTGTATTTTATTTTCGTTTGTCTTAAAAATTATATGTATCTAAAAAGTATTTTTTTCTTATGTTCGAATATTTTAGATATTATTACATATAAATATTAAAATATATTAAATAAAAATTCAGCTCACAAATAATTGCACCTTTTTCTCGATTTACAATTTTCAAAAATATTCGTGGCCGTAAGAGTCCATTTATTTAAATAGATTATGTACTTTAAATTGCAAATTAAAATTAAATCTCTCTTATGATTTCCGCTAGTTAAAAAACGAAGTGTTAAATATTCCTGTTCTTATCAGATATATGTAGTTGATGGGTTTGGCTACAAATTAAAGAAGGCCCCAATTTCTTAGTTGATGTGGATTTCGAGATTGTTAAATGATTTATTTAACTAAAAAACTTTTTGATTTTAACTGAAAATCAGAAAAATTTCTTCAACTCTACTTATCAAACTTAAATAAGCTTTTTATTTAAAAAAAATACATTTATTATCCATTTATTTAAAAAATAATAAAAAAAACCGAAATCACATGTTTGTTGGCTACCGGCAAATATACTACCGGTGACGTCACAATAACATGTGCAATATTCCACCTTGTCTTTCCATCGTGTTCTACCCTTATCAAGGATCAGAAAACGGTCAAATTTGTCCATACAAAAATCGCGTAGACTACCTTCTGTTTGTATTCTGTAATCTAGTTGTCAAAACAAAAACTTCAAAAGGTTATCGTTAAATTTCTTATATTTATTACATATGTATATGAAAAATCATTAACTAATTTTACAAACTTATACAATTTTACTTAATGCAGTTAACTGGTCCGAATATTCCATCCATATGCGTTGCCACTGATGTTGCGTTTTGAAATGATGCAACACTTCTTTGAGCAGAAAATGCTTATCGATGCCCAAAATTTGATTATTATTTAGTTTTTTATAAGAATTTGATAGTATCGAATGGGTGGGCCCTAGTAAGTCGTCCAGTAATAATCGTATACGAGCTTCGGTACCGTGAAATGATAAATGATAACCAAGCATCGAGTACCAGTGTTTTAGTTCATCCGGCGAATTTATCGTTTTACACAATTCAATTTGATTTTCGATAAATGTTTGCTTGGCAGCATGCTGCCAGGCATTTGATGATAAATCAACATAATTATTTTGCGATCTCTGAAATGCATGAGATGTAGTTTGAAATGACATAAGCGGAAATTGTTTCATATTTCGGGTCACATTGGACGGGTTATTTGTAACCCGGGTTGATAAACCATGCCGCACTATGGGATCGCGTGAGTTTAGTACAAGCCAACTGTCTAAATTCTTTGAATACGAATACGAGCAACCATTCGTTAATGAGATAAACGGATAACCATTTTCTGTAATACTCATCATATGTGGATGACCGCCTTTAAGAAGATCGCAGCACGATGTGGTTAAAAATATTGTTTGCGTATCAATATTCCAAACACGAACACTTCCACATTCGGAAAGAACACCACACAGACGGCAATCTATAGTCTGAAATAATAAACAGTGATTAGATGATACGATTATTGAATTACATAGTTAATTAACTTACAAATGCAGAAAGTACCGCCGGACTTGATAAATTCAACACGGGGAATATTGTAATTCCATTTTTAATATTATAGAACCTGATTGTACCGTCTATTGAACAAAGTACTACGTATTTTGCGCAACAACCAAAATTTACAACAGGCGACCCGATAAATGTTTCCCATAGCTTTTTATCTAGCGCATGAATATTGGAGCAAGTTACTTTGCACAATGGACCGAATTCCGTATTTTGAATGCCGTTCAATATTTGGACGCGTACTTCTCCGCCCTGTTTAACATGTGTCCCTTTTAAAGGCACCGCCTTACCGCCGCTTAATGTCACTGATTTAGGAACTACAGCAATTTGTTCCACTTTTGGAACGGTTGAGCTTGTCGTTGTAATTTTACTGAGTTGGGAATCAACGACGGCTGATTTTTTTAGGCGTGAATCTAAATTTCTGAAATTGAATGCAATAAATGTTATCAAATTTAACTAAACTTCATAGAAACCTTACAATGTATCAGTTTTTTGATGCGTACTGACAACTGCTTCTGACACAGCCGGAGTAACAAAAACGTCCTTTTTAGGCTTGATGTCTTCTTTCCAACGTTCAACAACTATATCCGACGTGCTACGAGAAGAGCTACTGAATTCGGGTGCCGTGTCACTAAAATTTAAAAATAACGATAAATTTGAGTTTATTAATACGTAGAACTATGTTAACGCACGCATCATCAGGATTTAGTGGGATGAACATCGGGGTAATCCTACGCTTTCCATCTGCCGTAAGTGTTTCAATTTGCTTACTAATTGGTTTTACTGGCGTCGAATTTTTTACCGGTGGGTTCATTATTTCGACGGAATTTTTAAACACGTCCACTTCCGCAGCAGGCTTGTTAACATGATTCTGTTCGGGAGCGTCAAACAGCGATGGTGGTTTTGGTTTCTCGTTTATCGCGTTGAGCAAATCTGCATTCTCAATAATCATGTCTTTGCCAACTTGAGCATGCATGTCAAAGTTCGCGCTTTTACCATACATCCGTTGATACAGAGAATTTTTATCATCTTCGGTTAAAGGAGTGCCTAATTCGTTTGCTGAAAATTGTAGGCTGACCACCGTACCATCGACACTACAAGCGAGTAATATATAACCATGAGCACTCCATGATAAATCTAGCACACTATCCTCGAAAAGATCATGGATCACGACCAGTGGCCGTTGTAAGGCGGTCATCCAAACCGATAATGAACGGTCGCGAGAACCGACAGCTACGCAACAATACTGTTGTGATTTATTTGATTTGGGCGCGTGGCGCTTCAATATTGAGTTATGGAATCTAACACAAGTTACGGCCTTTCGATGCCCAACGAAATCTTTATCACATTTCCACCCCTCTCGTTCAATGATCTGGGCTGTAGGTCCACCGCCATTCATTGCGTGTGCAGACACTAAATATTGCCCATCTGGGGACCACGAAAGCCTTAGTGCATGCGTGGTGCCACCACATTCTTCAAATGGTTCTGTTATAGTTTTTTGGAGTCCCCAATCTGAGGTTTTCCAAATCTTAACGGTTTTATCGTCACTTTGGGAAGCCAGGAATTTCCCAACCGGATCCCACGTTACACCTTTCACCAAACCCGTGTGTCCTTTTAATCGCGCCACTATTGAAGGAAGGGACTGTATGTCCCATACTATAATTGTATTATCAACACTACAACTCGCCAACCATTGATCTGTCGGTGACCAGGCCAAATCGAGTACATCGCCACTATGACCACGCAGCGTTGATAAACATTTCCAACTTTCGGCGGTTTTGGTTATACCGGCGCTACCAAATACACCACCACTTCCTTTACCCCGTTTCCATATCATTACAATTTTATCATCTCCACCGGATGCCAACATTTGTCCACTCGTTGACCATCGCACCGAATTCACACACGATATATGATTATCCATCTGACATAAAATTTTTGGTACACTTTTATCGGCCTCCGCGTCCTCGAACAGCACCGGTTTTAAATTCCATATCACGACTAGGCCAGATTCATTACCCTGACCTCCAGTTGCAAACCGCTCGCCATCCGGATGAATGTCCACAGAAAAAATCGGCTTCTCTATCAAAGTAAAATCAAACACAAATAATTAGACTATATAAAATGCAAAATAATTTAAATATATTACCATCATGATTTACCCAGCTTGGTTTATATAATTTCATAATTAGTAATTGGTTTATTTACAATTTTTATACATAAATATACAGAAACTCCTTTTGACATTCAATATAATGTTGTATGACTTTGCATGCCTGGCATCACATCGTGCTACATAGTGCGCGTTACCAATTTGTGGTCCCCCTCTAACTTATTGTAATTTTCAAAACAAATATCATGCTACTTCCCTCTCAAGCAAAGTGGGTTTTGATGAATATGCTTTTGTTTATGGTAACACTATATATAGACTGTCATTTGAAGTGGAATTGGGTTTTAATACTAAAATTGAAGTCATTTTTTTATCAAAAACTACACATTTAACCGTTTGAGTCCCAGGGGTAATGCAAACGCATTACAAACAACGTACAACCATTTGTGTTGTGGTGCAAACGCAAATAACAAAAATCAACGCAGATAACAATCGCTTCTTGTATTTGTTAGGTAGCGCGCAAAGAATTTAAAAGTACAGAGTGTAAGCAACTGTCAAGTGTCACAAACTCAGAGGGTAAAAGAGAAAGCATCTAAATCAACGGGATTACAAAAACAAAAAAATCTATAAGAGCCCCACGCCAACAACCAAAATTGTTTTATTAATTTTTTCTGATTATAACTTAAATTAAGGATAAATTTACCACAAATCACTAGCTTCTTAACACAAATTACATTTTATTGTATATAAACACTTGGTAAACTTGCTGATGGTAAAATATTCCTTTCTGTATTTTCTTAGGCGTATTTTGGCATTTTTTCACAATACACATCATTTTACATAAAAATTTGTAATTTTTATTATCAAATAATTCACCACTACATAAACCACTAACTATTTGATAATGTTTTTGTTATTTTAATTAATAATTTTAAAAATTTATAATTTATAATATTTTTTTGCACAAAATTAAAACGTCACATCATACAAAAACAACAACTGGTTCGGCGGGTTCTTATTTTGAGATATGAGTAAGCCATATGCATTTTTTATATAACCATCCTGCTCTGGCTTGTGACAGATGAAATAGCAAATTTTATATGGGTAAAATCTTGACACCCGTTCTACAGTTATAAATTCTTTGGTAACGCGATTCTCGTCTTTTTCTCATTGCTCCGTTACATTTATTATTATTTTATTTTCTCGACATAAAATCTTAGCACCGCCATCGCACTGCTTGGGGAACGGTTACGTCCCATTGTGGATATATATATATATATATATATATATATATATATATATATATATATATATATATATATATATATATATATATATATATATACGGTCTTACTTTGGCACAAGCTAAATCCATTCTGGAATAGAATAAATATTGTGCTCAAAGTAACAACCAAAACTTGTATTTACTTATTTTTATTACTTGGGAACAATTACATTTTAAAGTTAAAAAAAACGTGAAAACACAACTAAATATATCTAATTAAATAGTAATAAGATTAAATAATATTGAATATTATTACAAACCGTAACTAATTTATAACCGGTAGAATAGAATTATTCTATACCAGCACAAAAGTTGGTTTAAAACAATTCCAATTTGGAATTACATATATGGGATTGTTGTTGTAAATTTCGTAAAAAGAAAGACCGCAATATATACAGTGCTGTGCAAAAAAAATTGGGCAAACATATTTTATTGCAAATTGGATTATTTTTTTGTTAAAATTACAAAACTTTTGAACGCAATTTGCTTATTTTTTCATTTTAAATACATGTATGACGTAATTTTTTGAAAAAAATGTACCTGCAATTTAGGGGAAAAACCCCGGAAAATGCTATAATATTCAAAATACGGTGATTCGAGTTAAAGTAATGGAATTAATTAAACAATTATTTTTTATTATTTTTTGTTTTTTATTCATTTATAGATAGAATCTTTAATATTAAAGTTTTAGTGGACCTCCATTTGCTTTTATTACAGCGATACACCTCCGGTTCATTGAATTTGATAAATTTTTCAAAGTCGTAGGAGGTATGGATCCCAAATCGTCATCAAAAACTTTTTAAAGCTTGAATCGATCTGGGCGCTTTCTTGCTACTTTTAGCTTCATTATAGACCAAATATTTTCAATGGGATTTAAGTCTGGACTATATGGGGGCCAGCTCAATACATCGATACTTCTTTCTTCGAAGTACTTTTTTACCTTTAAATGAAGAGATAAGAAAAAAAACAAGTTTTTAACAAATTATTTATGTTTATCTGAAAGCCAATCTTTGTATCTACAATTCAAATTTAATAACTCACAACTTTGGTGTTATGGCACGGAGCGTTGTCCTGTTGAAAAAGAAATTTGCAAGTCTCGCTAAAAATCTTAAAAACAGAAGGTCAAATTCGTTGTGTAGGACCTGCAGATGAACAGCTGCTGTAATGCTGGAACTAAGAAAGCACAATCGACCGGTTTATTTCCAGAAAAGCATTCCCAGACCATACTTCCTTCCTTTTTCGGTGGAAGTCTTAAAAGACATTCGCTGCCAAGCCTCTCCTCCGGTTTTCTTCTTACCAGAATTCTTCAATCTCCAACATACAGCTTGAATTTTGATTCATCGACGAAAATCGCATCATTTCACATCTCTGGAGTCCAAGAAACATGCTCCTGAGCCCATAGCAAAAGTTGTTTTTTCACTAGTAATGTGAACTCAGGTTTCTAGACTGGTTTAAGTGCTCTCAAACCAGCTTTAACAAGTCTTTTTCTCACTAAGCTGGCTGAAATTTCTTTTTCTGTTGCTCGCTCAACATCCCGTCTTATGTCCGATGAAGTTTTAAAACGGTTCCGACGACATTGTAATATTATGAAACGATCTTCCACTGCCGTTGTCTTTCTGGGCCTTCCAGAGCCTTTCTTTCTTTGTGTACTGCCCATCTTTCGCAATTTTTTATTATTCCACGCGGCAGTACTTGTAAGAATGTTTAATCTTTCAGCTATTTCACGCGTGGCTAAATTTTCTCGCGCCCAAATCAACATATTGCTTTTACACTGCTTACTAACTTTTCCCATTTTTTTAACTAAACTTGCACTTTATTCTTTATTTGACTAGGAACACTTACAGAATAACTTAATCTTACAAAATATGCACTATTTATACTCAAACAAAAAAAATACACGCAATAAAACATCTGAACCCTAATGTCGGCGAAGAACGCTAGGCGTAAAATAAAATAATTGCTTGACCAATTTTTTTGCACATCAATTGCGGGGTTTTACCAATGTAAAAAAACAAGAGGCGGTCAAACAAAATATTAATATTAAAGATAGCATTTCTATAAATCAATAAAAAACAAAAAAAAAATTAAAAAATAGGTGTTTAATTTATTCCATTACTTTAACTTCAATCACCGTATTTTGAATATTATGGCATTTTCGGGGTTTCTCCCCTAAATTGCAGGTAATTTTTTTTTTTCATAAAATTACGTCATACATGTATTTAAAATGAAACAATAAGCCAATTGCATTCAAAAGTTTTGTAATTTTATCAAAAAAAGACTCCAATTTGCAATAAAATATGTTTGCCCATTTTTTTTGCACAGCACTGTATATATATATATATATATATATATATATATATATATATATATATATATATATATATATATATATATAACACAAATTAGTTAGGAAATTATTGTCAATTCTTTTTATTATGATAATATGATATGGTTCAATTATGTATGGAACAAAATATCGGCCAAATGGCCGCCGCGACCTCGGCGGCACACCTCCACCCGATGGTCCAAATTTTCGATGACGCTTAGGCATAATTGAGGTTCTATGCCGTTAATGTGCCGAATTATCTCATCCTTTAGCTCTTGAATTGTTGCTGGCTTATCGATGTACACCTTTTCTTTCAAATAACCCCAAAGAAGAAGTCCAACGGTGTCAAATCACATGATCTGTGATCAATTGACATCGCCACCACGTAAGATAACATGGCCATTGAATTTGTCGCGCAAAAGGGCCATTGTTTCGTTAGCTGTGTGGCAACTGGCACCGTCCTGTTGAAATCACATATCGTCCACATCCATATCTTCCAATTCGGGCCATAAAAAGTTCGTTATCATCTCACGATAGCGAACACCATTCACAGTAACTGCCTGACCGTCCTCATTTTGGAAAAAATACGGCCCGATGATGCGGCCAGCCCATAAACCGCACCAAACAGTGACTCTTTGTGGGTGCATTGGTTTTTCGACAATCACTCTTGGATTATGATTCGCCCAAATGCGGCAATTCTGCTTATTGACGAATCCACTGAGGTGAAAATGTGTCTCATCTCGGAAGATGATTTTCTTCGAAAATTGATCATCCACTGTTACCATTTCTTGCCACCATTCTGACCATTGACGACGTTTGGAATGGTCAAGAGGCTTTAGTTCTTGAGTCAATTGCACCTTATAAGCGTGTATAATGTTATGCATAATGTTCATCAACGACGAGCGTGAGAGGTGCAATTGTTGGGCACGACGACGAGTTGAGGTGGACGGCTCTTCAGCCACACTATCGCGAAAAGCAGCAATATTTTCTGCAGTACGAGCTGTACGAGCAATGAGCCATCACTGGTGTTTTAAAATCTCCTACAGACCCGGTTTGCTCAAATTTTTGCACGATTTTTCCAATTGTACGCACATTTCGATGATTAAATTGACCGAAAAAATCACGAAGTGCACGATATGCATTTTGATTTGAACATATTACAACTTTTACAACTGAAATTGAGAAATGTCAAATTAAATGCAGAAAAAAACTTGACGTTTAGGTGTGGTTCACATTCAACGTCGGCCCTTAAAATTTAACCACCCTTTATATATCCACACTAGGGTAACTTGTATCCGGTAGCTTCTTCGTTTCCTCCTAGCTTCCGGTAACTTCCTTTTCCCTTAATCAATAAAATTTATTTATTTTAAAGGTAAATAGGGAAGGACCCGAAGAAATTATCGGATTCAAGTTACCGTAGTATAAATATGCACATTGTACATTGACAAGTAGACAATTATTTCGGCTGCAAACTTTTGTAGGTAAATAAGAAGCATCCTCTATATAAAAATATTCAATATTTTTTTTTTTTACGAAATCTTTATTTCTGTATAATATTACAACTAATCATATGGATTATCTAGTAATTGTTTTATAAGTTAAGTAGTCCATTCTTGTGGGATGAGACTTATTAGTTCATCCCAGCTCTGTCAGTCCTTTGATTTAAGCGGCTCAAGGAACCACTAATTCTAAAGGCTTTGTTCTTTTTAGGCGCTTTGGTCCATTGGTGCGATCCAGTAGGTTCTGCAGCTCCTCGTTGTCATGCTGCTGCAGTCGCAGTACATGAGCCCTTGCAAATTTTTGTATTTCATCGCTGACGTTTTCCATGTTTAAGTCTCGATGGAGATTGTCGTTTCTAACACTGCATCTTTTTACTTACAGAAAAGTATGAAAAAAAAAACTTGACAAAAAAAATATTTTTTTGTCAAGTTTTTTTTTCATACTTTTCTGTTAGTAAAAAGTCATAAGGAATTCTATTGGGGATGCAGTGTAATGTAGCAAGGAGCATTCACAATGCTACGTAGTACTTTATTTTGAAATATTTGAATGATCTTCACTGTAGTCTGCCTTGCGCAACCCCAAAGCTGAATACCATACATCCAGATAAGTTTTAGAATTTGTTTATATAACAGCAGTTTCTTGTGTGTTGTCAGCTCGGAGTTTTTTCCAATAAGCCAATGCATTTTTCTGAATTTTAAATTCAGGTCCTGCCTTTTCTTTTTAACATGCGCTTTCCACCTGAGTTTAGAGTCTAGCGTCATGCCGAGGTACTTAGCATTGTCAGAATATGATATTTGTTGTGAATTCAGTCTAATCGGAATATATTCTAATCTCCTATTTGTAAAGTTGATTTGTGTTGATTTCGATTCATTAAGTGTTATTCTCCATTGTTTTGTCCAGTTATTCATCATATCAACAGCTTTTTGTAGTTTTCGTGTGGACTCAACTTTACTAGCATCGGTGGTCAAAACAGCTGTGTCATCAGCAAACGTTACTATTCTAGCTTCT
Source organism: Nephrotoma appendiculata (assembly GCA_947310385.1). Classification (NCBI taxonomy): domain Eukaryota; kingdom Metazoa; phylum Arthropoda; class Insecta; order Diptera; family Tipulidae; genus Nephrotoma; species Nephrotoma appendiculata. The sequence continues at coordinate 86,991,461 of OX371225.1, forward strand.
TCTATGTTTGGTAGATCATTTGTATACAGGAGATATAAAACGGGACCTAAAACACTGCCTTATGGAACCCCTGCCAATATTTTCTTCAGTTTAGAGTATTCCCCTTCCTGTCTCACCCAGAAGTAACGGTCGTTGATGTAAGACTTTAGCAATTCAGAATTTTGTTTTGGCAAATCTCGTTGGAGCTTAAATTCTAGACCACGGTGCCAAACATCAAATGATTGGGCTACGTCTAAGAATATTGCTGAGCATATGTACTTCCTTTTTCTCCAGCGCCTCCTCAATTGTATCAGTAATCCTATGTACCTATTCTATCGTTGAGTGCCTTTCTCGAAACTCAAATTGATGTTCTGGTATAAGATTTCTACTCTCTATAATTGGCTTTAATCTCTTGAGAAACAGTCTCTCGGAAATTTTTGATGTTGTGTTAACAAAGAAATAGGCCTATACGATGTTTTTTATTAGGCTTTGGAATCATTATGATTTCCGCTACTTTCCACTGTCTCGAAACATAACATAGTCTAAAGATAGCATTGATTATGTGCTGTAGTTTCCTTAATGCTTTTTCTGTAGAGCTTTGATTATTTGCCCCGTTATCAAGTCGTTCCCAGGGGCTTTTTTATCTTTGAGATTTTTTACTTCTTGTTTGATTTCTTTCAGAGTAACTGGTAGCACAGATGCCTCGTCTACTTTATTGCTTATAGGTGTTAGATATTCATTATCCGCTTGTCCAGTTGGTGGTTTGAAGGTATTTTCTAGGTGTTCGGCAAACAGATTAGATTTTTGTTTTTCGCTGCGAGAGAGGTTCCATCAACCATTCTTATGGGTGGCACTTGCATTTTAGGCCTTTTTAAACCTTTGGTGGCTTTCCACAGGGAATAGTCTCTGTCAGTTTTACCTGTCAGATTACTTAGGAAGCTTAAAACTGACACATTTTTAATCTCCTTTATAAGTAGTTTAAGTTTTTTGCACAAGTTTTTTAGGTTTGTTTTGTCTTCAGGGGCTCTGGTTCTCTGCCAAGACTTACGACCTCTTCTTTTTTCGTTAACCAACTCTCTCACTTCAACTGGATAGTATATGCTTTTTTGTAATATTTCTGGCTGATCAGGAGTACTTTCCCAGGCCGCTTCTTGCACACTTTCAATGAGGTTTTCTAGTTCTTCTTCTATCGTATAAGCATTCGAAATCAACACCTGTAGGTTGATGCTTTCTTCGACTAGCTGTCGAAAGTATTCCCAGTTGGTTTTGTTATTTGTTAGTCTTGGAGGGCTTGCCTTGGTTATTAACTTGTCACTTATTGTCATTAAAACTGGAGAATGGTTTGACGATAGCCCTTCTTCATTTTTAACTGCTAAGTAGTTTAGATATATAGAAATCTAGAAGGTCAGGAATTTTATTTGGGTCCGTAGGCCAGTAGGTTGGCTTTCTACTAAAAGTGAGGAATGAAACTCACATTTTAATGTCCTGCCTGCTTCAAATAGCTCCCTTCCTTTGGGACTAGTTCTATTTGATCCCCAGAATATGTGTTTCGCGTTAAAGTCGCCTCCAATAATAAAATTATTACCAAGCGATCTATCTTAAATTCTTCGTGGTGTTTAATATTATCCTTAATGAAGATTACTGTCCCGCCTCTAGCTCTTTCTGCTGGGTGTAGAGCTTGATAGCACTGATACCCACGTATTTTGGCATACGAGGTTCGGGTAAAATGACTTTCTGAGATTAGGCATATATCAATTTATTGTGTGTTTAAAAATACTTCTAATTCTGAAATGCGTTGCGCTGGGCCATTTGCATTCCAGGTAGCAGTTCTTAAATAGTGTGTCATTATTTTTTTTTGATAAGTTTGTTTTGACTAGAATTAATGCTTTTAGTGGAGTTACTAGTTTTACTTGACGCATCCGTTGTTCCTTTATCTTGGATCATCGATGCATTTTCTAGTGTTCCTAGTCTATGTTCTTGTTGTTTCAGTAGCTCGCCCATAGATTCTAGTCTTTGGTCCTGCCCTGCCAGATGCAAATTGATAGCGTTTAGCTTCTGAAGTATTTCTTGCAGGACATGGGTTTCCTGACTCGGAGCGTTCCTGATATTTTCATTCTGCTTAGCCATTTATGCATATGATATGCCTTCTCTTACTTTGCCGCTATTTAGGGGGATTTGTTTTGAGTAGGATTTACATCCTAGGTTGAGAACTGTAATTTGCTGGATGATGATTACCACAGTGTATGTATTTCACTGGTTCGTTCTTACTTTTATTGCATTCTTTTGTTAGATGTTTCCCAGCGCACTTTACGCATCTGGGCTCCCTATTACAGTATTTGCGTGTGTGGTTATACGCCTGACAGTTGTAACATTGTGACATTCTACTAGGGTTCTTTTTTTAATGCTTCAATCTTTACTTTCATATTAAGGATTGTTTTGATTCCATAAACCCTATCAATGCTCTCAGCGTTTTCAAATGTTAGCATGAAAAGTGGGAGGCCAACTTTGGTTGTTTCTCGTTCACCGTTTGCGTTTATAGTAATCTTTCTCTTTAATATGTTTACAGCGTTTAGAATTTTGAATCCTTTCTGGCGAAGTTCCTCAATTATTTCTTCGTTGGGCATGTATGATGTAGCCCTCTGGCCATGACTTTAATTAGTTGCTCAGCTTTGTTTTCATAGGTGAACCATTCGATGTTTTGAGCGGTGATTGCATTTGATAACATTCTGTAGGTTTCTGGGTCAAGTGCATTCACTTTCCAAACGTTATTATTTGGTGCAGTGACTTTATATTTATCGTTTGGAACTAACTTCACTATTTTGTTTAATTGTTTCGTATTCACTAACATTAAGTATGTTAATGGGTGGAGGTTATATCTCTTTATGTATTGTTTGATTTTCCTGCATTTCCCCTTGGTTAGTTACATTGGAAGTTTTAACCGGTTGCAGTGGTCTCTCTTTCGGTATCAATGATTCGTTCTTATGTACCTTCACTAGGTCCGTAGATGACCGTTCAGGTCGTTGGGGTTATGGTTTTTTGACGCTCTGTGTTGATTTTTCCACTTCAGGCGAAGATTCTGCTTCAATATACTCAATATGCAAAACAAAAAAGAAATATGTATTACTAGCGGACCCGACAGACCTGTCCGAACGTTAGCTTGCCTGCTATAAGCGGGTTCAGCACACGTTTCTTCGATATTCGAATTTTCCATAAACTATATACTATCATATAAGGATCATATCGATAGACGCAACAACAAGTTGTAGTTGTAGTCGGTGATTTTTCGAAATTGATGTTCGAATTCCGAATTTTTAAACCACACATATAACGAGTAGAATGACCGGCAATGTCTGTCTGAAATTACCGGACAGGACAGCAACAGTAAAGCGCCACCGGAAAGTCTTGTATTATCTTTGAGATCTTTCATCGGTTTATCGAAAGCTTCAGGTGAATGCTTGTGTGCATAGTGCATAGTGCATTCATCCCAGATAATAATTTGGCTTTTCCGCAAAACTTTAGCCATACCGAAATGCTTCTTTATGTTGTACATTGCGTCTGGATTTGTGCCAACGATCAATGGCAACTTGACTGCTGAATGTGTGGCCCTTCCACCAATATGATTTTGTGATCAAATGCGCGCAAGTATCTATTCTTTTTTCGTTAACCAAATTCTCTCACTTCAACTGGATAGTATCTTTTTTGTAATATTTCTTCCTTAACGAGGAGTACTTTCCTAGGCCGCTTTTTGCACACTTTCAATGAGGTTTTCTAGTTCTTCTTCTATCGTATAAGCGTTCGAGGTCTGCACCTGTAGGTTAGTGCTTTCTTCGACTAGCTGTCGAAAGTATTCCCAGTTGGTTTTGTTATTTGTTAGACTTGGAGGGCTTGCTTTCCTTATTACCGCGTCACTTATTGTCATTAAAACTGGAGAATGGTCTACTGACGATAGCCCTTCTTCATTTTCAACTGCTAAGTACTTTTTGGAGATACCTATTGATATACAGAAATCCAGAAGGTCAGGAATTTTATTTGGGTCCGTAGGTGAATAGGTTGGCTTTCTACTGGAGTGAAACTCACATTTTTAAAAATCCTGCCTGCTTCAAACAGCTCCCTTCCTTTGGGACTAGTTCTATTTGATCCCCAGAATATGTGTTTCGCGTTAAAGTCGCCTCCAATAATAAAATTATTACCAAGCGATTTAAGAAGTTTGATGTAGTCTTCTTCGGGGTGGACAGTAGATTGCTGATATACTATACCTCTTGTTATTTTTGGTTTCGATATATACAGTAGCTATTTGCATAGCTTCCTCCTCTATCTTTAATTCTTCGTGGTGTTTTATGTTATCCTTAATGAAGATTGCTGTCCCTCCTCTAACTCAAGCTGCTGGATGTAAAGCTTGATAGCACTGATATCCACGTATTTTGGCATACGAGGTTCGGGTAAAATGACTTTCTGAGATTAGGCAAATATCAATTTTTTTGTGTTTAAAAATACTTTTAATTCTGAAATGCGTTGCGCTGGGCCATTTGCATTCCAGGTAGCAATTCTTAAATAGTGTGTCAATAATTTTTCTTGTTAAGTTTGTATGGACTAGAATGAAGGTAGTCAATAACTTTTCTCGTTTTAATTGATGCATCCGTTATTCTTTTATCTTGGCTCATCGATGTATTTTCCAATGTTGTTCTTGTTTTTTCAGTAACTCGTCCATAGATTCTAGCCTTTGGTGGTGGCCAGCCAGATGTGAATTGATAGCGTTTAGCTTCTGAAATATTTCTTGCAGGACATGGGCTTCCTGACTCGGAGCGTTCCTGATATTTTCGTTCTGCTTAGCCATTTGTGCATATGTAATGCCTTATTTTACTGTGCTGCTATTTAGGAGGATTTGTTTTAAGTAGGATTCCATCCTAGGTTGAGAACTCTGACTTGTTTGATTTATTTTGTTGTCTCTCATTCTTTGCAGCCCTTTCGCTACCTCGCATCCTCTGTAATTTGCTGGCTGATGATTACCACAGTCGATGCATTTCACTGGTTCGTTCTTAGGTTCTTTACTGGATTCCCTAAAGTCTTCAAATAAATTAAGAAAAGCTAACCTGAAAGTACAAGCGGCCAAATCGGAATTTCTGCATCGAGAAATTGCCTTCTTGGGCCATATCGTTACTAGCGACGGAGTTAAACCCAACCCCGACAAAATAAAAGCTATTAAGGAATTCCCCATTCCTAAAACGGAAAAACAGATTAAACGCTTTGTGGGCCTTCTGGGATATTATCGAAAGTTCATAAAGAACTTCTCCGACGTAACCAAACCATTAACGGAATGTTTAAGGAAGGGTAAAGAAATAATCCTTGATACAAGATATCTACAATGTTTTGAATATTGCAAGGAGTTGTTGTGAAAGGAACCAATCGTGTAATATCCCGATTTTACTAAGGAATTACTCCTTACTACGGATACAAGTAACGTGTAGCTATTGGCGCTGTCCTTTCACAAGGTCCAATATGGAAAGATAAACCGATTTGCTATGCCTCTAGAACCTTAACGGTCACGGAGCAAAACTACTCCACTATAGAAAAAGAGCTTCTGGCTATTGTCTGATCCACAAAATATATTAGACCATATCTATTCGGTCAAAAATTCAAAATTGTGATGGATCACAAGTCGTTGACTTGGCTTTTCAATCTCTAGGAACCAAACTCAAAATTGATTCGTTGGAGATTGAAACTTGAGGAATACGACTTGGAAATCGTGTATAAGAAGGGTGTAAAATATACCCGAACCTCTCACCGTTAATAATATTAATAGTTCTGACATATCTGAACCCTCCACGGAACCAGAAAGTGGAAGTGAATCCGAAGACATTGTACCAACAACTAATTCCCCAATAAATCTCATTTCAGTTCACAGCTGATAATAACAACTGAAATATTAGGATCAAATGTCCTTCATGAACATTCATTTGGAAAACATATAGAGTAATAATTTATATGCCCAATTACCACTTACCAAACATAAAACTTAATATAAGAACATTAGTAACAATAAATCGAGTTACAGGCATCATGTGGGATGACATAGTGTTCGAGATAGCTAAAGAAGCCTATATAGAAAAATTCCACACTTCTTCAAAAAATTATTTGGTAAGAACACACGTCCTTTTAACGGATGTGTTAGACCCTGTAGATCAAAACGCGATGATCAGGAAAAGGCATGAAGAAAATCATCACCGAGGAATATTGGAGAATTGCGAGTTTATCAAAAGGAGTCACTATTTCCCAAATATGAATAACCTCATAACAACATACATACATCAATAACTGCAATATATGCTTGCAGACAAAATATGATAGACATTCACTGAAGATCGAATATGAGATTACGGAAATCTCCAAAAGGCCAATGGAGATCTTGTATATATTTAAATTTTACACACAAAATTTTTTTGTATTGTTTTACATGCTTTCTCGAAAATAAAATTTAAAATCTACATCTCAGAAATGGCCTTATTTTTTTTTTTATTTCTTTTCTCTTTGTGTTGAAGCTGCTTGGCAGAATTTTTTTTTGTTGAATATTAAACCCGGTATCATAGGTAAACGGGGAAAGAAACGAAGATTGAGCTGCTTCTTTGACAACCCTTGTGCAATGACTCAATGTGGTTCATTCTGGGATCTAAAATTTTAGTAGTGTTGCTTTCGCTAATCCGCTTAGCTTAGCTAAGAAATGTGAAAGCAACAACTTTTGGCTTTAATTTTTTAATGCGTTTTAATTTTTCTGTGTTGGTTCATTTTCTTAATATTTATTTTAGTTTTTTTTATTTTATGAAATAAAACACCATAAAATGATTTTATTTCCCCTAATCCTAAAAATTTTTTTCTTAACATTCTAAAACAATCGGCTTGAATACAATGCAATTGTTGTTGTAATTTTTTGAAAGCAACACAGCTTATCCCTCCCAACCAAAAATCTGTACGTTAAATTCTTTAAGAAAACGTAAACTTTACGTACACCCATTGCCAATGGAATACCAATACACGTACAACTATTTCGTTTATTTTTATATATATGTATATTTTTATTTCGTATGGTATTCGCATATGGTATGCAAATGTAATATTTTTATACGTGCTTCATTCGGAAAAGTTGTTTGGTGAAATATATTACGTTTGTAATCTCCATTTTGTTTTTTTTGTGTTTAATTAAAAATAGCTACTAATTTTAGTAAATATAGTGCAGTGTTAATAATTTTAAATATTGTGTTGTGTTAAAATTATAATTTTAGTAAATATAGTGTAGTGTTAATAGTTTTAGTGTAGTACTTTAAACTTTAATCAACTAAAATATAATATAAGTGTACATAATTAGTTTTACGTTTTATTTTTTGAATTTATTCTTCTGGTACTGCTGAGGTGAATATTGAATTTTTTGTTGAAACATGAATAAACAAAATTTATACCGAACAATTCGGAACGAAATTAAACTTATTTGTGGTAGCTCCGATATTAGTTTCAATGCATATTCCCAAAATGGCATAAATAATCATATAAACAATTATATGACTGGTTTACAACCAAATCAAGTCGCTGCCGATAATGTCTCGGATGATAGTGACAGTGGAAGTGATGTTAGTAGCATGGAATGTGAAAATGATGATGATCTGGATGAGAAAGATAAATTGAAGGCGAATAATATTGAATGTGATATTTCGGAATGGAGCATTACTCATAATATATCAAATCAGAGCACAAATGCATTATTGAAAGTTTTAAGAAAATGCCATCTAACATTGCCAAAAGACGTTAGAACTCTAAAAAGAACGCCTACTATAAACAAAAACATTGTAGCGATGGGCAGTGGAGCATATTCTCATATTGGGAGAGACAACTAAAATTATTTCTGGAAAGTACGAAATATGAAGAGAACCTTATATATATAGACATTGGCATAGATGCTATTCCATTAACTAAAAGTTCCACAAATCAACTATGGCCCATCCTTGCAAATGTTGTGTCACACAGAGCAGTATTTCTCGTTGGTATTTACCATGGCTATAAGAAACCACATTGTGCTAATGTGTTTTTTTTACTTCTTCAATAACCTTTTATTGAAGAAGTAAAAAAAATATTCGAAAATGGCATACTATATAACAATAGAATGATAACAATTAAAATCAGAGCTTTTGTATGTGATGCACCAGCAAATCTTTTGTATTAGGTAATTTGGTTTGGTTTTCGCGTTAATTTATTAAATATTTATAAAACATTTTTAATTTTCAGGTGTGAAATCTCATTCAGGATATTCTAGTTGTACCAAATGTAAAATTAAGGGGTGTTATTTAGCACACAAAATCTGTTTTCCATATTCTGACGATTATTTAAGACCCAGAACTGACGAGAATTTCCGGCATAAATCAGATTTGGATCATCACGTTAAGCTAGATGCTGGCTTGGATGCCTTGTCTATGGGATGTGTCTCACAATTTCCCATAGATTACATTCACTGTGTGTTATTAGGCGTTATGAGACAAATGATACATTTGTTATTCAAAGTAAGAAAACAAAAGTTCTCGTTGAACGCTAGGCAAGCATTAACGCCAATTTAATACAACTGCGGAAGTGTTTACCTAGGGAATTTCAACGTAAGGAACGCCCAATCAACGAAATTAAACACTGGAAAGCATCCGAATTCAGGACATTACTCTACTACACTGGAATGGTGGCCTTTAAACATATATTAGCAGAGAATTATTATGAGCATTTTTTGTATTTGGTCTGTGCTACTAGAATATTGGCGAATCCGAAGGACTGCTTCGAGAATAATAAATAACCCGCAGAGTTAATTAAATCGTTTTGTGAGTCTTTTGGTTCATTGTATGGCATACAAAATATGTCCTATAACGTCCATAGTCTGCTGCACATAGCAGAAGACGTCGAGAAATTTGGGCATCTTGATAATTACAGTGCCTTCAAATTTGAAAATTACATGCAGCAAATAAAAAAATTTGTTAGCGGGACAACCTCTACAACAAATCAATAATAGAATTAGAGAACAAGAAAATATCCAGAAAAGCTTCAAAAAATATTATATTCAACCTGTTTATTCCTTAGGCTCAACTTTGCCTAACAATTACTGCTCTAAGAATGAAGCAATTTTTAAAATAGAAGAGCTCATTGTCGATCTTAATAATATAAAATGCAGATTAGTTATTAACTTACAAAATTTATTTCAATTACCACTACCATCCAAACATTTATATATTTATTGTACTAAAACCGAGGAGCTGAGTCAAGAGACATATACTTTTAGTATTAGTGAAATATCAACGAATATAATAAAATTGACTACCAACGATATTTCTGTGTATGTGCCTATGCAACATCTATAATTACATATCTATTTTCAGGAATGGCGGAATATCAAGATGCACAAAACTGGGAGTCATCGAATATAGAAGATGGCGACTCTAAGGACGAAAATTTAAATCCGGATAGTGAATATCAATATAAAGAATTTTTAAAAATCGATTCCAATATGCAACCAGCCACATCTACACAATGGTTTTTCACAATGGTTACCACATGCACTCCAGGCACCATTAGAGTAAGTAGAATTCATTAGAACTTTATGAAACTTGCTGAGTAGATAGTCTTAACCAAGATACGCTTCCATTATCAAGGAAACCGATGCCAAAAACCTGCAACCTCATTAAGTATTACGTGGTAACCGTCTAACTGAACGGCTTAAAGAATTATGTAGCGGTATGCACTCCAGGCACCATTAGAGTAAGTAGAATTCATTAGAACTTTATGAAACTTGCTGAGTAGATAGTCTTAACCAAGATACGGTTCCATTGTCAAGGAAACCGATGTCAAAATCCTGCAACCCCATTAAGTATTACGTAGTAACCGTCTAACCAGACGGCTTAAAGAAATATGGAGCGCTATGCACTCCAGGCACCATTAGGGTAGGTAGAACTCATTATTACTGTATGAAACTTGCTGAGTAGATAATTTTAGCCTAAATACACTTCCATTATCAAGGAAACCGATGCCAAAATCCTGCAACCTCATTTAGTATTACGTGGTAACCGTGTAACCAAACAGCTTAAGGAATTATGGAGCGGTATGCACTCCAGGCACCATTAGAGTAAGTAGAATTCATTAGAACTTTAAGAAATTTGCTGAGTAGATAGTCATAGCCTAGATACGCTTCTACTATCAAGGAAACCGATGCCAAAATCCTGCGACCTCATTTAATATTACGTGGTAACCGTCTAACCGAACAGATTAAAGAATTATGGAGCGGTATGCACTCCAGGCACAATTAGGGTAGGTAGAATTCATTAGAACTTTATGAAACTTGCTGAGTAGATAGTCTTAGCCTAGATACGCTTCCAATATCAAGGAAACCGATGCCAAAATCTTGCAACCTCATTTAGTATTACATAGTAACCGTCTAACCGGACGGCTTAAAGAATTATGGAGCGGTATGCACTCCAGGCACCATTAGAGTAAGTAGAATTCATTAGAACTTTATGAAACTTGCTGAGTAGATAGTCATAGCCTAGATGCGCTTCCATTTTCAAGGAAACCGATGCCAAAAACCTGCAACCTCATTTAGTATTACATGGTAACCGTCTAACTGAACGGCTTAAAGAATTATGTAGCGGTATGCACTCCAGGCACCATTAGGGTAAATAGAATTCATTAGAACTTTATGAAATTTGCAGAGTAGATAGTCTTAGCCTAGATACGCTTCCATTATCAAGGAAACCGATGCCCAAATCCTGCAACCTCATTTAGTATTACGTAGTAACCGTCTAACCGAACGGCTTAAAGAATTATGGAGCACATTAGAACTGTATGCAACTTGCTGAGTAGATAATTTTAGCCTAGATACACTTCCATTATCAAGGAAACCAATGCCAAAATCCTGCAACTCCATTTAGTATTACGTGGTAACCGTGTAACCGAACAGCTTAAGGAATTATGGAGCGCTATGCACTCCAGGCACCATTATAGAGTAAGTAGAATTCATTAGAACTTTATGAAATTTGCAGAGTAGATAGTCTTAGCCTAGATACGCTTCTATTATCAAGGAAACCGATGCCAAAATCCAGCAACCTCATTTAGTATTACGTAGTAACCGTCTAACTGAACAGATTAAAGAATTATGTAGCGGAATGCACTCCAGGCACCATTAGGGTAGGTAGAATTCATTAGAACTTTATGAAACTTGCTGAGTAGATAGTCATAGCCTAGATACGCTTCCATTGTCAAGGAAACCGATGCCAAAATCCTGCAACCCCATTTAGTATTCCGTGGTAACCGTCTAACCGGACGGCGTAAAGAAATATGGAGCGCTATGCACTCCAGGCACCATTAAGGTAGGTAGAATTCATTATAACTGTATGAAACTTGCTGAGTAGATAGTCTTAGCCTAGATACGCTTCCATTATCAAGGAAACAATTGCCAAAATCCTGCAACCTCATTTAGTATTACGTAGTAACCGTCTAACCGAACGGCTTAAAGAAATATGGAGCGGTATGCACTCCAGGCACCATTAGAGTAAGCAGAATTCATTAGGACTTTATGAAATTTGCCGAGTATGTTCATTAGATCTGTATCTACTCACCAAATTTCAAAAATGGATGTTAAAATCCTACAGTCTTGTTTATTATTAAGTTCAGTTTGAACTTTATAATGGAAGACGACACATTTTACCGCGGGCGGCATAGTGGATGCAAAATGTAATAAAACTTTATAAACTTGCTGGTTTTATAAATTTGGTCTTATCCAATTTTATTGTCAAGGAAACCGATGGAATTAAAATTGATCTGATTTGTTAATTAATATTTGTTAATTAATATCTTGTTCACTATCGTATGCTATTAATATATTCGCTAAAAGAAACAGAACTTTCGGATTAACCTACATCATACGTAGGCTTAACTTCAATATTAATGGTTTTTCCTAACTTGTATACCAAAAACACCTAAATGATGGCAATTCACTAACACATGCTCAAATATTTTATTATCTTGTTATTTTAGGAATAAAATAGTATAAACTTCATGTCACTTTATAGACGTGTGAAGTTTTTCCTAAGTTAATCCTAACTTTTCATTTTTTTGTTTTAGGATAAATTTAGTATAAACTTCACATGCATGAAAAAATCAATCGGATCCATCTTATAATTACATTTTCCCTCAACAACCGACACCATCATATAAAACTAAAATAGTCATACCTGGACAAAAAACAACCACACAAATAAAATCTAAGAACGTCAAATCCAATGTGCTCACATCGTCAAACAACACAACACCAGCAATTTACCAGCCAATAGTTACGAGACCAAAATTAAATGATAAACTACCAACGTCTTTGCATTTAGGATCTGCTGTCACTTCAATATCAACAATTACACCACAAGCAACTATATCGCCTCCCGTTCCAGAAATAAATATTAATAATTTTACACCAAATTCAAATGAAATATCAGAACCCATACGAAACCAGAACTCCAATGCCGAGCTACATGTAATGATGAAGGCAGTTTTACGCGAGGTTAAACTATTGAGAAGGGAGTTTAACGCACATAAAGCTAATTGTACCTGCCAATATAGCAAGCCTATAGGGTCGACCAGCAAAATTTTAAATATACCAGCCACATCGCCAGATCAGTTTAAAGCTCTGGAATGTGAAGTTAAAAATGATTTGGAAAAGGAAAATATTTTGGTAAGCAACATTAATTTTTAACATCACTTTTTTTTATTTTCGAACCTCTTACAGACCAGGCACTTTAAAGCAATTAGTGATTTGTCGCTACAAAAGTATTTGAGAGGTTGTTTGAAGGCCATCATCACAGATGAAGCAGCATCAACATTTTCATGGCATGGCCAACATGGCAATATTTCTGTAAAGGGATATTATATGATGGAGCTTATAAAAGGTAAAAACCCATATCACTTGTCGTTGATAATCGATCTTATTAAAATATTAATCCATGAATGAATAATTACAGAAGAAGCCATGAATAAACATCCAACGGCTAGACCATCAGACGTGGAAAATGAAATTAAAAAATGGTTCCAGTATGCAAGAGATCGGTATCGAAAAAAACCGGCAAAATTAACTTTAGTATAATTTATTTATTTATTTTTATTTCTTATATAATATGTATATATTTTATGAACTATTATTAACAATGAAATGTTTAAATTAATCATTTTTTCTCGTATTCGTTATATAGGACTAATTAATTTATATACAAGAATACAATTCACGAATTAAGTAGTTTAATCAATTTATTATTAGAGCTAATAATTTAGCAAATTTATTTTATTGATTGATATTTTCTATGCAATTGAATTTCATTATTATAATTTAATTTTTTATTATAATTTTTAGTCTTTATTTCTTTAACAGTGAAAGTTATTTAGTTTTAGTCCGTTACATGAATATGCATGAAATAGTATAAAAAGAGTATACATATTATTAAGTAAATAAAATTTTTATGAAACATAAAATCCATAATAAATGTGAATGTGATTATGTATCATGACTGTGTTTTAGCAATATCAAGCCATTCGAAGCTTTATTTAATTTAGAATTTAGAAATCATATTTATGATCAATGAAACCAAAACAAAATGCTTTTCTAGAGTAAATAAAATGTACAAATTAAATAATATTTATAGTTATATGTATATTATATATTTATCGTAATAAGATAAATTCTCGGTTTTTTATTTTTCGAAAAAATATTTATTAAAAAAAATAATCTAAAATGGCACTGCGTGTATGTATACGGCCAAGTAGAAGAAAAATATAAAAAATACGGTTTATATGTATGCAGGCCCAAATAATGTAAACACGAAAAAACACTTTCATACGAATGCTATGAAAATTTTCTGTTCAATATTTTTTTTTGACTTTATTTATCTATATCTGATAATTGCGGCAAAAAATTAAATTTTCATTCCCCTGAGCACGAACTTTGTTTATTTTTCATTATTTTTGGTAAATTGTTTTTTAATTTTAAGGTAGATTTCATTTAGAATTTTACCATTTTCCGGCATGCTGCCTTTTATTTGTTGAACGTCGTATAACACACGATTCAAAGTTTGTGTGTATGGAAGAAGAGTATTCAACAATCACTGCGTTTATGTACAAACATTGGCACTATGGTTGATTGTTGAATGCTCTTCTTGCATACACACAAACTTTGAATCGTGTGTTATACGACGTTCAACAAATAAAAGGCAGCATGCCGGAAAATGGTAAAATTCTAAATGAAATCTACCTTAAAATTAAAAAACAATTTACCAAAAATAATGAAAAATAAACAAAGTTCGTGCTCAGGGGAATGAAAATTTAATTTTTTGCCGCAATTATCAGATATAGATAAATAAAGTCAAAAAAAAATATTGAACAGAAAATTTTCATAGCATTCGTATGAAAGTGTTTTTTCGTATTTACATTATTTGGGCCTCCATACATACAAAGCGTATATAATGAAAGACGGCCGTATACACATACATAGGCACTGAAATTGGTAATAAATCCCGCGTAGAAACGAACAAAATCCGAAATGAAATGTGTTCGCATTCACTTGTTTAAACCGTTCGTTAACTCACTAAAATTTCACTTGTGACGAAGTGTTCGTTTTCATAACTTTTTCTTTACTTACATGCGTAACGTTTACGAGGACTTTAGTATAAACAAGTCTTCGCAAACTGTACGTAAAAGTTACGCAATGTTTAGAGGGTACATTTTATGTTATGTTATTTTTGTTTTATCATTACAAATTCCAAAAGGAAGCGAGGAAATAAAATAACATAATCATAGAATTATAACCTGTAGAACGGGTGTCAAGATTTTACCCATATAAAATTTGCTATTTCATCTGTCACAAGTCAGAGCAGGATGGTTATATAAAATAATAAAAACATTATCAAATAGTTAGTGGTTTATGTAGTGGTGAATTATTTGATAATAAAAATTACAGACTTTTATGTAAAATGAAGTGTTGTGAAAAAATGCCAAAATACGCCTAAGAAAATACAGAAATAACTTACCATTAGTAAGTTTACCAAGTGTTTATATAAAATAAAATGTAAATTGTGTTAACCCTTTCGAGTTCAAAAAAAAAATTATTTTTGGTTCAATTTACGTTCACCATACACAAATGTGTATGTAAATAATGACAGGTTGTAATGTCTTCCGTATTTTAACGGATCTTAGTTAAATCGGAATTCTTTTTGAAAAAAGCATAATAATTTATTAACAAATTAATAATATAACATATAATTTATTTGTTCTTGATAACATATTAATTATTTTATCATTATTATAGTTACTGTTATTTTTCGGACGAAAACAAAATTAAGTGGTTTACACAAATGTGTACACTGGTCTTCAATTACCACCTAATTCTATGTTTGACATCTTCGTTTGTTGTAATCGAAATTTACATACACAATTGTGTATGCGGGTCAGGAAAGGGTTAAGAAGCTAGTGATTTGTGGTAAATTTATCCTTAATTTAAGTTATAAATCAGAAAAAATTAAGAAAACAATTTTGGTTATTGGCGTGTGGTTCTTATAGATTTTTTTGTTTTTGTAATCCCGTTGATCTAGATGCTTTGCACTCATTCTGTACTTTTAAATTCTTTGAACATAATCCTTTTCCTGCCTGTCATCACAATTGTGTGAGTACAAAAAATAATCATGTCAAAAATTTATTTTTGTATGTATTTTGGACCAACATACACATTTGTGCATGCTGCTTACATAATTTTTATCCGAAAAATAACACTATAACTATAGTAATAGTAAAATAATTAATATGTTATCAAAAACAAATAATTAACTTGTTATATAACTTATTATTCCAAAATAGTACGCATTAATTGTTTTTATTTTCGGTAAGATATTGTACTTATAGTATTCCAAAATAAAAAGTAATTATGAAAAGAAAAGCACGTAGTAATAAGAAAAATGCGACACTGGTAATATAACATATGTTTAGAAAAAAAAAAACTCCCAACAACAACCAAAATTCGTTTCTTAGATTTTTCTGATTTATAACTTAAATTAAGGATACTTTTATCACAAATCACTTTCTTCTTAACATAATTTACATTTTATTTCATAAAAACAATTAGTAAACTTACTGATCGTTCTATAATTGATTTATAACTTAAATTAAGGATACTTTTATCACAAATCACTTTCTTCTTAACATAATTTACATTTTATTTCATAAAACACTTAGTAAACTTACTGATCGTTCTATAATTTTTTTAGATGTGTTTTGGCAGCTTTTCACTAGACACTTTATTTTAATACGAAGTTTTCAATTTTTATTACTAAATGATGCACTACTACACTATAGACTAACCATTTTATTAACATATTTAATCATTTTAATTAATAATTTCAAGATTTTTTAAGAGCGCAAAATTAAGTCGTCACTTCGTACAAAAACCAAAAGTAGTTTGGTTGGGGTGTTTTCTTTGACATATGAGACCGCCATATGCATTTTTTTATATATAACCATCCTGCTCTGGTTTGTGACACGTGTAATAGCAAATTTTATATAGGAAAATACTTTACATTCATTCTATAGTATATAGTTTTATGCATTTAATGGTCCCGATTCTCGTGACATTGCTTTATGTTATTTTATTTCCCCACTTCCTATTGGAATTTGTATTGAAAAAACAAAACTAACATAACATAACATAAAATTTTAGATCGCGGAATCGACCCCAATATATCCCTTTTTCAACCAAGAAAACCACACAAATGTGTGAGTAAAAAACCATAGTATGTAATGGCGTGTTGATCAAAAATTTCGCTTGATTTCAAGTACAACCAACACAATTGTGTGTATAGTTATAGTGTTTTTTTTTCGGACGAAAATAAGTTTAACCTTTATGTTTACAACCAGCATACCCGGGTATGTCCATAATTTCATACATTTTGTATTGAATGATAATTTGTAATTTCATTTTAAATTGATAAATACATTTTGGCAAAATGTAATCTAAAACAAATAATTGTTATTAACAAATAATAATTACTAAAGATTTCAATCTGATAAGTCACCTAAATCCATAAAATTTTGTTAATAAAACACGAAAACTTACCCGGGTAAGCGGTTGTAAACATAAGGGTTAAACGGGATACACAAATGTGTAAGTTGGTTGAAAACACGTACAAAAATAAATTTTTGACATGGTACTTTTGCCCTCCCCGCACATTTGTGTTAGTAAAACACAAAATGGATATAATTTTATGCATTTCTGTTAAATACTGAGTTGCTGTGGGTTTATTCACACAGATCAAACCAGCGAACATGTTAATTTCAAATTGGAATTTAACTTGGGCCATACCATAATATTTGAAGTCATATTGACAATAAATATTGAAAAAGGAGTTTTTTTTCAAAGCAGCACTACTAATTTCGGCAAAAGTGTATATGTCAAATAAAAAATAAAACATCTGTCAAGTGCTTCTCACTGAGAGATTTTTTATCAAAAAAAAAAAAAAAAAAATTTAATTAATCCAAAATGTGTATTTGTAATGTAAAATTTAATTAAATAAACTGTTTAAATGGTAATTAAATTGTCGAGTTAGTGTATAACTTAATGATGGAACTGTAAAGAATATAGTGAGTGGTTGCAGGATGCAAATATGGGCATAGATTTTGTGAAATGATAAGGATTTATGTGAAATGCACTTGTATTAAGTGAAGTCGTATCTGTGTATTTGTGTATATGGTTTGCATGTATGAATACGGTTTTATAATATACATACATATTTAGTGTTAATTATCATTGAAAAGAACTAAAAAAGTCGAAAAAAATAAAAATGTCGTCTGTTGTCGATATACAAATAGTAAGTGAACCAAATTTAGAAAAAATCAAAAACTTTTTGAACGATTCTACTTATCGTGAAACAATCGAGTACAGCGCTAATTTTAATTCGCGACTATGTTTAGAGCGCCGACTACGATTACCATTTTTCGATCCGCAAACCGGGGTCGCACAAAACCACAGTTCCCTGTTTATGGATCGTCGGATGAGGATGCCGGGATTTCGTGAAGGTCAAATTTATACATATCCAGCAGCCCGCTGGCGTAAAAGTCGACGACAATATTTAACTAAGCGTCCGTTTGGTATTTTACGACGTGGCGACCAAAATGCGTTGAGTGGTGGTGGAAGTTTAGTTGGCGGAAGTGGCATTACAACTGCGATTGGGGTGCCTGGAGTAGTAGTACCAGGTAGTGTAGCCGTTGTGGGCGGTGGTGGCGATGATAGTGATTTTAATGGCGTACTGTTGGAGGAATCATCATCGCTTGGTGGTGCTGACACATCCGATAGTAAAGACAGCCAAAACTTAAAAGATGACCTGCCCAAAGAATGGTTTTATGACGATATTGATATGAACAATATTGACGATTTGGATGAACCAAAATCACCGGACGATGAATACGATTATGATCCGCGTTATGGTAATAAGAAAAGGAAAAAGAGGCGACCCGGACGAAAACCAACCACTCCGATCCATCATCATATACATGATGGGCCACGTAAAGGAAGACCGCCAGGCGGTGGTACACCAGGCGGCTTAAATATGGCACGAGGGAGAGGGCGTCGTAAAAATTTGGCAACAAATAGCCGAAATCTGACTTCGGAGATGCCAAGTAGTCCAACATCCGAACCGCCGTCGTTTGAATCGGTTGCGGCGGCAGTTGAGTGCGCATCGAACGATAATGACAATAGTAATAGTGGAGGAGACCTTCGGAATTATCGTAAATATCTTTGAGGTAATGAATGAATAGTAGCTTAACCGTTTTTGTTTCTTTTCGTTTATTTCGAATTAAAATTATAAATAAAAATAAAAGGATGTAATATTTTAATTTATTATATTTTCGATAGATGACACTAAGTAAATTCCTCGTTTCAAAAATTTTATTATGAAGCAAGGATTCAAACCATAGTTTTCATTATTTTTATCCCGATTATTTCTACTACCATTTTTAAATATAAGGAAGGAATTTTAAAATATCGCCGTAATTTTTGATTATTAATTTTAGTTATGTACATAGACATATATTTATTTTATTCGATCCTTAAGTTTTCATTTTCTTCTCGCTTTCCTCGTGGAAGTCGTTCAAATTAGGGTGAACCTTTATTAAAAATTGTACATTTAAAATAAAAATAATTTTTTTTATAAATAATTCACATAAATTATGAATATCGATATTTTAAGTATAGTTTCTTAGATGAGATGATAAGAGTGTAATGTATGAAAATTACATTTATTATTATTATAAATTCTTAATTAATTGAATAATTTTTAAAAATTAGATAGGTGACTGTGGAAGTGTGTATAAATTATATTATGATTAAAAATTATGATTATTATTATATAGTTATTATGAATATTATTTATATGAATACAAAAAATATATGGGATATATAAAAATAAAAATTATTAAAAAAATAATTTTTTTTCCACAGAATGTAATAAATAGATAATTACCTATATGTATATCTTTATTCTTTATTATTATTGTAATACATATTTAATAAAATATTATTTATACATAATTTGATTTAAAAAAAATTCACTGGTGGTTTTTGATTCAGATTAATAATTTATGGCTTTTAACTAACCGATCTATCCCTTATAAATATCTAGAAAATGAACAAAACAAACAAATAGTTTACTTATGTCATGCTTACACGGGAATCCGTTTTACGTATTGGTATCATATTCGTGTCATCAACCAGCACAGCCAGTGTTTAATGTAACTCCAGTTGTTCGGTTTGAAACAAACAACAATTTAATTGCGTCGCGAAACAACAATTGAAGCGATCCAATATGTTCATGCGGTTTATTTTTATAACACGTAGTGTTTTGGGTTCCAGACTCGAGACATTCGTTTAGGTAATTACTATTATATTTGTTACTATGGACGAAGGGGTAACTTCGTACACAGCTTTTAAAACAGGCTGTTCTAGTCATGAGTGAGTTGGAAAATATTAAATTACAAAATTCATGGACATTATTAACATCGGCCGTCAGAAGTTCGTGGCCACCTTCATCATCAAGGGACTTAAATAATCAAGATAAATGTTATTACCACCGGAAGCAAAAATATCAAACCAAAAATTGTGTCTCGTCTGCAAGCAGCATGCGAATTTGTTGGCTGGTCAAAACATGTTTTCATGTCAAAACTAAATTCGCATTATTTGAACGCTACTTTGGTGTGCATAATTCCAGTCGTGTTAAGAATTGTGAATGATCAAAAATTTTTAATCAATAAGGGAGGAAACCAAATAGCCGAAATAACTGCAAACCGAAATTCATATAACAATTTCAATTTACATGCTGCCAATGACACCAACGTTAAGAATGCTTCGTTGTAATTTAACCGACATTTTTGTTTGGTATGTAATTAGCTTTGTTTTTCGACAAAGCCAATTACGTCCCCAAAATTACAGAAATAATTTTACAATTCATCGATATCTCAAAAGACAGTTTCTCGCCAGGATATCAAACATACACTTCGGCATCATGTAGAAACAATTGGTCTATGTATATCATGTAAAGCACTTCGTATAGCCTGATAAACTAGCGGTAGCGAATACAGAGTTCAAGGAAAAGAGAAACACGGAATTTGCCGACGTAGCAATAGTTGTTGATCCAGTCCAGCTTATCTAGTTTTACAGAAAAACAATGACTGCGGCGGCCATGATGACTACCGTACCTTAAAGGCTATCACCATTCTTGACTATTTACTATCTTGACTCTATTTTATACCTATTTACAGGAATTTTCAAGTCAGTTAGCAGGATGCAGCGTTTTACTATTCCCGAGTTGGTACGCGCCTTTCATAAAATTCCTATCGCTGAAGGTGATGTACCCAAATCAACCCCATAACTCACTAAATTAACTAAAATGAATTTTAGGTTAAAGAACACGGCTTAACCGCCCAATGAATGATTCATGCGTTCGGCAATATAATTCTACAAATAGTATATTGTCGTTAGACCAAATTTTGATAGCATACAGCTCATTCGAAGAATCGAAGACCTAGTAAGTTACATCAAAACATTCCTTTAACGACTATTGGATAATGGCTTAATAAGTTATCGCTTAATAATTAAAGTTAACAAATATACATTTGCCATTATCGCTATTTCCTGGCCCAGAAAACAATACGAATATTTAGAGAAATTTTGAACTGCGCATCTAATTACAGATGAGCGCCCGTCCTCGCAATGCGATGCGTGGTTCACAACATTTTTAATCATATATAATTGGACTATATGTCCGTAATAAATAAATAGTCAACGCGGCATATACGAGTAATATTATTAAATTATTTTGAATAATTTTTTAAAAGTTGAGGAATGTACTCGTAGTTGTCGTCTATGTACAGCAAGAATTGTAACTATGTGCAGCAAGATTTTTATATTGTTCAAAATCACTTTGCAAGATAACGGAATTGTTTTTTCCGGGTATATTACTTAGTACATGCTCTGACGAGATATTTAGTAACTTAACAACTGGATAACCGAGCATGTCAAATAAATTACACATACTTCAATGGCGATTGGTATAACCTTCCATAGTAAACTCGCGAACTGACATGATTCGTGTTGAAATTGCAGTAAGGCTAAGTATCGGATATATTAACCGATGGCAGCACAAACATTTTCAACCAAAAAATAAAGTGTTCTAGTTTTACTATTAGCACAGACAATCATATTAGATTTTTCATTTGAGCTAAAATATGAAAACAAAATATATTTCGGATAATTCCAATGTCATCGTTGTATTTGTTGTATCTGTGATTTTTCGTTAAACTGCGATACGCAAAAAACAAAATATTTTTGATTGTATGTGGCTATTTACAGAAAATGAACAAGCAGTTTAAATTTCTACGATTACATAGGATGAAATATCTCTTTTAGGTTGTCTCTGCTATTAGTTTTAGATAGATTTGGGGGTGATTTTGTAAGCATGTACAACTTGAAAACAAAAATGAATAATAATCTTTTTAACACTATTTGCCGTAGGCAGTTGGCGAAACACACTAACACTTAATAAGCATTTTTTATTTCGCAAAAATTAAATTTTTGAATATTTTAATTAAAAAATTTGTCCAAGTTTAAAAATCACTCGATCGATTTCGACTTGTTAGGTCACCATCAGGAGTATCTACTGATATGTAAAAATAAAAATTTAGTTATAAATAATAGGAAAAGGCAAAAAAAGAAATAAAACAAGGAGAAACAAAAATAGGCAATAAAAATTAACCTATTGATCGTCCCAACCTATGTTGTTTATACGGGATTTTTTTTTTATAAATAAATAAATAGACGACGCTTGAAAATAGACGACTTCTCTTGGGCGCGGCTTTTATTGGTAACGTTTTGCTTGGTCACGTTGATTCAGCTTACATCTTGGAAAACATCAATTCACGTGCCATGCAGAACATTTCGAAACCATGAATTTTTAGCACTTGAAAACCATTCTACTAACTATGGAGAAAACAACCCCATTAATAGGATGTCTAAATCATTTAACATAATCGACGACCTATTTGACTTCAATTTATCAAAGGACAACCTTAAAAATATCCTAAAGGACTATTTTTTAAATTTTTAATTGTTTAAACCAAAATTTGGTTTATATTTTTTTCTGTTTTAAAGTTTTTTGTTGTTTTAGTATAATTTTTGTTTAAACTACTGTACATAATCTGAAATCATACATGTATATTACAAAATAGATTTCTTTAAATAAATAAAGAAATAAAAATAAATAAATAAATAAGGAGGATAGCCGGTAAGCGATTAGTCATCGGCTGATGAACAAAATTCCAGGTATATTGAAATACTTTTAATTACCCGACGTAGTAGTCATATTATTACGAGCGTGAGAATAGAACAGGGAGAGAATAGAACATCTGTAATTGGTGAGAAACGGATTTCTATCTGTTCGTTAAGGATATTTTGGTTAGAAATATTGATTTTCGAGTTTCTTCGTAAGATTTGTAGCGGTTAGAATATTTCATATCAATATTCTAATCGCACATATTGCAAACTTAACACCTCGCAAACTCATCGCTAGCTCATCATCACTCTGTACGTCTAAACAGAGTAAATGCATCAACAGATGCACATATACATGCAAGAAGGAAACAACACGACGAGCATTCCAAACGAAAGCAAAAGCAACACGACGAAGACGAAACCAAAACAACGAACAAAATAAATTTTCTTGTACAACCAGTTCGTCTCCAACCACAGCCGCGCTAGTAACACGCTACACAAGCAGCACAGCAAACTATCGATCGCTGCACACCACGATGCCACACAACGCTCCGCCATTGCATAAGGCAAATTTTAATTAATAAAATTAAATTATAAATAAAGAAATTAATAAATAATAAAAGTAAGAACTTTTATAGTGGTGACCCCGACTTCCGTTTTTACGGAATAATTACATAGTAACAAAATAATATAAAAATTAATATTGAGGCAAGTGATACAGTATCTGGTGTCTAGTGAAATTATTTTTTTTACGTGCAGGCATAAAAGTAAATCCGCCGCACGAACGTGGGTAAAAGACATTGCAGGTGAGCAAATTAAAGCTGTCACACCCACGCAACAACAACAACAGATGAAAGCATAAAAGCCGCCACATCAGTTTCGGGCCAACATTTGCCCCCACAATGGCGATAGCGACCCACGAGGGTGCCGGATAACGGCAACAACAACATTACAGGAGACGACAAAAGCGGCTACAACAACAACAACAACAATAACATTGTGAAAACAGCAGCAGCAGTAACAACAACAACAAAAACACATGATTGCAACCAATTTCAACTTTTTTTTAAATTTTTTTTCCTTTTCTTTTGTAAATAAAATCAAATTTCGTTTGTGTTTTATTACATGGACCATGCAACTTCCATGGCCCATTATCTAGCGGCACGCATACTGTGAACAAGAACCAGCTTGTTAATCAAGAACCAACTTGTTTACATCATTTTTGTCTAGCGTCGCCATTGATCATGCAATTATCATGATCCAGCGGCGCACATGGTGCAGTGAACACCACCACCATGTCCCCTTTTCGTTTTCTTGCTTGGATCATGCAACTCCCATGATCCATAATCCAGTGACTCACATGGTGTTGTGAACATCACAACCATGCAAACTATTGCTTTTATCTTACGTGAATCATGCAACATCCTTGATCCATGAGTTAGCAAAATACAAACAACCCACCTCCACAGTGACCCCAACCTCCATGTCAATTTTGCTTTCCCCACTCCAGTTTCTTCACTCGGACATCTTGCAGTCATTCTCGATCATCTGGCTATACAATCATTCAACTAATACCGAAAGATAAGATGTCACAAGCAACAGATATCCTTCGGTATCTCAACAACTAGCCACGATCGACAGTAACAAATAAACTGGGGAAAACAAAATCACTCGCGATCGGCAAACATTTTTTATCTTAAGCACTCCGAAAACTACAATTTTAGATTCGGAGTATCGGTCAACTCACCGACCGATTAGGCACACAATTCGCAGCTATTCACTGAGCTTATGCACATATTAAGCTCACGTTGAATAAGAATTACTGCCTAAGACTAACACTTAAATAATCACTACCGAAAAGATAAATGTCTTAAAGAACGGATAATCTTTTCGGATTCTTAATTAATAAATCAACCGATCGCGCAATCAATCAGTCATGAATCGATTAGCTAATCCAACAATACTGAAAGATAAGATATGACATCAACAACGGACGGACGTCCAATCTTTACCGTGTTGAGCATATCGACAGATATCCTTCAGTATCACGACTATAGCTTTGGTCGACACTTTTTCTTTACTGTGTGACTCATCTGAGGGGAGGTGATGTAGCGGTTAGAATATTTTATATCAATATTCTAATCGCACATATTGTAAACTTAACACCTCGCAAACTCATCGCTAGCTCATCGTCACTCTGTACGTCTAAACAGAGTAAATGCATCAACAGATGCACATATACATGCAAGAAGGAAACAACACGACGAGCATTCCAAACGAAAGCAAAAGCAACACGACAAAGACGAAACCAAAACAGAACGAACAAAATAAATTTTCTTGTACAACCAGTTCGTCTCCAACTACAGCCGCGCTAGCAACACGCTGCACAAGCAGCAAAGCAAACTATCGATCACTGCACACCACGATGCCACACAACGCTCCGCCATTGCATAAGGTGGATTTTAATAAAATTAAATTATAAATAAAGAAATTAATAAATAATAAATTAAGAACTTTTATAGATTCTAAGGTATATTTCAACGTCTGCCTTTGGGTTGTATAATATGTAATATGTCTAAATTGTTCAAGCTAGCTGTATGATTTTCTAAAGTTAAATGGTTATGGAAAGTTGATTGATTGCAACCAGATAAATGTTCTTTAGCTCTAACACCAAAATTCGCCCAGTCTGCCCAATATAGGAGAAACTACAATCGTTGCAATTAATCCTACAAACACCAGACTAATCTCTAGGTTTATTGTTAAAAACCAATTTCTTTGTTGTGTTATTATTATAAAAAGCAAAACTAGTATTTGTATAATCGCCATTAGAGTTTTACGCGTCAGCTTTTTATTCAATAACTTTAATATAGTCGTAGTTGCATATTCGTTGCTATTTGTAGAATTACATTAAGCTCTATGTTATAATTTAAATTTGTCAAAGGGATGTTTATTAGTCTATCTATGAGTGAGTGGAAAGCTGACCTTTTAATACTTTGGGGATGGTTCGAAGAACTAGGGATAACAGCGTCTGTATGCGTGGGTTTCCGATTAATTTTGAAGTCTAAAGAATTAATCCTGGTTATTGTAATATCTAGAAAATTAATACATTTATTCTCTTCTTTTTCCAACGTAAAATCAATAGCGGGATATTGAGAATTTAACCAAGTAAGGAATAAGTCTAACAGTCTATTAGTTTCATTCCATAGGCATAGTATGTCATCAACAAATCTATACCAAAAGATTATATGACAAAAATAAGGATTGTTGTTTGATATAATCATTTGTTCGAAGTAATTCATGAAAATTTCAGCTAACAAAGGTGACAAAGGAGAGCCCATGGGTGACCATCAGCGAATTTGAAATATGTATTATCAAAACAGAAAAAGTTTTGTTTAACACAAGTCAAACACAAACTTCAGTTCGCTACGCAAGCCCTCATACTTCATACGTTCTAGAAGACAACGATGATGACGATACTGAGGTGTTCCCGGAAATTGACGTCGCCGACCAAGAACAACGAATGCGATACAAGATCCAAAACATAAAAGCAAATATGCTACGCACCAACATAAATGGCATAATGGAATTCATTATTAGCACTGAACCACGCAGCAAATCATTTTATGAGATGAAAATGAAATTATTAAATACTTCCTGGACTACCTTCACAAACAACCACGAAGAAATTTTGAGCAACGCAACCGAAGAAGTACTCGGCAATAAATATTTTGGTGAGAAAACTTACGAGACACTTCAACAAGAATATGAATTCGCGAACATTCATCTTCAAGAACAACTGGAAAGTATCAGCAAGGAAGGAACTGATAATACCCATTCCAGGATAAAACTCCCTCGGATATAAATAGTGCATTTCTATGGGGACTGTAAGCAATGGCCAAGCTTTCAAAACTTATTCACTAAAATGATTCACTGCAACAAAGAGTTATCCAGTGAGGAGAAAATGCATTACTTACTCTCAGTAATCCGAGGTGATGCAGCTAAACTCATAAGTCACCTCACCGTATCAAAAGAAAATTACTTTACCGCTTGGAATATTTTAATCTCTAGATACGAGGATAAAAGACTTATAACAAACACCTTTATTGATACGATTATGGAGTTACCTGTCATTCAGATAGAATCTGCAAATCACTTAAGAACGCTACATGACACAGTCATAGAATGTCTGCATGCCCTAAAGAATCAAGGAATAAACACAGATTCTTGGGATGCAATACTCATAAACATTTTGACACGGAAGTTGGATAGGGAGACACATCGGCTGTATGAAACATCACTTAAAAATCCAAAGGATATTCAAACAGTGAAAGACTTCCTGAACTTTCTTCAATTACGCTTCCAATCACTTGGAGTACTATCCAGAGAAAACGTCAACAAAAAAAGAGATCAGCTCTACTCCAGTTCGGAAGGCAGCAAATGTCATAGTGGCCAAAAAACAAGCGAAATGCAGTTATTGCTATAAAGAACACAATCTACCAGAATGCAAGAATTTTCAGAACTTGCCCCACACCGAGAGAACCAAGGCAATTTATTATCAACCATTATGTCGGCGCTGTCTGCTTCCACAAAAATCCATGCTTCAAAAGCTGTGACCTATGTAAGGGTGCTCATCACAGCCTGCTTCATTGTAACGACAATCCAAAGGGAGTCGGTAAATCTCAACCACCAACACAACCGGCTATACAGTCAGGACATACGTGGAACCGTACACTCAGAGAAAAAACAACTTAAAAATAAAAATAAACGTTTCGTTTTAAAAAATTTCATATACGTTTTCCAAGCAACAACGAAATATTTTGATTTAAAAATGATCATTTTAAAAGCATATTTGTTTTTTTTTTAAATTGAAATATAAATTTAAAAACAAATCAACTTTGAATTAGAGATATTAATTTTTATTTTAAATCGGTTAACATATAGAAATGTATTGCTGAGGTTTTTAATTAAAAAATTTAACTTTAATAGTGTTTTCTTTTCTTTTAAATTTAAAATGCAACATTAATGATATGAATACGTTGACCGCATACGAATCTAAATGGAAAAAATTTCAATTCAATATGTTTAATACAATAAACTACGTTTTCACATGCGGTTTGAAAAAAGTAGAAAATTATGTATTTCCTCTCATATTTAAGTATAAAACCAAAGAAGTCATGTACTTGTAATAAACTTCTACCACAAAAAGTAGAAAATTAGCTCCCCCCCCCCTTTTTGAACTCCAAGGTCATTATGTAAAAATACAAACAACCCTTACAAAAATGAAAACTTCCTCAAGTTTATTCTTGTCAGTTTGGTTTTAGTACTGATAAAATGTTGGTCACTCATCAGGTTGCAACTGCCAAACTGCAAAAAGTTTATACCTTTAGTATAACACAAGCACATATCGATTTGGCGAATTATATCACCGGCTTAAGAAGCTTGAAATTTGTGTAATGTTGTTTTGCACATTTTTGAGGAAACAGCTGTTTCTATCAATGTGACAAATATTTTGAAAAAAAATTAATCAAAACGAATTGTATATAATTTTAAAATACTAAGTTTTAGTTTGAATGCGATATAATTTGCAACTAAATCGTTTCTAATACATTTATTTTTTTAATATATATAGATTCAAATTTAAAAGGTTTCGTTTCAATTTAAATAGAGGTGATTTTAGTTATAAAATTTTTTTTTGCCTGTTCTTACTGATGAAGCAGTATTTTTGAATTAAAAATTTTATATTTAATTTTAAATTTCGTGTTTTCTCTGAGTGTATTGCATATTGTTAGGCACTGCTATGGTAAAAGCATCTTCTAACACTTCCGAAGAGCTTCTTCGCGTTTTAGTTGACCCTGGATCACAGGCTACGTTCATAACAGAAGAGGCTTGTGACAAGCTAAAACTAACAAAGTTCAATGCGCACGCAGACATCATTGGAATGGGAAAAACAGAAGCCGGAACAGCATGTTCAGTCGTTGAGCTTACAATAAGTCCCAGATTCACATCCAATTTCAATATAAAAATCAAAGCGCTAGTTTTCAAAACTTTGACCCGGGACATGCCAGAGCAGCATCTAGATCCTTGGAAATGGAAACACACCAAAAACATTTTGTGGGCTGATCCTACATTCCACACCCAAGGGTGTCCAATCGACATTTTACTTGGTTTCGATTATTATGGAGACATTCTGTTGAATAATATTTTAAAACCATCATACGAAGAACCGATTGCACAACATACAAAATTAGGCTGGATATTTATGGGACGAACTTCAGTTGATTGCAACATTTCGGTAACCCAGACATTGATAGTGGAGGCAGTAGATATCGATAAACAACATAAAACATTTTGGGAAGTAGAAGAAATCCCGTGCAAGCGAGCATTCACTAAAGAAGAATTAGAATGTGAAAAGTTATATGAAATCAGCTATCAACGTAACAATGCTGGCCACTTGGCCAAAACACTTGGACTACACTGGATTCCAGAAATAGACACATTCGGCTTTATTGTCATCCGATCTACGTCTGATATCGGCAAGTTCACTAAACGAAACCTGCTTTCGGATAGTGCTAAACTGTTTGATTCATTAGGCTGGCTGGCACCAATAACAATTGTAGCCAAGCTTATGATGCAAGAAATTTGGTTAGCAGGCCTCTCTTGGGACGAACAACTTCCCCCACATATGTCAACAAGATGGGAGGAATTTAAAAACTCATTGCCGCTTATGGAAGAAATAGCTATTCCACGCTGGATCCAATTTGAAAAGATCGACAAAACAGAATTGCACGGTTTCTGCTATGCCTCAGAAAAGGCCTTTGCTGCCGTCATTTACATTAAATGTACAAACTCAGTTGGCATTAGTAATGTAAGACTTCTTACATCAAAAACAAAAGTTGCTCCAATTAAAAACTTACTTTCGCTACCACGCCTTGAGCTTTGTGGAGCGTTGCTGCTCACTAAACTAATGTATCAAGTTAAAGAAGCAATGCAGATGTTGGAAATAACTTCGCACTTTTGGACCGACTCAATGATCACGCTGTGTTGGATTCGAGGACGCCCTCATAAATATAAAACATTCGTGGCCAATCGAATATCAGAAATTCAAGCATACTCAAGTCCAGGTCAATGGCATCATGTAAGGTCAACCGATAATCCATCAGACTGCGCATCAAGAGGCACCAGTCCAAGTGAATTAAAAAATAACCAGTTATGGTGAACAGGTCCAAATTGGTTGCTATATGTAGCCGAAAGAGCGCTACAGACGATCCGACCGATCGTCCGACCGATTTGTAGTTTTCATGTTAATGTTAATCTATTGTCTCGTTTTATATTACAATTTTCATAAATTTTATAATAATCAACCAACAGAGAAAATAAAAAATTAAAATTATTCGGTGTGTAAAAAAACATAAAATCGTTTTTGTAATATAAAATGAGACAATAGATTAACATTAACATGAAAACTACAAGTCGGTCGGACCAACCGTCGGATCGTCTGTAGCGCTTGGAACATTGGCCACAACAAACTGCTACTCTAAGTGAACCTAACGTGGAAACTAAAGAAAACAAGATAGTAACAGTGACAACATCAGCAATAGTTAATCCATTTATGGAGATTATAGATCGATTTTCAAAAGTGAACAAAATAATCCGTGTTGTTGGCCTCTGTCGACGATTTATAAACAAATGTTTAAAAAAACAGGATATTGGGTCTTCAATTTTATTATCTGCCGAAGAACTTAATGATGCCGGTAATGAGCTGATTAGAATGATTCAACACGCGGAGTTCCAGAAAGAAATCATGCAGATTATCAAAGCAGGCTCAGTATCAACAAAAAGCAACCTCCTTCCCCTCATCGATAAATGATGAACATAACATGTTGAGAGTAGGAGGAAGAATAACTAATTGCAACCTGAGCTATGATACCCGACATCCAAAAATATTGCCACCAAAACATAGATTCGCTAAGCTATTAATCAAAGATGCTCATACGAAAACTTTGCATGGGGGAATCTAGCTAACGTTGTCACATCTTAGAAACAAATATTGGATTACCAACGGCAGAAGCAACATACGTTCTGAAATAGCAAAATGCATCACATGTTTTCGATTCACCGCTTCAACAAAACACCAAATAATGGCCAGCTTACCCAAAGAACGAATTACGCCATCACGCCCGTTTACCAACACAGGAGTTGACTACGCTGGACCTATATCAGTAAGAGTTTCGAAAGGACGTGGGAATAAGTCATACAAAGGATACATCGTATTATTCGTATGCCTTGCTACTAAAGCTGTACACATAGAGGTTGTTAGTGATATGACTACCCCAGCCTTTATCGCGGCCCTTAAGAGGTTCATCTCTCGAAGAGGGCTTTGCCAACGGATTTACTGTGATAATGGAACCAATTTTGTTGGAGCCCGGTCATTGCTAGAAAAGGATAAACAGCAAGCTATACAACAAGCAAATTATGAGATCCAACGAATGCTAGCTGACATTGGGATTCAATGGCAATTCATACCACCATCTGCTCCGCACTTCGGGGGACTTTGGGAAGCGGCGGTGAAGTCTTTAAAATTCCACCTAAAACGGGTAATTGGAGATACAACGCTCACATATGAAGAATTAGCAACTGTCACATCGCAGATAGAAGCATATCTCAATTCAAGGCCGCTTACAACAGTATCATCCGACCCAACTGCATTGATATTAACACCGGCACATTTTTTAGTTGATGATTCGTTAATTACTATCCCAGAATCGAACCTGTTGGATGAAAACATTTCCGTCAGTAATCGTTGGAGATTACTACAAAAACTGGTTCAAGATTTTTGGAAGCGTTGGTCAAATGATTACATCACCGAATTACAACAAAGAACTAAGTGGACGGGAAAACAACCAATGGTCAAAGTAGACGACATTGTTTTAATAAAGGACAACAACTTACCGCCAACAAACTGGCCCTTGGAAAGAATCGTCGACCTACATCCCGGCAGCGATGGTTTGACAAGGGTAGTCACAGTAAAAGCTGGTAACGGTTCTGTGTTCAAAAGACCCATCACCAAAATAAGTGTCTTACCTCTCGACACCGAGAGGACGCAAAATGAGTCAGTGAGTGAGTTAGTGAGCGAGTCCCGCACCAAAAGGGTTCCTAGGATCACCAAGTTGGCTTTATCATTGATTCTACTAAGCTTAATAACATTCACTGCATTGCCTAATCAAGTAACCTCGGCCGAACTGCCGAAGTACAACATCACCACCTTTAGTCATCAACCTGGACTGTTTCTAGAAAACCTAGGAAACCTCCGATTCACCAACCAGCAGTGGAAAATAGTAGTTTATTTTAACCTCACATCCTATTACTCAGATTTGGCGTCATACAGAAGTCTGGCAAGGAACATGGATCAACTATGTACGGGAACAGCTGAAGATAATCATCAGCTATGCTCCGCAATTAACAATCAGCTTATGCACATCTAACTGAAATCGAGGACAAGAACGCAATACTTCACTACAGAGAAAGGAGAAGAAAACGAGGAATCCTAAATATTGTGGGCAACTTGGCAAGTGACTTATTTGGAGTTCTTGACGACCGTGATGCGGATCACTATGAAGAGGAAATACAAAAAATTAAACTAAATCAACAACACCTGTTAATGATAGCCAAGAACCAAACTTCGATTGCTGATGCAACCCTAAACATTTTAAAACGTGCTGATGAAGACAATAGACGTCATTGGCAAGCTATTAATAAACAAATAGGCGCTACGTTAAATGACATTAACAATACCGAAAGGTTGACATCTTTAACCCTGCATGCACTTCTTCTAATGCTCGACTTCAAAGACACTCAACAAAAACTAATTGATGTCCTTTTAAACACACACAATAAGGCAGTGAGCACATCAATATTACCTCCAAATCAACTCAGCAAGGCTCTGGAAGATATAAAACATCATATGCCTCCTGACGTACTGCTGCCCTCGCAACATGAAAACTATGAACTATTGAGCTTGTATCAAATAATGTCATGCAGAGGAAAAATAAGTGGTCAATATATGATCTTTGAGTTGAAGATTCCATTGATGAACACAGCGAGGTATCAAATATTTAAACCAATATCACTTCCTACAATCGAGGACATCATCATTCAATCACCAATTGACTATTTAGTTTCCTCGATACATCGTGATGAATACTACATGATGTCAAAGGACGAGTTTAGTCACTGCAAACATAGCAACTATGAGTATATTTGTATGTTGATCCATCCTATTTATTCCGTATACGCAAACAATTCTATATGCGAACTAAATTTATTAGCGTCACAACAACCATCCAACTGTCATATTGTAAAAGGAGTATCACAAAATAAACAAGATACATGGATAAAATTGAAAGGCAATAAGTGGATTTTCGCAATCCGACAAGAACGGCAAGTTACCATAGTTTGCGATGGGGACTTCGTGGCAGTACAACTGCCGCACAACGGAATAGTTTCACTTGAAATGGATGCACGTTAAAAAAAGGGTCAATTCTTTTAACAACCCATAAAATCTTCAAAAAAATTGTAATTAATTCATCATATCTCCCAAAAGTCAACTTATCGATGCAGTGGATTAAAAGGCCTACAAACATCTCAATCGATTTGGAAAACTCAACCTTAGGGAATGAGATAACTGAGCTGCACAAGCGAATACAACACTTGCAAGGAGAAGAAATCGCAGTATCACATCATGACATTCATCAATATTCTGTTCTCTATGCGATTATTGCCTTTGGCATAATCGTCTTCACGGTCTATAAATACCGAAGTCACAGAAGGTCTCCACCAAACGAAGCCTACAGGTTAGGAAGTCAGGCCCGGGAGAATGTTGATACTCAACAAGGTGCATAATATCGTATGTACTTTAGTTTCAAGTATAATAACTTGCTTGGTCAACTAATATACGCTCATCGTATGTGTTGTCATCATTCATAATAATATGCTTTGTACTATATTCATTCATAATAATATGCTTAGTAAACATAAATTTATGTATAAAAACCGTAGAAATTATAATAAAGAATCAGTTGTAAAACAAAAACCTCGTAATATATTTGTGTGCCCTCACCAGTGGTAAGCCACAAATACTAATTAACTGGTCTCTAATAAAAACCTGAGAGAAACCGGTCTCTAATAAAATATATAAAAAAAATTTATAAATTAATTATCACACAAGAAAAGTTTTTAACAAAATTGATGTTTAATGTTTTTTATTATTTTATTTTATACAAATAAATATTTTAATAACTAAAAAAAATTTATTTATTTTATTTTACTAATTAACTACAACCAACTAACAATTACTTTGTTTTCTGTAATAAAATCACACTATCAGGTCATGGTCACGTATTTTTTCTTTATCGTTTGTTACTCAGCCGATGCCTAATCGCCCCACCTGCTATCCCCCTTATTTATTTTAAAAAAAAAAATCCGTATAAGCAACAGATGGTTGGGACGATCAATAGATTAATTTTTATTGTCTATTTTTTGTCTCTTTTGTATTTTGTATTTCATTTTTTGCCTTTTCCTACAATTTATAACTAAATTTTTGTTTTTACAAATCAGTGATACTCCTGATGATGACCTAACAAGTCGTAATCGATCGAGTGATTTTTAAACTTTTTGGACAATTTTTTTTGCGAAATAAAAAACAAGTGTTTATTAAAATGTGCGTATTAAGTGAATAATAAGGATTACCACTTGTTTTAAATGAGTTTCTCGGTTGATGAAGAAAAACCTATTGGTTATCCCTGCTACAATTATTTCTCTGTTCTATAAATAGAACGGTTTCTGCCTTTGAAATCTTCTCAATGCATTGGTTGTGTCCAACATATGAGGGTTGTCGTTCCTAAAATACCATGGGCCATTGATTTTCCCACGCAGCCCTTTATTTTGGAAGCATTGTATAATTTGTACATTGGTCTTCTTGGCACAAAAGTTGTGAATATCCCTAAAGTTGGATACCATAGCTCTAAACTGGGTTTAGTATTTGCCGGTACAGAAGTAATTTGTTATGTATTGTGAATTTCTATCCATGAGCAGCCAGTACACTTTTCTATATTTGATGTTTGACCCTTTTTTCTTTAATGTGCTCTTTCCACCTTAGCTAATCATCGACGGTCATGCCAGGGTATTTAGCTGTATTTGCATATGGAATTTGGTTTGACTTAAGAATCATGGGAATTTAGTGAACATCTTGGGTTGTAAAGCTAACATGTTATGATTTGGTTTCACTTAATAAGATGCGCCATTTTAGTTCAGTGACTCACTGTGTTAACTACACTTTGAGGTTTGCTTGTTGTTTCCGATGCATCTTTTCAAAATTGGCATGGATAGCTTTATCGACTGCAAATGTTGCTACCGAGATTCTTGAATATTCAATTTTTCTCTCGTATATTGGATGAACAGTATAGGTTTAAGCACGCTACCTTGTGGCAGACCTGCTAATATTATTTTTAGTACAAGACACTTCTTTTCAAATTGTACTCGAAAATGTCTATCTGATTTAAGAATTTGGTAAAATTGCTTAAGCAGTTCTCTATGCAGTTTAAATTTAATCGCTTGGTGCGATAGCTTGATATCTATGGAAATACCGGGGCATATGTTCTTATTTTCAAATCCTCAATGACATCCGTGATTCCGTGTTCTTGTTCAACAGTAGAGTGATTTTCTATAAACAAAATTGGTGTGTGAAATTAAACATTTCTCTTCTATTAGGTGTGAGCCTTTTGAGCAGCAAATTTTCAAATATTTTTGATATGACTGGAGATATATTTAGTACAGCTGCGAGCAAATGTATTAGGCACCCCTTTTGTTCGTAATTGTCTTAACAATTAGTGGTTGAATATGCGTTTTATGGTTTTATGGCTTTACTATTGAAATAAAGAAACACAGAAATAAAAAATACCAAATATTTATGACACCCAGCTGTGTTTTAAGACGGTATTTCTTCGAATTTGCTATTTTACGTTTTGAGTTTTAGTTTGTTATCAGTGCTTGCAGTGAACATACACGTGTTGTAATCAATTATTGCTACCATATTAGTAAAGAATAACATTTATCGCGTTAATTATGCCTAAAAAAACTGAACTTAGTGCAGAACAGCGCCTAAAAATTCAGATTTTGCATGAACAAGGCATGTCTCAAGTGAAAATAGCCCGAGAAGTGAAGTGCTCGCGTTATGCAGTGCAATATGCACTAAATCGCTTCAAAGAGACCGGTGCCCATGAAAATAGGCCAAAAACAGGCAGAAGAAAAATAACTTCAGATCGTGAAGACCGATTGTTAATTAGGCAATCCCTATAGGATCGCAAGAAAACTGCTTTAGACCTGGCTGCAGCTTTATCTGAAGCAAAAGGCAAATCAGTGAGCGTGCATACTGTGCGAAGAAGGCTTGTTAAAGCTGGATTAAAAGGTTGCAAGGCAAGGAAGAAGCCATGGCTGTCGGAGCACAATAAGAAAAATCGGTTGGAGTTGGCCCTAAAATATAGAGATTGGACAATGGAAGATTGGTCCAATGTACTGTGGTCAGATGAATCTAATTTTGAGGTATTGTTATTTACTTTATATATTACATGAAAACATGTCAATGTCTTTCAAATCACGCTCTGCAAGGAAAATAATTAAATCTTAAATTAAATCTTTTTTTTCTTTTTGCATAGTTGTTTGGAACACCTGGTATGACTTATGCCAGGCGAAGAGTGGGGGAAGAATACGACCCAGAATGTGTGGTGCCAACTGTTAAACATGAAGGGGGCTCAATCATGATCTGGGGTTGTATGGCTGCCGATGGAGTGGGCGAAATGGTATTGTGTGAGGGGCGAATGAACAGTGCGAAATACACTGAAGTTCTTGAAACAGCTCTAGCGCCATCGATAACGCAAATTTTCGACGGTAAAAACACCGACGGCGTAAAATTCCAACAAGACAATGCCTTTTGCCACAAATCAGCACATACCATTACATGGATGGCTCAAAACGGAATCGACCTTTTGGACTGGCCGCCACAATCACCAGACCTCAATCCGATTGAACACATTTGGTCCATTTTAAATAAAAACATCCCAAAACACAATATAAATAATAAGCAATCGCTATTGGCTGCGTTAAAGCATGAGTGGAAGCAAATATCTCAAGAAGAATGTTTTAAGCTGGTAGAGTCAATGCCGAGAAGAGTGGCAGCTGTCATTAAATCGAAAGGTGGACCGACAAAATATTAATTATTTTATTAAAATAAATCATAATAATCAACATATTCAGTTTTATTTACATTCCCTATGCTAAATCACCCTAAAACTGGCAGTACTTTAGGGTGCCTAACACTTTTGCTCGTAGCTGTATATACGATTTTCATCGTTTGCTGGTTTAAGAATCATAATTAATTTTGTCACCTTCTACTGAAGTGGAACATATTTAAGTCTGAACGCTGCTTTGATTGTTTGAACTAATTTACGCAAACCTCTCTCGGGAATGGCTTAAGATTGTCTATGTTGTATGCGGCTGTTGTATTTTCCTTTTGTTGCTTGTCATGGTAACGTTTGGAAAGCCGCTTCCAAATCGGCATAAAATATAGGGACTTTTTGTCTATCACTTTTAGCCCAGGATCCATCATAATTTGTGATAGGTGGGCACATACCTTTTGGCTCTTTTTAACCCTTCCGTCGCTTTCCAAAGTGAGTACTCGTCATTCTTTCGTTCCGAAAGATCTCACTATTCATGCTTTCGTTCTTTATTTCCTTTATTAATAAGTTTAATTTGTTACACAGAAAATTGAGGATATTTTTATATTGCGGAACAAAAGTTTGCTGCCCGATTTTACGAGGTTTCCGTTTCTCTCTAACTAGTTCTCTGACGTCAACAGGATAATTATGTTTGATTAACGAGTTGGTGTGAGGAATGGGAGAATTTTCCTTGCAGCTTATTGCATAGCATTATTGGATGCTTCTAAATTCTTGAATACCAATTTGTTTTATTGTTTTTTAATTTAGGTTCTTTTTTAATTGTCATTATGTACATACTCAGAGTCATGCGATTAGAGGTGAGTCGTCAAATGATAGTCCCTCGATGTTTCCAATGCTCGTTAGGCACCTTTACACTTCTTTTGTTACACAGAAGTCAAGAAGAGCACGGTTGGGATGTTATACAATCACTATTTCGACAAAGTTTTTGTTTCATTATCTACAATTAGAATTGAGGTCCATTTCGTTTTTAAAATTTCGTATTTTGTATTGTGTTCTCAGCTTGCTCGCGTAAGAATCATTCTATTTCTATTCTACAATTTCTGAGACTATTAGATTGATTGATTGTATTTATACGTTTATCGAAATGTAGAAAAGATCCCACAATTATATCAACATGTTGAAATCGCGATATACAACACGCATTTGATTACACGCAAGGGTGGGCAAATTACATATGCTCAGTAATTGAAATACTAATTACTAATTACTTTGATTCAGGTAATTGAAATATAAACTACATTAATTGTACATTACATTTTATTTGAGTAATGGTTAGGTTAGGTTTCAGTGGTTGACACTTAGGCCATTTGTTTGGCCCATTGTGATACCACGCATTCACGCTACATCATTAACCCATTCACCTATTCACCTACTCACACAACTACAGTATATATACCACCTGCACATTGCAAGCTCCATGTCAACCTG
Organism: Nephrotoma appendiculata; assembly: GCA_947310385.1. NCBI lineage: Eukaryota > Metazoa > Arthropoda > Insecta > Diptera > Tipulidae > Nephrotoma > Nephrotoma appendiculata. The sequence goes on from OX371225.1 coordinate 87,030,008, forward strand.
TACATTGACATGGACGGTGGGTCGGCGCTAAATTCTGCACTCCATCAGAGGGTCTTAGTTGTATTTATTAACATCACCGATTGTAATTGATGATGAAAATTCGATTTGCCTCTAGCCTCTGATGGGATTCGAACCCAGTACCTCCCGGTCCAAGTGCCGAAGCTTTAACCACTGCACCACTTGTCCGGTTATTTGAGTAATGGAAATACAAAAAAAAAAAATACAGTTTTCGTTGGTAGAAATGTAATTAAATTATTATTACAAATTAATTTCCAAAATTGGATTAAAATGTTGTTACTTTGTTATAACTTCTTATCGTAATTCAGAACTCACTGGCCCAGCCAGGTGTCAGCCACGGCGGTATTACCGACTGAAAAGCGTAGAATTCGTGTTCCTTTTATAATCGGAATTAGCCCTTCCGCGTGGAGTGCCGTACACGTGTACGTCATGACTTTATTAAAAATAACTGTGAAATGTGCTGGTTGTACTTTATACAAATAGCATCTAAATTAGTTCACGGTGTCTTGTTAAAGTTCGTATTTTGTAATAATATGCACGTGTCCGACACTCCGCAGTAGAGATGATTTAATGCATGACGTACACGGTATGCCATTCCACGCGGAAGGGTTACTGTGGTATCTGAAGAGAATTATTAAGTGTTCATAGCTTGACAAATGCAATCTATGCACACTCGCAAAAATCGGGATTCTGTCTGCCACCAAAATTTGTTTATCACGATTATTATAATTTAATTTTCAATCTAGATAACTGAAAATCGCGATAAATTTGTGTCTATCTATGGTATTAGCCTGCGTACATGACATCGGGAGATAGTTCGTAAAAAATACCATGGCATCACGCAAAATGTATTAACAACAAAGTTGAGCATATTTCATCTCGAGTATGGAACTTGTTTTGAGTTCGGGAGCGAGTATGATGCTTTTTATTTACGATGTCATGTACGCAGCATTAGAGGTTGTAAGTCTATATCCGCATTCCGCAATAGGTATTCTTTGTATTAAAATCACCACTAAAAAAATTATCTAAATAAATAAATAAATACATAAAATTTTCTCAAGTGATTTAAAATGTCGACTACAGTCGTTTTTTTAATGAGTGGCGTGGGGGCCAGTAAATAGAGGAGTTTCTGTAATATACATAGTTAATTGATTCAACTTTCATGGGTTTAACTTGCATTATTTCTGTTTCGATACCGAACTTGTAGTCTTTGATATTTTCTTAACATTTTATTTACTTATACAAAATATAGCGAATTTTATGCTGAAAATCGACAGAAGCAAATTCGCAAGATTCGTACAAAATTTAAAAACAATAATTCTATTAACGTATGAGGAATAAAATATGTTCAAATGTAAAATGCATCTGTATTTATGTTGTACAACCAAAACTAAAACTTTCCTTGTTTTTAAATAACTTGATTATCTTATATTTCATAAAATATACGTAAGAACTTTATTTTATTTTTATTTTATAATTAGTTATAAAAATATCGTTGTTAGAAGTAGATCGTAGCAAATTAATTTATAAATTTTGTCAGGAAAACCCGGACAAACAAAAGAACGAAATTTTTCACTACTTCAAGGATCTTGGATTCAAAAAATCGTTTATCTACAAAACACGTAAACAGTTTTCGAATAAAAAACCTGTGGAAACAAAACCCGGCTCTGGTATAAAATGTCAACTTCAAGATAGCAAAGTTCGAATGAAATTGAAAGATGAAACGATGGGTCGAACTGCAAAATCGTACAGACAGCTGGGTAAAGATATCAAGTTAATCCAAAAACTGTCAAGAAATATTTACAAGGTATAAACATACATCGTAAACCCAAAAAGTCGGCACCTGCAACTACAGCCAAACAAATAACTACAATCAAATTTAAATTAAAAGTGCTCCCCCAAACATATTTCGCTTCCTCTTCAGCTTATAAATGTGTGATGGATGATGAAACTTATTTCACTGTTGAAGGCAGCCTAAGTACTACTACTAGTCTCCCGACCACGAAGCACTAGAAAATGAAAAGTTTATTCATAAGACTAAGTTTCCAGGTAAAGTTATGTTGTGGTTGGCTATTATCGAACGAGGTGTGAGTGAGACAGTTTTTTTCAAAAGTGGTTTGGCCGTTAATGAGCAAACATACACTAACAAATGTTTACCTATGCTTCAAAAATTTATAGGTAAATATCATAAAAAGGATAAAGCGATTTTTTGGCCTCATTTAGCATGCTCACATTACGCCAACGCAAAGTTATTTGATTTCCGTCAAAGCAGAATCGAATTTATCCCTAAAGACTATAATAACCCACCAAATGTTCCACAACTAAGGCCAATTGAAATATTTCGACAAATTTGCAGAGAATGGTGTACAGCAACGGATATCGTGCCAAAAATGTTGAATGTTTGATTAGAAAGGTGAAAAGAGATTTAAAGAAGATCGATACATCAGGAACGATGGCGGCAATGAAAAGTGTGCCAAGAACGATCAGGAAAGCCAATCGATATGGAGCGTCTTTTCCTGTAAATTTTGTCTAAGAATTAAAGATTTAAATAAATTATAAATCAATATTGTTTGATTAATAAAACTTTTTTTTTTACTTTGTTTTTGTTTCTCCATATTTTATTCCTCATACGTTATTTACAAAATTTCATGTTCAAAAAAGAATAATAAATATGATAAAAAGATTACAATAATGTGACTAAGAAATTAACATTATTACTACCTTACTAATACTACTAAGCCTACTACTTATAATAATACAATAATAAAACTAATAAAAATAATATTTCATTTTCAACTTCAAAACATTTCACTAAAGTTTATTAATTAATTTATTAAAAATAATCTACAAATAATTTTGCGGGGTGCACTTCTTATTTTGAGCTACAACTAGCTTTTCCTTGTTCGGCCACCCAACAGTCAATGACAATTCTGTGGAAGTGTAGTTAAAAATCATCCTCGACTGCTAGTTCTATTGGTGGCTTCTTAAAATCGAACTCTTGTATACACACATCTAAGCTGCAATCATGACTACAATGTTTGCGGTCATCTTCTTTCCATTCACAGCAATATTCCCAAAGTATTCCACCAAATTACTTATTTGGTTTCGAATGTTTAAATTAAATAAATTTTAGAAATATAAAAAAAATATTTGTTATGTAATAACCCTGAATAAAAAGGTGATATCAACAGTTTCAAGTAGCCATTGTTGAACTTTAGGTAAAAATGGCCTCAAATAAATGCCCTGCTTCTCATCATTATACGAGTATGTTGACCACTTCGATTTAAAAATAAATAAATAAATAAATAGAAATATTCTCAAAAATCATTTTCTGTTGGACATATAACTGCACAACAACCACCCCAGCACGCCAATAGAAAATGAGAAGAGGTAGAAAATTCTAGCAGTTGGTGACAGATACTGGTTGGCTGAATTAACATGCGTTTTCCAATTTAGACAAGAAGGGGACACCAAAATATTTAAACGAGTCGTAGTAGCGCCTGCTGTGATTAGACCCGCACAAAATGGTCAAATTAATGTTATCAGATAATTTAAACAAACATTTAGTTTTCCTGCTTAGAATCAGGAGATGATTGTCAAACCATGAGAGTAAAACTTACATCAGAATTGATCATCGAAATAACGTCACTTGGAGAATTCCCACAATAAGCCAAAGCTATGTCATCGGCAAACCCGATAGAATAACCATGAAGATTCAATTTAAACACAGAGTTAGTATAAATAAGAAACAGCAGTGGGCCTAATACTGAACCCTGCGGAACACCAACGCCAATAAATTTCGGATCGCTTAACTGATCATGTATCGTAACTCATCGATTTACCATCTAAATACGATGCTAACCACTTATTTGAAACTCCCCTAAACCCTATATATCATACATAATAGAGAACAGAAGCTTGTGATTAACCAAGTCGAAGGATTTACCTGTATCAATAAATGTAGCACCGCAATTATTACCTTTATTTAAACCAATATTGATGATGGTATTTAAGAATTTCAACCAGTACATGGATTCTGTTGCCTTTTCAAATTCAATTCAAGTTGAATTTTGTATACGTATACAGTGTATAATATACACTTTTAATATTGTGTGCTGTCATTTTGTATCGATGTGTGTGTGTCAAATCCTCATGAAATTTCGCCAAAATGTTGACCCGATTTTATAAATGATACTATCGGTAGAGAAACAATACATTTCCTCTGCTCGCGAGCAAAGGAAAAAATGACAGATGATAAGAAAATAGTTTCGATTCAAATTTTTGTTTTGTGAATTTGGAATTTATATTTAGATAAAATTTAAATAAAATAAATTTTATTATTGTTTTTATTAAATTTAATATTCCCTATTTTAATTGTATATTTATCTATATTTGTATGTGTTATTTTTGGAAATAATATTGAGAAGCAAAAGTTTAATAAATTATAAAGTGGATAAACTGTGGAAATATGAATGATCATGAAATTACTTTTAGATTTATTTACTAGGAAGTAGATTAAATTATTTAGGAAATTAACACAACACTTTATTAATTTAAATGGTATGGTGAAATTTAAGAAATTCACAGATTATGTACCTAACATATTATTTTGTGTTCTTAAATGACGTCAAAAACACAAAACAAAACAACACACGCATACTAATATGCACACCACTACAATGACGTTTCGGTAAAATTCAAGTTGAATTGTAAAAAGGCAACAGAATCCATGTACAGGCCGATTCGGTACTCATAAATCGACGAAAGCCATGTTAATGAATACTCAATACACCCGTTTGAATTAAACAACTAGAAACCTTATTTTTAACTACTTTTTCAAGAACTAAAATTACTAGCTGCAGTAGGTTTATAGTTAAGTTTATCGAGGCGATTATCATTCTTGAAAAGAGGAATTATAGTTGCTATTTTCAATCGATCGGGTACAAATCTCAGCTCAAAGGAAAGGTTGAAAATGTGTGCAAGAACGGGACTAACACCGTGGACAGACACAAAAATTATCGCGATTTCTTCCAATCGCGATTGCATGTCAAACAAATAAAATCTCGATTTTATAAATATGGTGATAGACACAAACCCGATTTTGTAACTCTGAAAACGTTTAAATTCATATTTAATTAATGAAATAAAACAATTTCAATGCGTATTTGCTGATTTTGAATTACATCGAACATAAAGCAAAATATACATAAGAGGACTCAAGTAGAGATTCCGAGATTAATCTATTTTACTATTGGTAATCTCGATAAGCCTAACAAGAACAAAGAACTATAAAATAACTATGCCGATATGTTTATAAGATTACGTATATATGGATTAAATATATAAAAAAAAATTAGATTTGTGTTTATAAATATATTAAAACTATAAAATAAGATTAACCTCGGATAAATTGGCTTATACAAAAATTGGAAATACTTGATTTCTCTTATATATTTATTGCTCGATGCATCGAATCAGTTACAATAAGTTAATATAAACTAAATGTATAAATAATTTCTGTGACAGTGTAACAATTTTAAAATTTAATTTAACAATTTTTCTGTATACATTTAATGTACAGGTTGACATGGAGCTTGCAATGTGTAGGTGGTATACTGTAATTGTATGAATGGCTGGTCTGTGCGTGAATCAAAGGGAGGTATTAATTGACCTTCAAAGGATAATAAATTCACTGGACACTTAATAAAGAAAACGACTTATGTTTCACAGCCTCATACAATCCTACTGATTTTTTCTTATATTTCACATTTACCTTCTTCCACAACCCGATTGTAAAAATCTTGTTCTATAAATGTAATAATCCTGGTTTGATGAAAATCGTGATATGATAGACAGGAGAAATATCGCGATAATCAAGAATTCATGATTATCTAGTTTGTGTCTCGGTATAATATGCCCAGCAATGAATTTAGTATGGAATTACTCAGGCCAACGTTATCAATTGAGTATTTAGGTTCTAACGCACAAATAATTGAAAAAAAATTCATAACTAGATACTAGGGCCATATAAAAATCCCCTATGTAGTTATTTCTAGCAAATAAGGTAAAACTCCATTTAAAAAATCACTCAATTCGCGAAAGAAATTAGTATTTTAAGATATTGGAAAATATCCTGAGAAAATTTGCAAAATATTAATGAATTATAAAAATTAAGATCCGATTGAAGCTGTAGGAATAGAAAAAAAAATATTTTACTAATCTGAATGTGTTTTTATTTACTTTTGAAAAGCACCGTTTTTACAAACAATTTTGAGTGATTTTTTCAAATCGCTCTACTGAAAAAGTAAAAGAGAGTTGAGTTGTGTCACTGTTACGTTACACCAAACCGACGATATATAATTTATGTTGACTAATGCTCGGTCTTCACTCGCCTAATTACTCGTATGTCGTGACGCTAGAATGTCATGACAATATATCGTCGGTTTGGTGTAACAGTGACACAACTCAAAATTTCTACTTTTTCAGTAGAGCGATTTGAAAAAATCACTCAAAATTGTTTGTAAAAACGGTGCTTTTCAAAAGTAAATAAAGATACATTCAGATTAGTAAAATATTTTTTTTTTATTCCTACATCTTCAATCGGATCTTAATTTTTATAATTCTTTAATATTTTACAAATTTTCTCAGGATAGTTTCCAATATCTTAAAATGTTAATTTCTTTCACGAATTGAGTATGTTTTGATACAAAATAACAAAAATGTGAATTATTGGGTATCGTTTGATTCGAATATCTCTGAAATGAGTGAAATGTGAGTTGTGTCTGCACCAAACTGACGATATACATATTTGTATTCATTCTGATCATGCGCATTACAACGTGACAAAGAGAACATTTATTTAAATTGCTGATGTTTTTGTCATGACAATGATGACAGTGTGACAAAATGAGTAGAAAATTTGTGTTTTATTCTCAATTAAACAAAATAGAGAAAATAAAATGATTTTACATACATTTTGGTGTTAATGGGCTATTCCACACGAGTATGCATTACATCATGTCATTACAACAGTTCAGGTCCACACGTAGTAATCAAATTGTTGTTATTTATCTATGTATGTGTAATTATGACATAATTATGTACAGGGTTGTCCAATTCGAGGTTGATAAAGTAGAAATCTGTATACCGACATCTGTCAAAGATAAACGTCAAGTACGCTGTCATTTATTTAGTTGACATTCTGCCATTTAAGAATATGGAGCATTTAACAATCGACCAACGCGTTAAAATTATTAAATCTGCTGATGCTGATTTTTCGAACAAAATTTTCTTCAGTGATGAAGCTCATTTTTCGCTTGGTGGATACGTTAATAAGCAAAACTGTAGAATTTGGGGCTCAGAAAATCCACAATTGATTGTAGAGAAGCCATTACACCCGGAAAAAGTCACTGTTTGGTGCGCATTGTGGTCTGGTGGTGTGATTGGGCCGTATTTTTTTGAGAACAACCATGGACGAACCGTTACCGTCAATTCTGAGCGCTATGGCCGCATGTTAACCGATTATTTTTTTACGAAAATCGAAGATTATGATCTTGACGATATGTGGTTCCAGCAGGATGGAGCAACCAGTCTCGTAACACGAGCAAATCGAGATCTTTTGCAAGAGAAATTTCCTGGACGTTTGATTTCGCGATTGGCTGATGTCAATTGGCCTCCAAGATCCAGTGATTTAACGCCTTTGGATTTCTTTTTGTGGGGCTACGCGAAAGATCGTGTTTACGCAAACAATCCTCAAACTCTTGACGAATTGAAAACTAATATTCGTAAGGTGGCCGAGATACCGCCTGAAATGTGCCGAAAAGTCATTGAAAATTACCTCAAAAGAATCAAGGCCTGTAAGAAGTCCCGTGGAGGACATTTGAATGATATCTTGTTTAACTAAAAATGGCAAGGATCAATCTGTAAAATGAAATAAAAATTACAATACATTCCGAAAATTTTGTGTGTTTTTTTTAAGTTTACTTTATCAAGCTTGAATTGGATAACCCTTTATATGATTAATTTCTTCCTTTCACTTCAACAAACAAATTAGAATCAGTGTACGAAAAATAAAAGCAAAATCCGAAAAATGTATTATTGGTTTTTATTTGTGTTAGTAGTGTGGAGTAGCCCAATAGTTGTAACTTGTAACTGTTGTGAGTGTAAAAACACAATTTTGTCATGACATGCTATCGTCATGACAAAATTTTGCGAGTGAAGACCGAGCTTAACAGTTAATTCAATTGATACGTGTGCGCTGTGTTCACTTGGAAAATGCTATCTACAGATTCTACCAGCGGCCACATTATTAGGAGCTGTAGCCAATATAGAAACTCATTTTTCAGGAAGCTATATCATGTTAATAATAAAAATAGACATAAAATATATAAATTTATTAGATAACCACGACTTCCTGTCGGTGAGTCATCCTAAGAGAAGGTTAATAATTTATATGCTAGATATGCGATTCCATTTTAGTTCGAAATATTCATTATTTTGTTAATTTCTCGTGGAAAGGGTTAAAAAATTATGCTTTATAATCATACGGCAAATATTTAGCATATAGTTTTCTATATTGATTAGATGCATTATAATACCAAAAATTTGTTTACTTAGAATCATGAATTACAATTGATTAGAATTTATATCGTTTATTAATAAACTTAACGTTCTTGTCAATCTACAAGTTATTAAATCTTAATTTTTAATGAGATCTGCTTTTCCACAGAAGGGCGAGATACAGAAAAAAGTTTTTTTAATAAAAAATTTACATTCAATTTTCTTCAACTCCAAAATTACATTATTATCGTGACGTAATTTTAATTCGCGATGGAGCTACATTTTCTACTTACATTTACACTTTTTCGGGATAGCAATACTTTATCCGAGAAACGCACCAATTTTTTCCGGCTGACAAATTTCGGGCTAACTTCAACGACTTATAATGAGATGGTCTTCCAACTCTTACTTGATGTGCATATTGCATTAAAGTTTCCGAAGTTTCTGCTTTAAAATCTGCTAGACCTAATAGTTTCTTCTCGTGCGTGGCACGTTGTTTTTGTACTCGTTTGTGAAGTATCTAAGCATTTGCTACTTTGAGATCAAGCTTATGGTAGACAACTCCCATATATACCATTTTTTGATCTTATTTTAATTTTATAACGTCCTAAATTGGCGCCCAGTATTTCTACACCCCCATAAATTTATAATATTCCTGCACTATTGACGGACAGTCAACATTGATAGTGCCAGAATTTTTCTTCCATCTCGTCAACAAATGCAGTGGAATTCTACCAACAAATTTACACATTAGAACGACAATCTTTGTGTCTTTCCACTGAACTACAGGGTTTCCCTCGATATTAGACACCTTCTCAAACGAAGAGCCTCTTTGTTGCGAGGCGAAAATAATTTCATAATTTTCCAGTATGAATCATCCGGCAGTTTGGAGTTCGGTATACGATTTTTTCAAACTGTTCCTAAGCTATATATTTTCCGTTTTAGTAATTCGGTTAATAATGGAATAGCCGAATAATAGTTATCAAAAAATAACTTATAATCCATGTTGGAAGGAATTTTCCGTGCAAGACGAATTACAACATTCAAAGCCGCTCCCAAAATTGATTCAGACCTTGATCGTTTTTCGTGATCATTTTATTGCCCAGTATATAATTCTAAATTATATGCAAAACCGGAAATTCCACATAAAACGAAAATTTTAAATCCCTATTTATGAGATTTAGCAGGCATATAATGCTTCAAGAATGATCGAGTTTTTGTTGAGCACATTTGTTCATCTACCGATAAACATTATTCCAAAATCACTTTTTGAAAATTTTGAATTAAATTTTTGAGCAGTGGCGTTATTTTATACAATCGATCTTGGTCTGGGTGAGTTCTAGGAAGCATTCTCTCATTATAATTAAAATGAATGTTTTGTCTAATTGCCTCAAATTTTCTTAACGGCATCGTTTCTTGGATCATAACATTACCCAATGTCGGATGCCAATATCTTCGAGTGTTGGTGATTTGTCCAACTGAAGTAAAAAATGCATATCCCGATAAAATTCTTCACAGCTTTGATGGTAAATGATTTGGTATTATTCGGATTTTTTTGAAATCCTTATAAATTTGTCTCTTCAACAATATTTACCACTATACTATCGTTGAAGAAATAATTGAAAAATGATAATGGTGTACTTAAATTTATTTGGTCTTCCGTAAGATCAGAGGCCCCTAAAATGTTATGTTTCTCTGAAGATATTTCAAAATCCTTTTTTTTGCCACACAATTCGTGAACATTTATCTTTTAATTCCTTTAGTTCGTTCAAAGCAGTCACTATATTGCTAAATTCAGGCACACTTTCGGCCGATTTCTATATTTGCAATATCAAAAACCTTATTTACATCGTAAGACACAATTTCATGTTCAACTTCCAGTTCCATATCTTCATGTAAGCCCTCTGCGATTGTTTCCACCATCACGTCTTCGTATATATTGTCATATTCATCACCATCTTTATGAAATCCACCTTCCGAATCTGACCAGCTAATAAAAATTACTTCCGCGGCCTCTTCTACAGTATAATAACGACATCTTGAACTCATTATGTTTCTATCAAAATGAAATAAAATATTTCCTAAAAATTATTTCCTAAATGCGCAATATATCATACTAGCGGCCCGTGCGACCCATGTAAGCATGGGTTCGCAATTTATGATTTGATTAGAAATAAAAAATTGACGGTCAAGAGTGAATGACGATTAAATATCAATCATTTGACACAGTTAAATAAAATTTAAATTAAATAAAAATTAAAAAAAAAAAAAATATGCGAAATAAAGAAATAAATATACATACCTCTGACACATTGTAATAAGTACATATGTATATTGCAAAATTTAAAAATATCAATTTTTGAATCCCATGTATTTTCAATGGCAAGTTTGTGAAACTTTGATCCGCCACAGCTCAGCCCAGGAAGAACCTATCGGTGTAACTCCAACGGCTATGAACATTTCTCACCAAACCCTAAAGCATGCCAAATATTAACTTTCTATCTATTACCCTTCTCAAGTTGAGAAAAGCTATACGGACATTTGTGCATTATTAATAAGATTTGATATGATATTATATATATTATTCGGTAAGGTGCCTCCTGCATAAACTATCATGTATGATATAGTTTTCTAATATTTATAGTTTATATAAAATTAATTTGATTTCACTTTCGAAACTAATAAATTATGATCGTAAAATATATGCAATGTTTAATTTACTACTTACATTGAATACTTTTTGCCTAATTCTTAAGTACAGAGCATACCCAATAGAATTCCTTATGACTTTTTACTTACAGAAAAGTATGAAAAAAAAAACTTGAGAAATTTTTTTTTTCTCAAGTTTTATTTTCATACTTTTCTGTAAGTAAAAAGTCATAAGGAATTCTATTGGGTATGCTCTGTAAATCGAAGTAAATCTGGAGCAACTTTTCACTATATCACTGAACACAGTATATTGGTAGAATTAAACGTTGCCACCAATTTTTTTGACGATTGTTTTGCCCTAAAAACAGTTTTCATGAGGTAATACAATGAACAAATGGTTTTGGGGCAGAGTAGTGATGAAAAAGAAAATTGGTTACGAAATATAATTAATTGAAATTAACATATTATCATGTATGATATACTGTGCAATAATTTTCTGCATTTTCATATAATACACATTTTTTAATAAACTGTATAATAATCACGTCGATTCTATATCCGTGGGAGCGGATCGATTGAAAACTGCATATAAAAAAACATAAAACAAAATTTTAAATCATAGTATCATAGAAATTCCTATGAACTCGTAAATCTTTTATTGCGTTTATACGGGGAATCATAAAAAACGATTTGTATGGAAATCAATACAAATTTTCTTGGCTACTGTGATTTATAGCAATTGTTTTCCTTTTTATTTATTTGCATTTTTTAAACCGCAATCGATCTGCTCCCGCGGATTCTATAATCGACGTGAATATCTTTATTTATTCAATTTCAGTAACACAGGTGTCAATGTCAAAACCATTTTAGTTCAATGTTTCGTAACATCATGGATATGAACGGTTACACGTAAAATCAATTTAGTTGTCTATGTTGCTAATTAACTTAACAAATACAATTTGTTATATCCCTTTTTCAATCAAGAAAAAAAATTGGCTCAGTTTTAGTCCAACCCACACAAATGTGTGAGTAAAAAACCATAGTATGTAATGGCGTTGTTGATAAAAAATTTCGCTTGATTCCGCGGTTCCACACTTTAATTCTTTCAGCGTGATTCTTTCTTCGTTTCTTTCCCCTTCACCAACAAACTAATTTTTTGGCGGGGAAATTGTTGATTCTTTTTTCGTCAATATTTTTTTTTGATTCACTGATTTCTTCGCACATTACGTAATAAATATTTTAATTTTAGTTTGATGTTTGCTTCGAGTGCAAAAAATATATTTTTTCAACCAAGGAAGCCATTTTCGCAGCAAATAATATTTTTTTTTTTACTATTCGAATAAATTAAAAAACATAATTTTACGCACATACATAAAAAAGAAAGGCTATAGTAAAAAAAAGGGTGTACCAAAAAAATCGTTCGGATTGTTTTGTTTGCTTATAATAAAAAATAGAAATAAAAATGATTAATTTAAAATATAATTTATATTTAATTTAATATATAATTTAAAATAAAATATATTAATTAAATATTACAGTTTTAAATTAATTATTTTTATTTTTAATATGTATAAGCAAACAAAACAATCCGAATTTTTTGGTACCCCCTACAAATGCGCAAGAATTCAAATGTGGCCGTCGATTGATTTTTTGAAATCAGAGAATCACGCTGAAAGAATTAAATTGTGGCGAGACCCATTTGAAGTAAAACCAACACAATTGTGTGTATAGATATAGTGTTTTTTTTCGGACGAAAATAAGTTAAAAAAGAATTCACAAATGTGTAAGTTGGTTCAAAAAACATACAAAACTAAATTTTTGACATGGTATTTTTGCCTACCCGCACAATTGTGTTAGTAAATCACTAAAGGGATATATATACAGATTTTCTTTTTTTCTATAACCCAAACATAAATTTTGACACTCGCACCAAACAAGTTGATTGTTGGAATAAATTTATAATAAAATCGCTTTGATAAGGGTAAGTTTCATTGTTACGGCCCCTTTATTTACCCCTATATGTATATCGAAGTAAATAAGATCTTATTAATTCGTCTTATTTAACTCCTCTCCTTCTTTTATGTTTCAAAATTGGGAAACGTTATAAATCAACAATATGAATGCTTATCGCTTTTTTGATAAAACGGTCCGTTTTGCATGTTAATTACAAAACATATTATACACATGTGATTAAAACGAAATTATTACAGTAATCACTCAACAAGTCAAAACTCAACGCACCTTTTTACGTGATCAATCAGACATATAAAGTTGGGTTTATTATTCGCATTTTATAAGAATAAAGCTCGATTTATATTATACGTTCCTTTCAGTTCCTTCATTTATCGTATCAGACAAAAAAAAACATTGTTACATATATTTTATATAGGATTATTTATATTATCCGTTCCTACACTTACGGAACGGATAATATAAATACTCCTATGAAAATACATGTAACAATGTTTTTTTTGTCTGACACGATAAATGTAGGAAATGAAAGGAACGTATAATATAAATCGAGCTTAACCCGTCGAATATTCATGTGGCGCGCATAAAAACGAACTTATGCAGGTTTTTTATTATTCTGTCTTTCAGATCTACTTGCTCTAAATTTACAATTAGTTATTAACTAAATGGCCTGTATCGTACTCAAATAAATTATATGCAATATATAAATAGGACCCCAATTTCAGCCCAAAAAATCATCTTTAGTTTAGATCTTCTTTACCAGAATAAACGATTTTATGTCTCAAAAACATAATGTCGCAGCACCATTTCGTATTGATAGCCTCATTGAGCCTGATATTAATCAATTTGATGAATTGATTGAATATGATCCCGATCCAGAAGTGTCGGATCTTGCGGACAGATTATTGTTGACCACGCAACAGCAACCATCAACGTCTAATGCAAGTGTTTCACCATCAATTGTTTCTCCCCCAACAAAAAAAAAAGAAAGAGACGTTGATGGATCACATAAAGAAACGCGACGAAAGGATCATAAAATCAATAGAGCGAAACGACAATTTAATAAAAAAAGTGGTACAAAAATATTTTCCGGAGGTCGAGATATCCAGCTCATCTGAGTCGGATTAAAAAGGTCAACACAGCAAAGCAATATAAAGTTCCTTGATAATTTTTGTGATTTAAATATGTGCCTGAAATTAAAAATTTTTGAATTCTTAAAATAAAAAGACTGAATTATAAATCAATTTTATTTATTTTTATTTTATTTATTAAATAATTTTTTTAACTCTGTTTAACTGTATGTATACATAAAAATTGTAAAAAAAATGTTTACATGTCAGCACATAATTGGTCCCGAAATTCGGTAGCATTTCTCTGTGAGGCATTCGCATTGTATTCGGTGGAATTTGGTTCAACTACCTCTTCATTTTCGAACTCTTCATCGACACTAATTAAGTCTCCCACATCTTTGCAAATATTGTGCAAAATGCGCAAACTGCTATAACTTTTATGCAATTTTCTAATTTTAATTCTAACGACCGTAAAAATATAGACCTCCATCTAGTTTTCATTTGGCCAAACGCCTGCTCTATGACTATACGAGCTTTACTATGTAAATGGTTAAACCTCTTCTGGCGCTGATCTAACCCACAATCAGTATATGGTGTTATGATAGCAATTGGTTCCAGAGTGAGTTGATATCCGCTATCACCTAATAAAAAATAGCCTTCGGGGGGATATTTCTTTGTTAAATAAAATTCACTATTGCGCAGCACCCGCTTGTCATGCACTGATCCAGGCCAGCCAACGTTAATATTTAGGAATTTGTGATCGGCATCACAAATAGCTAAAGAGAAATTGAATTTTTAAGTTTTTTAATTTTAGGTTAATAATTATAAAAGTTGAACCTTGTAATTGAATACTGTAGTCCAGCTTCCTGTTAATATATTCACCATGGCGGTCCACGGGACATTTTATTTTAATGTGTGTACCATCTATGGCCCCAACCGCTTTATTAAAAATTGACGACTCGGCTCGGTTACCAAATCTCGCACCGATGATATCCAATTGGTTCAGTTCAGGAAAGTAAATCGGTTTTTTTACTAAACTTAAATTGAACTTCATTGCTCGCTGCACAATATAGTAAATAGATGTGGTTGGTATGTCGAAAGCCGCACTGACCACTCGTTAACTTGTTCCACATGCTAACCAAAATAGCGTTATTCCAATATCTATTTGAGTATCGTATCCATGCTGCTTGACTGAAGATAGCTCTACTAATTTATTAAAGCTAGCTTCGACAACCTTAAATGTTTTTTAATAGATGATTCGTCTCCTTTTAGTATCACATCAATCATCAAACTATGTTTGATATTGCAATACAACAAACCCTACAATATTTTACACAAAAAAAATTATTATTTACACGAATATTTTGTTGGAATAATGTTATACTTATTTATTGTATTCAATATACATACCTGTCGCATTTCACGATTCTCTATCAAATCAAACAATTGTTGGTCAGTCTCCAATAGTTTGAGACAACCTTTTATTTTTCTGCACCAAATGGTTTAGAAGAATAAAACTTCTTTTTATATCCATAATATTAATTTAATTTTATAAAAATATTTTAAACAATTTCTGCAAGTTAAATTGTGGTTTAATTGTGTAGACTTACTTATTCGCCGCCATCTTTAATAAGTATGTGAAACCCATTCGAAATGTGTTACTATACTTATTTTGACAGCTGGATCAAAACATAAAAAATTCCATAGTACTATTTATATGTACTATGGAATTTTTTATGTTTTCATCCAGCTGTCAAAATAAGTATAGTAACACATTTCGAATGGGTTTCACATACTTATTAAAGATGGCGGCGAATAAGTAAGTCTACACAAATAAGTTTCAAATAAGTATACGTTTCGAAAAGGGCCTAAATCCTTTTTGTGAATTGCAAAATATAATTTAATAAATTAATAAATTATTTATTTACACAATCGTCATTTTTTATTAGTTTTAGTGCAACATAATAAAAATTCTATCATTTATGATGTTTAAGACGACCTAATTGGTAGGTATTAGGCTAAGAGGTTTTTAAGAGAACCTCTTAACTGATCAGTATGTGCAGAATCGCAAAATAGTCTTAAGTAAGAGAAATCTCTTAGTTATGAGAAATATTGCAGTTTAGATCTCTGTGACTATACGCCAGAATCGCACGGTAAGTTTAACAAAATTTGCATTATATAATGGGAATTTTGTTTAGTTTTTGGTCAGTTATAAAGAATTTTTATTCGAGTTATTAAGAATTTTTATTCGAGTTATAAAGAATTTTATTATTCAAGTTATAAATTCAGTTAAAATAGACTGTTCTAAATTTTATGTTAAGTTTAAATTCGCCACATAATTTGTTATTTCTTTTACGAAGTTAAAGATTCTAAAACGACGGCGAAATTTATGTTTAAAAACTTAACTGTTGTGTTTGATTGTAATTAATAAATTTATAAAATAATTAATTATGTGCATTAATAAAGATCATATAAAAATGTATGTGGAGTTTATACTGTCGTAAGCAGTATGTAAGAGAAGGATTTATGTATCAACCCAAAATTAAAAGACTGGATGCAGTTACTGTTATTTTATTTAAAAAAAGTCATCGATATAAATACATGTTACATTGGATGAGTGTGTCAATAAGGAAGCAGAACAACTAAAGATATTACATTGGATAAGGAAACGGAACAACTAAACATTGTTACCCTGATAGAAAATATTAGTGATTTTGCATAGTGTTGATTACCACTGTTTGTATTTATTGTCCCCCATATTCA
This sequence comes from Nephrotoma appendiculata, assembly GCA_947310385.1. Taxonomy (NCBI): domain Eukaryota; kingdom Metazoa; phylum Arthropoda; class Insecta; order Diptera; family Tipulidae; genus Nephrotoma; species Nephrotoma appendiculata. Next base: position 87,047,038 of record OX371225.1, read on the forward strand.
ACTTTGTCACCAAATTAAAGGTGATAAAAAATTTTTCTTCCAGATGATTGTACGATTTTCTTATACATACATTAATGATTTTAGTAATTATTTATCCAACTTCTCGTACAGTAATCATTAGCGATACATCAGGCAGTATTGTAACTTTAATGCAGGATATTACTTCCAGGAAATTATGTGGCGCGTATTGGATGACTAAAACCCGCTTTCTTTGGCTCCACTCAAATTACTTCACAAATAGTCCTGCGGGCAACAGATTGGAGTTAATGGTTTGAAAAATATATATCATCCGGGATATTAATTTTGCATGATATGTAATCATATTTGAATCCGAAACTTGGCTTCCGTACTATGCGTTGTACAAATACATCATGTGTATTCACGATCTTTGTCAGTTTTGCCAAGCGAAATTGTTAATGGAAATTTGTATGGTCGTATCTTTTGTCGCATTCACTTTCAAATACCATACAATTAACATATGATATTATTTTATCAATTTTATTGTTTTTAATTAAAACATTAATTATTATTTAACATGTAATTAATATTTTTATATATTGCAATGAAGAAAAAGCTAACACCCCGATTACGCTAGTCAAGTCGATTGTCGTTTCAAGTGACACTAAAAGTTTGCTATTTGTATGAAAAATTAGCCAGTTGCTATGATAATAAGTGGCTTGAGACGAAAAAAACAATTAAAAACTGTCATTTCGAGTCGTGTGAAATTTTGAAGAGACTAGAAAAAACATAGAATACGCCGATTGTCGTTTGTAGTGACTACGATAATAAACATATTAGATATGTTGGCAAGGCAGGCAACTATGGTTTCATATTAAAAGAGTCACTTGAAACGACACGACTAGCGTAATCGGGGTGTAACTTTTTTGGTGAAAAAACAAAATTTTGTTAAAAAATGCTATACGGGCTACTCAGCTCATACAACAAAAACATGTGAGCAACTCAAGAGCTAAAAAATAAAAAAAGAACGTACCCAATATTTAGGTATTTGTAAGGGGTGCAAACCTAACCGAACTTTGATCAAGACATTCCATAAGTAAATGTCAAGACAAAAATAAAACCTGTCGAAATATTACCACTTGTTCATCCGTCGGTATTTCGTTCTGGCTTTTGATGTCCTTTTATTTGTCCCTGTTGGATAGCGCTGTTAGCGATGATATCGAATATTTACTGGCCTGAGTGCAAACTTTTGATGAACAGAAGAGTGGGTCAAGGCATGAACCACCGATTTTAGTATCTCTTCAAATTTCTCTATTGTTTTGAGAACATAGTTGATTTTCGTCTCCTCCGATTTTTCCAATTTTTTGAGTGTTTCTTCGATTTTGGATAATATGTTATTTAATCTATTTTCATTTTTATTATAGAACTATCGCAAACCAGGTTGTCCATATAAGCAAAGGTACACGGTTGAAAATATCAGTATAAAATTAATACTTTGTTGTTATTCATACAAATCCATAAATAAAACATATAAATGTTTAATTTTCCTCACTTATAAAAATGTACATATGTATATGAATTAACAATTTTTTTCTATACTGAAGGGTTTAGAACAATTATATAAGACACCGTATAAAATTTTATAACAGCATGGGTATAAAATAGTCGTGTACTAGTGGGGTGTGTTTAATTTATACTACTTATTATTTATTATAAAGCGTCGTATATGTAACTACTTAGTTCTTATTGATTTTGTACTTTTATAAAGTATGCCTTTTAATATTTCTTATTTAAAGTATGCCTTTTAATAAAAGTATCCCAGTTAATATTATATTTATCAGGCATCGAAATTACTCTTCGATTTAGAACTATTCATCATGTTTCCTTGTGATACTCATTTCTTATGGAATTATTTTCTATTCGTCAACCGAGAGTAACAAAACGAAATTTTTATTTTTGTATTCCATTCACTGAATAGTGAGCGAATAATAGAGATCGATAAAGAAAAAAGATCGATCGTTTGAATAGAAAAGAAGACCCGAAATTGCATAGTTTTGTTCGCTGACAAGTGAATACTTTAGCTGGTTAATAAAAAAATGAAACAAATTTAATTTTTGTTAGTGTATAATGTTATAGATTGTTTTTAAAGATGAAATTTTAATTTTTATAGGTAATTAGTTTTAGAAATTGTAGCGCGTTATTGAATAGAATAATATTGATCATAGGTTTTAATTGGATAATATTGTAGATAAGGACGAGTAGAATAAATCGAATTTTCTAAAGTATAATATCCAACAAAAAGTGTATACTTGTAAATTCAGATAATTCAAATTACATTTTTTTAAAAATTACTCTTCTACTATATAACAAGGTAGTCAAAATAGTTAATTTTATATTATAAAAACAATTTAAGGTTATCACTAAATATCATTGGTTTTAAAAAGGCTAAACAAAGTTAGCTATCATAATATAAATAATAGTTAACCCTAATGTGAGTGACGAGGGTACCCGGGTACTATTTGCACTTTTAGACGTCTATTTTTGTATGTTTTACTCCCAATAAAAACTTTAAATTTTATGAGAACTTCTAGTTCAATTGGTATAGATTACGATCATACGTAAAAATTAGAAATGTTACAACTTTGACGAACGTGGAAAAAATAAGTTAATCACTCAAATTAAGATATTTTTTTTCACTTACATGATGGTTAATCAAAATTAAAGTTTAATCTTACTAACAATAAATTATGAAGCATTTGATTAGATAATTTATTTCTATTTTCGCTTAGAATGAATTTCAGTGCAGAAAATGTTCTTTCTACACTGACTTGTGTCGCTGGTGTTGAAAATATAACCCTTGATAGCTGGTATAATATTGGAAAATTTTGTTTATGAAATTTCCAATAATGTACAACATCAATTTCCGGGTCCATTCTAGTCGGTGAATAATTCTCGAGTTCTCGGTATGATTTTAACTGTTAGGATTCCTCGGTTTCCTGCATTTGATAATTTTCAATGTTTGATAAATAGTTCGCCAGTTTTGATGCTTTTGGAAAATCGTCATTTGTATAATTGTTTTAAATGGTTTTTCGCCGCGGATAATTGTTCATTAGACAGAAGAAAATGGAATCTCGGATCTAATTATATTCCTGCAGACATTATTAGAAGAGACATTATCAGAATTATTTAGTTATACACACTCCCGTCGATCGATATACTCTAAAACGCGTTTCGAATACTAGTCCGGCATATCTTGTAAAAGTACTTTTACTTCAAGCCAAATTTTATAACACACTTGAATTGTTATTTTGGAACTTTGTAGTTTTATTGTTGCAGTTTCGACATGTTGAGTCAATAAAAAATATCGTTCTTCCGTATAGTTCTGGGCAGTTCTGTATAATAACGGAACTGTTCAGAACTTAAAGAACAACGATATTACAAGTAAGCTATATAAATTTTTAATTTCTAGTTCTGAACAGTTCCGTTATTATACAGAAATGGGAGTCAATTCGTGTTCCGTGGAATAATGAAAATGAAAAGTTTTTTTCATTAGCAATCGAGTAGGTTTGGATTCCCCATAAAAAATTTTGATTTCACACAGTAAAATGTAAAATTTACGTGCGAATAATTCAAGCTTTCATTATTATAATTTCATTAATAATTTCATTATTTCACGGAACGCGAATTGACTCCCGTCCACAACTATACAGAGCAAACGATATTACAAGTAAACTACATAAATTTTGAATTTCTGGTTCTGAATAGTTCCGTTATTATACAGAACTGTCCAGAATTATACAGAACATCGATATTACTATAGAAATTTTATGATGATTTGTTTTTTGTTATACTTAGATTATTATTAGATCTTAATTATTTAATTTTAAAAAAATGAAATTTTTAATTTTAAATTGGATAAAGTTGAAAAAGGCTATCGCGAACTCTAGGCTTCTCGTCACAGATAAACAACTGACCTCTAAAATGCTGGTGGTTGTACCGCTCCCCTAAGTGGTCCAAACGGAGCAAAACTTAAGCTCTTAAGTTTTCGCTGGTTGAGGCATGTTTAATAATTTGAAGTACATAGTTATGTTTTGTAAGTGATTCTTAATGTTTAATGTTCTAATTTGGTACAAAAATATGGGTGGTATTTTTGTGGCAAAAATAAAATTATCCGAAATTATTTCAATTATGATAGTGACAAAAATCAACAAATATGTATTGAATGTAAAACGGCTCTATCAGAGGATGCAGTAGCCAATGCGATAAGACATATCAAAAGTAAACATAAAAATATATTTTTATTATATCATCAAGATTTACAAAATAATAGATCGGAAACGCTTTCAATATCAAACAATTTAAAAACATACAAAGTTAAGCATTTTGAGGAAAATATATGGATAGGCTGTGTTGAATTAATATCAAAAGGAGGTGTGCCATTGTCTTTTGTTTCACAGTGGTTTTAGAAAAATCATAGGACCTGTAATATCGGAAATGAACTCTTGTGACAAGTTAAATGAGCCAAATTTAAAAATTCATCTAAATGAATATGCTAAACAAGTTAGGAATACAATAAAAGAAGGGATAAGAGGAAAAATTCAGTCTTTAATGATAGATTCCGCAACACGATTGGATAGAAGCGTGCTTGGAGCTAATGTGCAATATATTGAAGATGACAAAATCAAAATAAAAACACTTGCAGTTAAAGTATTAACACAAAGCCATACATCAATTTATTTAAAAAATGTGATTTTGGAGATTATTAAGGATTACAATATCGAACTTAACCAGGTGTATTGTATTACGTCCAACAATGGAAGAAAAATGATAAAAAAACGAAACTAATTAACGATGAGTACGAGGAAGGTATGGATACTGAAACTATCACTTTCGAATAGCAATCTACCAATTATGTGGACGTAAGAGCGATTGAAAACCTTTTATCAACCGAATGGACTATAGCAACCCAATTATTAACTGCATTCGCTGTGCTACACATACATTACATAAATTAAAATGATGTTCGCAAAGTAGCTATAGAATTGAGAAAACCTACTAACTTAGAGGTATTAAAATGCAGAAATTTAAAATTACCTTTTCTTAATGTACCTACACGTTGGAATTCATCGTTCAACATGGCAAAACGCATATTAGAATTAAAAGATTTTATAGAAGATGAACAAAACAACATCACGCCATAAACCACTGTGTTGCCCCGAATTGGAATGATGTACACCCATTGTAATAAGCATTCCAATATATGCGTAAAACTCCTTTGAGGATAAACACTTCCAGGTTTTAGCAGGTTTATCGGGATTATTAGCGTTCCATTCTTCAAATGTTTTCACAGCTTTCCGATTTGATTCACGTACAATGATGTCCACCATCACTTCCGAAAATACACATTTAAATGTATCTGCAACACACAAAAATTTTGTTGAAGCGACTGGTCCCGGTTTATGACGAAAAATGTTCTGTTTTTGTGTTTGAGTTACAGCCGGGTGGAATTTGCATCCTTACCGTACCATCTTTAGTAAAAACACAGGGAATTGAAGATTCACTAGCACCAAAAATTTCTTCTTCAGTATCATTATCTTCTTTGGCTTGTATTCGTCCGGAACATCATTATGTAGCTCTATTTCAATATCAGGTGCATTGTAAGCACTTCAACGTCCAACAATTCATCAACATCCTGATCACTTGAATGACGTGGGGATATCCACTAGTCTTCTGAGCCGTTATCTTCAAGATCCATTTCATCACCGCAGTGCTCACTTCATCCAATAAGCGAGCTAAATAAGCTTATTGTTGATCATCATTAGTCTGTAAAAATGTCGAAAAAACTCATGTCGAAAACAAAACACGTAATACCAAATTACCCAATTACCTCAGCTTGAGATAATTCATCCATATTTACTTCCAACTTTTGATATTCCAAAGGATATATAAATTCGAGAAAAAAATCACACATAATTTATACATTTATATTCGCTCACACTAAATAACCGAATATAAATGATTCGAATATAGTTAGTATGCTCGACCATAGTATGCTCGACAGTTTTTCAGAAAATTCTAAATGGTTACCGGTAAGTTTATAGGTTTCCTTAAGAATATTATAAATGGATCCATGCAAGATGGCATGTTGCCCAAAAACAACGAAGTATGGGGAATAACCAGACGAATCGTGAACAGAATTTCTCAACGCGTGCGTAACAGCAGCTAAATTTAGATCCCAAACTTTTTGGTCCGATTGAATATAAGATCGGAGTGCAGCTAGCAGAGTTCGTTTATCTAGGGTTGCAAACTGAGTATTTATTGACCCACTTATTTGTCGCAACTCACATTCGATGCGAAACTCATCACTCTCCAAATTGAGTGATTTGAAAGTAAATGCCATTAAGAAACAATTGTAATTTAATTTAGGCTGCTTTAAGCCCGATATTAGATCTAGCTTTTAAAATAATGACACAAAATAGTTTACGGATTGATATGAATGTTAAAATATATGTTTATGTAAATTGATTAATAAATAATATTTCTACTATGTATTTGTTTAATTGAGGAAAAATTTGATTAATTATTTGATTCGTTATGATTTCTACTGACCAAAATATAGTTTATGATCAACAATTTTATTTAAAATGATTTCAAATCTATGAATATGTATTCTGGAGAATGCAGTAAAACAAGAGCGAAGAGTGAAAATCAGGTAAGGTAACATCATTGCCTGGGCCGGGAAAGGGAGTAGGGAAAGGAAAGGAAAGGAAAAGATAGGTTTTATCTCAAAACAGACAAATAAAGTCAACGTCATAATTGATGGAAGTATTTGCGAAGAGTTGATAAAACCCGTTAAGGGGTTGAAATCTTCCCGAAAGAAAAAAAAAATTAAAAATTAAATTAATTAGTTTAATTAAATTCAACAATAAGAAGTTCGAACAATGATGTCATCAAATGAAATAAAATTTGGAATCAACGCGTATTATTGGAATCAGTTTGCTTGAAAAGCTATAAATTTTGCTCCTAAAATCGACATTTTAATGAAATGGAATTAGCACACACAAAAAAAATAAAACACGAACAAGCAAATTTACTATTAGGAAGATTTAATAAAGATTGTACTAAAATCCTATACGAAAACTAACATCTGAGTCGACAATTAAACTGAAAAGCAGATGCGCGTAAAAAATCAATAAGAAATTAGAGATTTTTTTTTTTTTAAAAGATGGAAACTGAAAAATTTAACAAAAACGTGGTTAAAAAAAAAACTGCTAAGGTTGAACATACGGTATGATTAAGCCGTACGTTACAATATCATGCCATTGCAACAACCATGTTGTAGCAGATAATCGGGTAGTACTATAAATAAATCGTTGATACCGTTTTAGACACGCTACTTGACGACCGTGGCGTACTTTTTCTTTAAACGGTTAATTTTTGGCAGAAGGCCGGATATAAGCTGTGTTTGGGCGCCACTGTAACGACCAGGCGGTAGTATGAGTTGTTTGGGCAAGCATGTATCCACGCTTCCCTCCTAAAAATACTAGGTCGTTAACAAAATTAATCATAATTCGACTATTAAGAGGCTTCAAGGCGGTTGGTTGCCAGCTAAACTCAGTGGATGGGGTGGGTGTTTTGAAGCGTTAATCGTCCGTGTCTAACCGCCATAGGGAAGAACAAATGTTAAAGGAAAATTTAGAATGGAAAATTAGGCCAGACAATGATACTACTTACAATGGATCTTTACCTTCCGTACTTACATCGCTTCACTGCATTTTCCAAAATCACTAGCGCTATTTATTCCATGTTGGACTTTTGGCTTCCCGCACTTACGATAGTAAAACGACAACCCATTCCATTCAACACAACGGTTCCAATCAAATGTTAGAACGCCAGAGAAAAAACCCGAGAAAATTTAAGAGCTTTGAGTTTTGAGTGTTAGATCCGTTAGATTAATTTTCAAAATAAATTTTATTTGGAACATAATATTAAAATAGATACTAAGATTAAAAAAAATGAGGTTTAGTTTTATAATTGTTAGTGGTAAGGGTTAGTAAAATTTAAGTACTATGGAATACTTATGCTTTAATTCCATGGATAACATTTGCTGACAGCAGTTTTTTGCTGATAATACGCAAAAAAATTTTTTTTTTTAAATTTCATGAGAGTGAAAAAGAACAGAAATATTTTTTATTTCATTTATAGTAAAATTTTATGGTTTTACATTTTAGCATAACATAAAAATTTCAGAAGAAATATTAAAGACGTCCGTGAATTTAATTTGTTTTAAGATTTTTTCGGCTTTTTCGGACAAAATATCATTTTAATGGACACCCATACAATGTTTTACGACAATTTTTGTCGCATAAAAACAAAGAGGCCATTTATTAACAATATTTCTACCACAAAAGTAGAAAAAATGCATTCCTCTCCCCCACGTTTAACCCCAGGGCACTTGTGTACACAAACATACACAAACCCTTACAAAAATGAGAACTCCCTTAGGTAGCTTCTTGGCAGCTTGGTTTCGTACTGATAAAAAGTTGGTCTAGAAATTGTCGTAAAACATTGTATGGGTGTCCATTAAAATGATATTTTGTCCGAAAAAGCCGAAAAAATCTTAAAACAAATTAAATTCACGGACGTCTTTAATATTTCTTCTTAAATTATATGTGTTGGCTTGTTATACATATACATAGTGAGAATTTCCTGTGGTTTCTGATTTAGTGATATATAATTCGCTAAATCAATATGTTCTTGTTTTGTATTATCGGTACAAAGCAAGATTTTGATTTTTGCAGTTTGGTCGTTGCAACCTGATGAGTAGACCAACTTTTTATCAGTACGAAACCAATCTGCCAAGAAGCTACCTAAGGGAGTTCTCATTTTTGTAAGGGTTTGTGTATCTTTGTGTACACAAGTGCCCTGGGGTTAAACGTGGGGGAGGGGAATGCATTTTTTCTACTTTGGTGGTAGAAATATTGTTAATAAATGGCCTCTTTGTTTTTATGCGACAAAAATTGTCGTAAAACATTGTATGGGTGTCCATTAAAATGATATTTTGTCCGAAAAAGCCAAAAAAATCTTAAAACAACATAAAAATTTCATAAAATATTTAATTTGTACATTTTCGTACAATTCGAATTTTAATATATATACCACAAAAAGCCACTAACGTTAATAAATTTCAACCAAAAAAAAAAAAAATCGACATTTGAGTATAAAAATGGCGAACAACTTATTTTATATGTGTGTGAGAAAAATTTCTTATCTTTACACACATTTTTTGTAGTTGTGTGAAAAATGCTGCCATAAAAAATACTCCAATTTACATTTTTTATGGCAGCAAACTTCCCCTATCACACTTCCCCTCTCAGCAAAATTTTACTGACAACATGTTTTGTTTCGTACACAACCAGTAATATCTATATTTTTTTCTCGCTTTTATTTTTGCTGACAGCAGATTATTTCCATGGAATAGAGGCATAATCCGAAAACGAAATATTCCCATACAACGTATTTATTATCCAAGTGATAATAATCATATGTAAAGACTAAGATAAGAATTCAAAAGAAAATTATTTGGAAATATTTGGCTTTAGAATAATCTAATACTAAATTTAATTTTATATAAAATAAAAAAAATAAAAAACTAAATTTAATGAAGAAATGAAGTTATTATTACGCCGTAGATTTATGTTTTATTATAACAGATTTTATTATTATAGATGATTTGAAATACCTTTTCTCGAATTGCGGCCTTTGATGCGTAGTTAACGTTATATCCGGACGGACAAATGTTCGTTTCAATTCAACGGAGTTTGATAAACGGTACGATTTTTTTATCCGTATACGTTAAGGTCTTTTACAGCCTGCTCGAATTTTTGGTTTAAACCAAAGCACGACTTTTCCGCCATTGACCAATTTGAGAATTCTCGAATATTGTATCTATATATTTATTTATTATTATGTTTTAACTATTTATTAACTTATGAATTATTATGGTTATGAAATATTATTAATTGTTATTTATTAATTATGAATGGTGCTATTATAACTTAAGTAAGCACACGCACTTGCAATTTTTAGGGTAGAACAAATTCCCGTAGTCACTGTAAACTGTTTCTGTATCAGAATTTTAACGACGCACTGTAATGTTTACTATCATTTAATTCTTTACGTTTTGTATTTTGTTTGCACATTAAAGTTCGGTTTGTACGAATTACTTGTAGGTACACAACTCGTGCCACTGTATTTCACCGTAGAATGTTCGCCACAAAAAAACTTATATTTTACTATATTTGCTTTTAGTTAGATTCACAGATATATAGTAAGATTAATCATTTAATCCCATGAAAATTACAATTTTATTTATTATTGTTTAGGGTTTATATCGTCGATGCACCTGATATATATATATATATATATATATATATATATATATATATATATATATATATATATATATATATATATATATATATATATATATATATATATAGTTAATAATTTCTGTAAATTTATTTAATTTATTATTATATATTTTATGTAGTTTTTATTATAATTAAGTTTTTATTTAATTTATTAGTTATAAAATTAAGGATTAACTACTATAATTTAATTATATGTAATTTTCATTGAAAACTTATATTTAATTTATTTACTTGAACAATCAAAACTCAATACTTGAATTTTAATGAATTTAATGATAAAAACTCAACTCAATAGTATGAGTACTAATCTCGGCAAAATTTAAAAACGAACTCCCCCATGGTTGAAAGTTTGTCTATTTATACCCACGTAAAATCCCGTTAATTAATCAAATTTCTCTTTCAGAGTAAAAGAGGAACCAATCATACTAAAAACAAAATTATTCATTCATAAACAACTTCTAGTCAGTGGAGTTAAACCCAACATAGTATGCTCGACCAAGCAAGAGGCGTGACCGAACCGCCAAACTTGTGACGAAGATTCGTTACAGTAGCCACAACACAAATGGCAAATTCAAATCAAGGTTACATTTGTCCAACATTGGCGCACATTCGCTCAATAGTCGGTTTTTCAAAAAAGATCAAAGGAAAAAACAAATACTACAAATTGTGTCAATTAGAGTAGAGTTTGTCAATTGTCATATTTTACCAATATATTTGCCAAACATAAAATACACCAACGTTGGTCGATATTTGCATTCGTGTGGCTGCGGCTTAATGCACATTTTAAGTTGCTATTTCACCGAAATAATATTTCGCAAACGCAAAACATCACGAAAATAGTGCATTTCCCATACAAAACGTATGAAGGTACAAATGTACTTTAGCCACTCAGGATATGATGTAAAATTTGTCAATCACATAAAGGTAAATGAGAGTATTTGTATTTTATTTTATACTTTTTTGAATATTTTTTTGTCAATATAATTTTAATATATTGTGAACGTTTAAATAAGATTGTTAAGAATTCTAGCATGTCGTATATTAATTGTCGGCGGGCCGTAAACGGCTAGCCAGCGGGCCGCGTGTTTGATATGCCTGATCTAATGCATGGGTCCTATTTCTGAATACGATACGAAAACGACAGTATAAATTCCTATTCAATTTTAAATTAGAATCGTACGAATCTGATTCAATTCAAATATGAATCTTGTACTTTCGTTTTCATATCGTATTCAGGAGTAGGGCCCCAGGAGGAGGCTTACATGGCTTTATGGTTTTCTTATACCATTTAAAATATTTATACCATTTAAAGCCATAATTATATATAAGCAATGATTATATATTTGATGACGTTTGTCATCAAACTGGCATTTCCCTGCAACTCTCACTTCTGAAATCCAGTACAGGTTTTATATGTGCTTTGTAAAGTGCGAGCTACACGAATGCAACAGATGTTTAGATCGTTATAGAAAGTTCGATGTCAGGTAGATTCAAGATGCCATTATTGACCCGAGGTATTTGAAGTCTTCCACGCTATCAAAATTATGGTCGCCGATTCCGATTAGGGATGCTCTTAAACGTTTTGTTTCTGTATCCGCCACACGAATTTTTCCATATATATTACATTGCATAGCAAACATTATCAACGATTTCCTTCTTCTTTTTCGCCAAAAAGGATTAACCTAAAACGCGTGTTTCCTAAAACGTGTTCAAAGTACAAACACATAATTTCATGATAACAGAAAATTAGCTTGGTCACCTTCAAAGTTAAGCGCATGGCCACGTAATGTGAAAATCGTAACATCCAAACAAATTTATTTACATATACTATATATAATCACGTGCGTATATTTAATTACGGGAAATGTCCACAGGCAATTTTTCCTTTTCAAATACATGTTAACGCTGCTGAACGGATTTATAATAAATAATATTGCAAAACGCGTGTACGATATCTTTATAGCGTAATAATAACGTTGATCGAAAATATAATTTTCCGGAACGCACACCCAGATTTTAACGCCCATTTGTTTTTCAATTTTCAAATTCCCATAGATGATGGCGTTATTAAACAGGATTATTTTTCTCACTCTGTTGGAAATATTATATTGATTTAAAATCAGTATATAGAACAAAACATACAATACATGTATGGAATTTATCTTTACTTTAGTTGTGTTAATTTATGTTTTGTTCATTACGTGCATATCGTCTGCTGGGGAATCAATATAGAATTACGTGGGATGCGATTATTAGGATTAAATCATTTACAGAATAATGTAGCGTAATCGGCTGAGTATAAATACGCGAGTTAATCAAACATGAATTAAATAATTTACAGCAATCTACACATTTCTAGCATACATTGTTGGGAATTATGTATTGATCCGGAAATGTTTTAATGTCCAGATCAACCGAAAAAGGGGAGCAGGAGAGTGATTTGATAATCTTTTAAATGAAAACATCTAGACTAATTGAATGGGAACAACTCGAAACTATCCCACATACTGTAAACAAAATTAAACCAACTTTGTTGTTGAGCAAAACCGATATCCAAAAACTTTTCTCGTTTTGTTGGAAACTTTTCAAATATGTATGTAGGTACGTAGTGGTGTGTACATTCATTATTGAATGAAATTAAATTCATGTTTGTAAAACATTCATAGAATTTTTCTTCAAGGTGCATTTGAATTCTTTAATACTTTAACCAAATTAAGAGCTCAGAAGATTTAGTTAAATTATGTTGGTACGGTACAACGAATTCTTTTACATAAATCATATTACTTATGCTCATGTTCTAAGAATTTAATATTTTTTCTGAATGTTTTTGTTGGTATATTTATGTATGAATATAAAACAGAACACAAAGCTCTTTGTTTGTATTTAATACTGAAAATATTTTTAAAAGTCCCTGTGTCGTATACGTTTTTGGAATTTTACTAGTACTATTGGTCGCCCAGTGGTCAAAGTTCGACCATAAACATTATTGAATATTTGAGGATTATATGAATTTGCAAGTTTCGAACATATTTTTTTCTACTTTTATATATTTCTTATATCTGAGACCATATATTTTTATATGTACTAACAATACAAAACAGTTCAGTACCATTATATTTAAATAATACATATTTAAATAATAAACTTCTCTGAAAACAATATTCTTTGTAAAAATTCTATTATTATTAAATAAGTTGCTTTCACCATTGTCATTAGACATATAAAATGTCAAACTACCAATAGAACGAACTCTACTTGCAGCAGCATATAATTGTCGATGCGAAAACACTGGACGTGGTAATAATATGCCAACTTTATCAAAGGTTTGACCTTGTGACTTGTTTATGGTCATAGCAAATGCAGGTATTACTGCGAACTGTGTTATTTGAAATTGAAATGGAATAATTATCCCGGAAAATGTTAAATTAATTCCTGGAATCAATATGCTTTTATTTATAGCAGTTCCTGTTAATACTTCACAGTCAATCATATTGCGATGCAAGCATTTTACTCTTATTCGTGTTCCATTCACTAAAGCTTGTGCAGTTATATAATTATCTTTTAGCTGCAATTTATGAGGTGGCATTCCGCTAACATTCACATTTTAATCATTTTGACCAGATATGATTTTATCAAAGCTAGTAAACTTTTTTGCCACCTGATAAAAGATTAAGCACATCGTCATTAATAAAACCGCAATCATCTTTTGTTGGTGCTAAAATAATTCTTTTAATAATTTGTTCAGAAAATATAGTTTCACGAATATTACCATAAATATCATCAACTATTATTTGAAGTGTTTTTTTCTCGGCTTTAATAGACAAAAAATTGTCTATTAAATAAAAGCCCAGAAAAAAACACTTTAAATAAAAATTAAATAAATATCATCAATTATGTTATCAATAATTCCAATAATTTGCAATGGCAATTCTATAATATCTTCGCCGCACTCAGAATAATTTCATAATTCATCATTCCCGAGTTTACTCACAAATAATTCACAAATTAAATTGATTCCAGCTAATCGTACAATTTTCAATCAAAGTAGAGCGTGTCCCGTGTGGAACAACTGGTAAAATTTATCTAAAATATCCACTCAATAAAATGGCTTTACCACCAAATACATAGTGTATTTTTTTTAATCGGATCGTTTACTAAATCCCTTAAAAATGAATCTATACGTTTAAGTACATTCTTTGGACACATAGATATTTCATCTATCAAAATCAAATCTACTGAATTAATATAAGGTCCTCTTGAGCTATTTGGCGTAATATTTGGAACTGAACTCTCTAATACTGGAATTGGCAATTTGAACGCATTATGTAATGTTCTACCACCAATCAATACTGTTGCAGCAACACCACTGAAATTATACTGTACAACGAAGGTTCAACGAAAATTTTATTTATGTATACAATTCAGATCTCAAATTTGGTTGATTTTGTTTAATGTAATGCAAACGTGAGCCCTCAATACGAACACATTCATCAACTATCCACTGCAAAAATAATTTATGGCAATAATGCAGATAACTAAAATCATCTCTAACAGCAAGTCGATATGCAACATACTGTAGCATTGTAGCTCGATTTCTGGGCGCAACAGCATTAGATGTACTTGCTATGATATGATTTATATTATTGTGCCATCCAGTATCACCGTTGGGAAATGAAAGAGGATACGCCAAAGGGTCTAAAGATCTATCTGAAACAGAAATGTTGCAGACGGTATAATTAACTTTATTAAATACAACATATTCCTTTCAAAAGGTGGTTCTCCATCTGTGGTACTAAAAATAATCGAAACATCTGTTTGAAAAGCGTCATTAAATCTTCTAATATCTAAATCTCTGTTAACCTTAATAACCATAGACACCTCCTTACAAATGTTAACAGCTCTATTGTAACATTCATGCATCGATTTAAAAGATCGTACAAATGGTCGGACACTATCTAATTCAATCGCGATTTTCCGCATTTATTGATTACTACAATGCATATTTGCATATCAACATCGTAAAAGCACAACTGAGCATAGCACGGACTCCTATCATATTCAGTTACCAAAGCACCTGCACGATGATAAAACACATCATGAATTTTGAAATGATAGACCCTGCATAGAATTTGTATCAATTTTTACTTCTGAACTAACCATTGCGGACGCTCCAGAAACCTGTGTCTTAAATTGTTACACAAAACACTTATAAATTTCAAATGTAATTACCTTTTGAATTATTTTGAGCTGCACGTCTTATACAAATGACCTCTTATGCTCACAATGCGGTATGTGGTTCACAAATTTGCTGTTGTTGTTATATAATATATGTTGTTATATGTTAAACAAATAAATGAGTAAACTAATGCAAATCAACAAACTTATATAATTTTGATTCGAAGGACAATAAAGGTGATGATACATGTACAGAATTTGACTTTAAGGCAAAAAAATTTGCCTCTCAACAAAATTGAGAAATGTTCAATTTAAAATTTTTGCCTATAAGGCGATTCAAGATGGCCGACTTTTAACCAATCAGCGCGCATAATTTTTATGCCTTAAAGGCAAAATCTGTACATGCACACCTTAACACGCCACTCACGTTATATTATATTGGACATTGAAAAGAGTAAAATCAAAGGCTGCAATTTTATTTGGAACTCTATGTATATTTTTTAATCGATATAATTTGCACTTGGTTTCTACCTTTTCTAAATTTTTTTTATTGATAACACTAAAGCTTGGCAGTATCTACCAAACAACAGAAAAAAAGGAAAATCGGTTAAAAAACAGTGAAGAAAAAGGTACTGAACTGTTTTGTCTTTGCCTATTTATATATAGATAAAAATAGGCAATAGTCGTAAAATCTTTAGTATTAACGAACAATAATTGTATGTATTTCCAAAACTAAGGCCCTAAACGAATTTTCCCAAAGTGTCGTGACCTACCTAAAAATTATAGTACCGTTTTCGAGAAAAAATTAACATATATTAATTTTTTCTCGAAAACGGTACTATAATTTTTAGGTAGGTCACGACTTTGGGAAAATTCGTTTAGGGCCTTAGTTTTGGAAAAACATTTTTCATATGAATCACGTCACAAATATTTGGAATAGTTGATTTTTCTCTCTCTCTGGCCTTCACATCCCATGAAGGGATTTCGCCGCCTGCACTAAGGCCCTCCATCCATCTCGATCCACCGCTCTCGTCCTCCAGTTTCGACATCCTAATGTTCGTAGATCTTGTTCGATGTCGTCGCGCCAGCGTAGTCGGGGTCTTCCTCTACGACGTACTCCGGCTGGTTGTTGGTGGAACACTTTATTTATCATCCGTTGTTGGGGAGACCTTGTAACGTGGCCGAGCCATCTCACTCGATTGGATTTGATGAATCCGATAATATCGCTGCCTCCGAGGAGTTGCTTTATTTCGTGATTCATACGAATCCGATATTCGTTGTTCGCAACTTTAATTGGACCAAAGATTGAACGGACAACCTTCCTTTCGAAGGTAGATAATAATCTACAATCGTTAGTGGTCATGGTCCAGCTCTCGCTTCCGAAAAACCAGCACAGGTCTTATAAGTGCTTTATAAAGTGCGAGCTTGCACGACTGCGATAGATGTTTCGATCGCAATAATTTTGATTTGGCGTAAAAACTCGTTGTCCGGCAGCGATTCGGGCTTTTATTTCTGCCTGCATATCATTCGACGATGTTATAACTGACCCGAGGTATTTAAAGTTTTCGACGCTATCAAAGTTGTGGTCGCCAATTCCGAGATTTGCCGTAGAGATGTTCCTAGGTGTTACTATTGTAAATATTTGGTTTTACTGCTGTTCACCTCCAAACCAAGTCTTCTTGCACAGCGATCGAGCGGTATGAAACTGTCTTTGATATCGCTAGGTCTTCGGCCAAGAAGCACGATATCATCTGCATATCCAAGAATTGGGCCTGACTTATTAAATATACAGCGCGAGGTTTCGATGTTGCTTTTCCTCACTACGTACTCAAGCGCCAGATTGAACAGCAAAGGCGCGAGTGCATCGCCCTGTCGAACACCAGATGTTATTTCAAAGGGGTCTGACACAGATCCTTCAATTACGATTCTACATACAGACCCGGATGTTGTTAATTTACACAGAGAAACGAGTTTCTCTGGGATTCCCAGGCGGCCCATAGGTTGTCGCGGTTTATACTGTTATACGCCTGTCTGAAGTCTATATATAGCTGATGTATGGTTATGTTGTACTCCCAACATTTTTCCAAGATCATCATCATGGTGAAACACTGGTCAGTGGTTGTTCGGTTGGGACGAAAACCACACTGATAGTCGCCAATGATGTTTTCGGCGAGAGGGATGAGTCTGGCAAGTACAACATTAGCCAACACTTTGTAAGCAGTGTTCAATAGAGCTATGCCACGAAAGTTTTCACATTTAAGACGGTCGCCTTTTTTATGCAACGGACATATGAGTGCGGTCTTCCAATTCTCCGGCAACTCTTCTTGGTCCCAAATACAAACGACGAGATCGTATAAACTTGTTGCAAGAGTAGCGCCTCCGAGTTTAATTAGTTCTGCGGGGATTCCATCGAGACCGGGTGCCTTGCCGTTTTTCAATCGACTAATAGCTGCGTCTACTTCCTCTACTGTGGGATATTCGACAAAGACCTCTTCACCTGGCGGAGCTATTGCTCTAATGGGGGTAACTTCGTCATTCCGATTTAGCAGATTTTGAAAGTAGGTTTGCCATACTGAGAGAACATCAGCCACGTTTGTTCTCAGCTCTCCATTCCCGTCTTTGATGGCTGTACTTCTTGGGTGGAAATCTTTAGTGAGATTCCTGGCGTTAGCAAAACAGTCCCTTGAGTTTCCTAGTTCCGCTTGGAAGCTGATGTTTTCGATGCATAATCTCATATGTTCGTGCTTCTTTTGTCGAAGGAATTTAGTCGTGGCTTTCCTAGCGCGGAGATATTCTGCTAGAGTGCTTCTGGTGTTGCGAGCCAACCATTTTTCACGATTCGTTCGTTTATTTTCGACGACCCTTCGGCATTGATCATCGAACCAATCGTTGCGGGGCCTCGGAGGTCTTCTTCCGATGGTATTTTGCGCCGCGGTTGTTATGGCTGACTGTATAGCGTGCCACTGCTCCTGGATGTTAGGAGGAGCTTCTTCATTGTTATGGGGCCGGTCTAAATAATTAGTGACAGCTGATTGGTAACTCTGCAGTGACGCTTGGTCTTTTAGAGCATCGATATTCCATCGAACGGTCTTTTGTGCTTGTCTGTTAAACGTAGATGACAGTTTGCACTTATACATAAATATGACAAGCATGTGATCGCTGTCCATGTCTGCACCTCTGTAGGATCTAACGTCAGATATGCTGGTGGAGTGTCTCTTGGACACCATGACGTGATCGATTTGGTTTTCAGTTCTTCCATGATTCGATCTCCACGTTACTTTGTGGATTCTCTTATGTGGGAAAAACGTACTTGATACAACTAAGTTGTAGGTTATTGCCAGGTCGGTGACGCGTTGGTCGTTGTTGTTACTAGTTAGATGCAGGCTGTTGGGACCGATGTGCGATGTATTTTCTGCACTCCTACCGATTTTTGCATTAAAGTCGCCCACGATGATTTTAATGTCGTGGTGCGGTATGTTGTTGATGACTTCCTCGAGCTCGACAAAGAAGAGATCTTTGATGTCATCTGATTTATCTTCGGTGGGTGCATGCACATTAACGATCGAGATGTTAAATTTCTTAGTGCGAAGTCTGACCATGCATATCCGCATATTGATATAGGGCGGAAATCGATGATATGGTGCTTCACGCGCCGATGGATGAGGAAGCCAACTCCAAATTCTCCTCCGTTCTGATGGCCGCTGTAGTGAAGAGTGTAACCATTGGTGGTGTCATGGATCCCACTCCCAGACCATCTAAGCTCTTGTAATGCAAGTACGTCTAATGTGTAACTCTTTGCTTGGTTCGAAAGGTTCCGGAGATCTCCAGATCTTAAGAGGCTAAGCACGTTCCATGTTCACATTTTTAAAGCGTTGTCCGTGTACAATTTCCGCGGTCGAGTTTGTGATGAATCCGATATGATAATCCGAGGCCTTTGTTTAGGGTTCATAACTTAAATGTTTTTATGAGAGAAGGTTGTTGGCCTGCCGCTCAACCCGCTTATTACGTGTGTGGGTCACGTACTGGTGCGAATCTTAAGGCATCCAGTCCTACCTTGAAACACATTTATATAGCGAGCCGCTTGATACAAGACAGACGCCCGCTTCAGCCGCTCCTAACCTGGAGATCAGACGCTGGTTTGGTATTGGTTTTGAGGCGCCAATGGCCCGCCTTGACATGTAGTGTCCATGACTATAAACAGGATTTAGTCTGCTCGTCTCCACTACACCGCCTGATTTATTTAGCGTTACCCAGGGAGCACCGGCGAGGAGGTATGAATCTAGGACTTTGCCCCCCGAATAGTTGATTGTCTGTACTAAATATTTTAAAAAGCACACGACAATTTAATTTGACTGTCGATAGTATCGAATATTTTTTCGGTATAAATATACAAAAAGGTTTGAATCCCATCTTATATCAAAATTATTCTCCGCAGATTCAAAATTGTTGGTCTCCGAAAGCTGGTCAAAATCTTGCATATATGAAAATGAAGGTCTGTCATATTAAAATAAAAGTTTTATTATAAAAAAAAAATTAAAAAAACAAGACAAAATATTTCTTGCACTAAATTTGTCATTTTAATAACTTTTGTGAAAAAATAATAACTTTTGTGAAATAAAAATAAATAATAATTTGCTAACGTAGTTAAAGCAAAAATAATTGCTGGGGAAAAAGCCGGGCAAGAAGTACACATTCCTCGAGTTACGCTCGACTCCAGTAAAGGTCATCTTGGATGCGTTTGCGATGACTGTGCATAAATCTCAAGGGCAAACTTTTGAATTTGTTGGCGTTGACCTTCGTACACCTGTTTTTAATCATGGTATGTTTTACGTAGCATTTTCCCGTGTTAAACGACAACATAACTTAAAAATTCTGTTACCACCTGAAAATGAACGTCGGACGTATAGTGTTGTGTGGAAAGAAGCATTGAACGCTCCTGATGAAACTTCTATTAAGTCTTGATAGTGACAGCGATGACGGTTACCTCGGCAACATCGAAGTTTATGTCATAAAATAAAATGAAATTAAAGTTGTTTTGCGAAAGAGATTAAAAAAAAATTGTCTTTTTTTCCACCGAGCAAGCTCGATCCCCTGGTACTAATTAAAATGCGAGCAATAATCTCAATTTTGTTTTGCGAGCAATAAAATCTCAGATTTTTAAATTATATGTACATATTTATTTATTACAACTGATTATCTAGTAATTCATTTTTCATAATTTATATTTTTGTTTGGAGGGTTGTAGCTCTTTGGCTAGTCCTCGTGGTTTCTTCCTTCACAGCCGTTGTAACGCCCCGGGGTTGTTCCATTTTTTTTAGTTTCTATTTCTCGCTAGCTTTCATTTTAGTGGTGAATAAAATCCTGGCAGCCAATACGTTAACGTTTCGTTAGCATTATAGCTAACGTCGTACTGCCATGGGATATATCTTTGTTGTTGTGTTTGATGTCGAACTGATGTCAGCTGTTTGTTTTCCCCTCAACAACGATCGTATAAATATCGCGGTAATCGCCACTGAGGAGGACAGTCAGTGATTATCTTTTTTCTCTTATGAGAAGGTTCTTGTTAAGTCAGTAGTGTTTCTGTGACATTCGTGAATTAGTTAAATTATATTATAAAATTATTACATAATATTAATTTTATTAATTTAAAAAAATATAAATAAATTACGAATAATTAAAAATAAAAGAAAAGAAAATTAACAAGTAACGATATTATAAAATTAATTTTTTTTACGTGGAAATTGTATTTGCAACATGCTAATAATTCTTTTTGGTGAAGAACCAACATATTAATGATAAAAATTTAGAACAAAACATTTATTTATGTATTTTTT
Source organism: Nephrotoma appendiculata (assembly GCA_947310385.1). Taxonomy (NCBI): domain Eukaryota; kingdom Metazoa; phylum Arthropoda; class Insecta; order Diptera; family Tipulidae; genus Nephrotoma; species Nephrotoma appendiculata. The sequence continues at coordinate 87,068,438 of OX371225.1, forward strand.
TTTTCAAAAATCAGTTTTGTGTTCGTCCTTCAGCCTTTGAAAAAAAAAAAAAAAAAAAACCTCTTATGTAATATGTATATAATATTAGTTATACAGTGAGGTAATTGTCATAATCACTAATGTAGTTTTCGATTGATTTTTTCTTACACTCAAAATAGTACACTCATTTTTTACCCCCATTTTGAATCAATGGAACAGAAATGAAGTACACTGGTTTTAAATTCAAAACGATTTTTGTTTCATTTTTCATGAGTCACTGTTGATGTCGAATTTTCGAGTGTTTGGTTATTTGAATTTTATAAAATAATAATAAATTTTATAAAATATCGAGTATTAGAATTAATTTAGAAGATTATTGTATCATGTATGATGAGTTGGGCAATAAAATTATGGATGGCGATTCCACCTTACTGGTAAATATTGAAAGTTTGTATTTTAAATTAAAAATTTTGTGTTATAAATTCTAACCTATAAAATTATATTTTATATTACAGCTCTTGAACAAGTGTATGGCGTTTTATCGGAGGATAACATAAATTTACTTGCTCAATATGAAATGGATAGAAATATGGATGTTCAAACGAAAGTGGCCCCTTCAATTCCTACACCAGTAGCAGCTGCCAATTCAGGTGGAGAATCATCGGGCTATGTGAGCCAAATTAGTTTTAAGTGGTCTGGAGGTCAAACTAATTTCTTGCTCGAAAAATATGCTGAGTACAGCGATTCGGTAGGGCCTTTGAAAAAGTTTAAAGTCAAACGCCAACTTTTTAATTTTCTGTCCGAAAAAATTAGTAAGCAATTCGGTATTGAAATATCAGGATACCAAGCCGAAAATCGGTATAAGTGCGTGATGAGGCGAACGAAAAAGGCAATCGACAACAACAATACGAGTGGAGCCGTTAGGATTGACCCTGAATATGACGAGGCAATACAAAAAATAAGATCACTCGATGATTCTCTAGAGCCGCCTCGGCTTTATTTTCCCGAAAAAATACGGATTAGATCCGATGTTAGGGAATCATCGTCTTCAACGAATGAAGAGACACAGCCCGCCGAAATGAACAGTGACACCAGCACGTCCCAGTCTGAACAACAAAAACCACCATCCGCTGAAAGACCACAAAAGCGAAGGTTTACAGAAACAGAAAGAATTGCCGCTGAATATTTAGAATTGGCCAAACAAAAAGCTAAAGCAAAACAGGAGTATTGGAAAAAAACGGAAGAAAATAAACAAAAAAGACATGAAGATTTACTTAAGAAATTAGATAATTTATTTGGAAAAAAATAATGTTTATTATTAAAGAACTATATATGTATACATATTAAGTAAAATGAAGTCTGAATTATAATGCATTTACAATAGTTTTTCTTTTTAATTCCCCTAAATGTTTCAAAACCACCACTGAAACCTCGATGTGAGCGGTTTCGTTATGTTCGGCATTCGGTGTCGACATCTCGCCTAACGCATTCATCCTCCTCCTACAAATCGTCTTGATCGATGCACATATTATGCAACACGCAGCAACTCATCACAAATTTGCACATTTTGTCGACATCGAAAAAATCTAATCGAACCAGTTGCCGAAATCTTTGTTTTAACAAACCAAACGAATTTTCTAATTTGGCCGTTCTATTTCTAACCATTTGGCAATGCTTCTTGTTATATTTTTTTTGCAAAATTTGTTAGACTACCATAATCTTTATGGAGTCAATAAAAATGTCCGTAATGGGTAAGCAGCGTCCCCCAACACATGATAATCTTCACCACAAATTGTAGGGAGATCTTTTGAAATATACGATAATTTGAAAATCCGAGCATCGTGAATTTTGCTTGGGGATCACACGCAGACGTCAATGAACCGTTTGTCTGCGTCACATATGGCCTGCATTGTCATAGACAATAGTCCATGTCGATTGACATAGGTCGATGCTATTTTTTTAGCAGGTTTTCTTATGTAACGGGTGATTTTTTAAGAGCTTGAGAACTTTTTTTAAAAAAAAAACGCATAAAATTTGCAAAATCTCATCGGTTCTTTATTTGAAACGTTAGATTGGTCCATGACATTTACTTTTTGAAGATAATTTCATTTAAATGTTGACCGCGGCTGCGTCTTAGGTGGTCCATTCGGAAAGTCCAATTTTGGGCAACTTTTTCGAGCATTTCGGCCGGAATAGCCCGAATTTCTTCGGAAATGTTGTCTTCCAAAACTGGAATAGTTGCTGGCTTATTTCTGTAGACTTTAGACTTGACGTAGCCCCACAAAAAATAGTCTAAAGGCGTCAAACCGCATGATCTTGGTGGCCAACTTACCGGGCCATTTCTTGAGATGAATTGTTCTCCGAAGTTTTCCCTCAAAATGGCCATAGAATCGCGAGCTGTGTGGCATGTAGCGCCATCTTGTTGAAACCACATGTCAACTAAGTTCAGTTCTTCCATTTTTGGCAACAAAAAGTTTGTTAGCATCGAACGATAGCGATCGCCATTCACCGTAACGTTGCGTCCAACAGCATCTTTGAAAAAATATGGTCCAATGATTCCACCAGCGTACAAACCACACCAAACAGTGCATTTTTCGGGATGCATGGGCAGTTCTTGAACGGCTTCTGGTTGCTCTTCACTCCAAATGCGGCAATTTTGCTTATTTACGTAGCCATTCAACCAGAAATGAGCCTCATCGCTGAACAAAATTTGTCGATAAAAAAGCGGATTTTCTGCCAACTTTTCTAGGGCCCATTCACTGAAAATTCGACGTTGTGGCAGATCGTTCGGCTTCAGTTCTTGCAGGAGCTGTATTTTATACGGTTTTACACCAAGATCTTTGCGTAAAATCTTCCATGTCGTCGAATAACACAAACCCAATTGCTGCGAACGGCGACGAATCGACATTTCACGGTCTTCAGCAACACTCTCAGAAACAGACGCAATATTCTCTTCTGTACGCACTGTACGCATTCGTGTGGTTGGTTTAATGTCCAATAAAGTAAACTGAGTGCGAAACTTGGTCACAATCGCATTAATTGTTTGCTCACTTGGTCGATTATGTAGACCATAAATCGGACGTAAATCGCGAAACACTTTTCGAACCGAACACTGATTTTTGTAATATAATTCAATTATTTGCAAGCGTTGCTCGTTAGTAAGTCTATTCATTATGAAATGTCAAAGCATACTGAGCATCTTTCTCTTTGACACCTTGTCTGAAATCCCGCGTGATCTGTCAAATACTAATGCATGAAAATCCTAACCACAAAAAAATCACCCTTTATATATAGCATCCGTCAATGCAGCCAATGACGCCTTTAATTCCCGCTAACTGTAAAATAAAAATGTATGGTATCTCTTAAGATATAATTTCAATTAAAAAAAATACCTGTGCAAATGCATCAGCCTTTTCTTTGTTTTCTCCGTCGGTTGTTGGAAATTTGATGTAATTGGGAGAAATTTCGAACAGAAACTCTGTTACATGTCCAATATGTCTATGCACGGAGGAAATCGACTTATTAAAAATATTTGCCACTCCACGGTATGTCTCCTTGTTACCGGTAAACCTGAAAATAAATACGCATGTTATGGTAAAAAATAATTAATCATTATCTGATAGTCTTACCACAAAAACGCTAATACTTTGATTTCGGCTGAAATTTCTTTTCGGCCCCCACATTTTTTTGATTTAAAATGAAACGAATTTCCTAATATTTCGATTAACTTATCGGCCGTTTTTCTCGAAACCCGAAAATTTTGACGAAACTGTAAGAAATATATACAAATAAAATACAATAAATCTATCTTGAACACAAATTAATAAATCAGACTTACTTCAGTTTCCGAATATTTAAGAACAACATCCGTAATGAAATTCTTCACACGATGCCTTTTATTCGTCCCCGGAAAAAGTTTTCTGTGAAATTCAAAAAACTCCTCATCAGATGAATCTGAAGACGACGACGACGATGATGATGATAAGTGGATGTCTTTTAAAATTTCCTCCATGACGCCAAATACGACACCCGTATATTTTGGATTAAATTATATATTTTCGAATTATAATATAAATACAAATATATATACAGTGGTGGACAGAAAATTAGGGACAGCAAAAAAAAAATATATAAAATTAATAATGTAACAAAACTCAAATAATTTATTTAATTCCAAATGGTTGGTTTACAACTAATTTTGTATACGCTTCGTATGATAGTAGAAATAATTTCAAAAATCAACAACTTTTCTTAAAAAATCCAAAAAAATAAAAAAAGGCTGGACACAAAATTAGGGACACTAGAGTTACAAGCGAATAAAACTAATTCCATTCCCAATTTCTAATATAAATATTAGTATTTGGTAGCCTGTCCTTTATTTTTAATCACTGCCTGGCATCGTCGTGGCATAGAATCTATTAACCTTTGACATCGTTGGATAGGTATTGACTCCCAAGCTTCCTTAACGGCTTTCCACAGTTCTTCCTTATTTTTTGCTTTTTTGCCGGCTACGGCAACTTTAAGGTCCTTCCACAAATGCTCAATTGGATTGAGATCGGGAGATTGTGCTGGCCAAGATAAAAAATTGATATATTTGTTATCAAAATACTGTTTTGCCTTCTTAGACGTGTGCTTAGGGTCATTATCTTGCATGAAGACCAACCTTAAAGGCATGTTTTGTTCAGCATACGGGTGCATGACGTTCTGACGTATATCATCCACTAAAACGTGATGATCCATTATTTCTTTAATCCAGTATAAAGGTCCAACACCATTGTAAGAGAAGCATCCCCATACTTTAATATTTCCTCCGCTATGTTTCACCGTTTTTCTTGTGTGCTGAGGAAGAAATTCTTGGTTTTTTGGCCTACGGACATACTGTCTCCCATCAAAACCAAATAGATTAATTTTGGTTTCGTCGCTCCATAGTATGTTTCTCCATTTTTGGATCCCGCGGTCACCATTCCAATCAATATGGTCTTTGGCAAATCGGAGTCTATCGACGATATTTTATTTGCTAAGAAGTGGAACTTTTCGAGCTGATCAGCCATGCAGATTACACTCTGCTAGACGTCTTCGAATTGTGCGCGTACTAATTTCTAAATTTAGTTCCATTTTAACGTCAACAGATGTCTTAAAAGGATCTTTTCCACTATTTTGGAAATATGACGATCCGTCTGAGGCGTTGTTTTCCTCTTCACACCGCGTTTATTGTGCGACTTTTTTCTTTTTATGACAGTGGCAACCATATTCTTCGAACATTGAACGATGACAGCAATTTCACGGTATGATTTACCTTGACTTGTCAATTTTAATATCATCCGTCTTTCATCCGGTGAACAATCCACACCACGGCCCATTATCGTTAAACGTGATATTTTATTTCTATTTTTTTGAGAATTTTTAATAAACTACAATATTATCTTGTTACTAAATAGAAAATTACAGTTTTTAAATATTAAAAATTAAAAAAAAATACAGAAAAAATACGTGTCCCTAATTATTTGACCACTTTTGTTTGACGTTTCCAACATTCTAGGGGAATTCCCGAAATATATCAAAAATAAAATACATTTTTATTATATTTTGTAGTACTAGAGCAAAGTAGAATTCTTTTAAAACAGATGTCAGATCAATGGGATAAAGTGAAATATTGAATATAGAGAACTGTTTGTAGATCTGACGGCAAAAAAAGTAACCTGATTGGGACTATTTTTGTATGTTAATTTTTATTTTCATAAAGTATGCCGTGCTAAAATTTCATATAAAAAAAGACCCAATCAGCTTATTTTTAATGAGCTAGATGTCACTACCCCGGACATTTATAGTTCTCAATAGAGTTTTAGTTATGTTACAGTTATGTTATATATATATATATATATATATATATATATATATATATATATATATATATATATATATATATATATATATATATATATATTTAACAAACACAAGTTTAAATATTAATCAATTAATTTTATAATCACACTATAACTTTTAATCACAGTTTTCATAAGCCGAAACAACAAACACGTATGTTTTGACAAATACAAAAAATATTGTGTATTGACAACAAAAAAAAATCGCTTACTCGACCAAAAAACCTGGAGTAGAGAAAATTACCCTGGGTGTAACATATTATTTACCATTAGGGTACTATTTTTTTCAATCGAACAATATGGTAGCAGTTGGAGTACCAGTTTTACTACCAGTGTAACATTTTTTCTTCATTTTTTTATAATTGTTTTTTTGTATATACGGTGTAATAGGTCACAAAACCCGATAAAGTGTATCAACGGTGGTTTCATTTGGTACTGTGGACCTTCAGCCAATACATATTTATATTAGTATTGCCAGGGACATAATGCAAAAACAACCTCGGTAGACGGTATTATCGTCAGCAACAAAACATTGTTTCGGTGTTAAGATTTCTGAATGTACATCAAAATATACCGCGGTGTACTACAAATTACATCATGCCGGTGATCAACGAGTTGCGTGTGTGGATTAGCAACGTTTTCATCGCTTCGTTTCTTCTTCTTGTATTAATAGACTGGGTTATATTTTTTCCCGTACTTAATGCCCTTATTGGCAACATTTAATTACAACAAATTTTAATTACAATTAAATTACGAAATTAGATAGTACAATTCCGGTTAGAATTTTGGCTTTGATGCTTGATTCATTAAATAAATGGAAAAAAATTACACTTCGTCTGTTTCTGTAGTTCATATTTTTTTTTGTAATTCAAGTTTTACTCGCAATTTTTTTTTCTAAATTAAAATTAAATTTAAAACAATTGGAAAAAAATATATTACATTAACTTTAGACTATAAATTACCGGACAAGTGGTGCAGTGCTTAAAGCTTTGGCACTTGGACCGGGAGGTACTGGGTTCGAATCCCATCAGAGGCTAGATACAAATCGAATTTTCATCATCGATTACAATCGGTGATGTTAATAAACACAACTAAGACCCTCTGATGGAGTGCAGAATTCAGCGCCGACCCACCATCCATGTCAATGTACATGGGGTTGACATGGGGCTTGCAATGTGCAGGTGGTATACTGTAGTTATGTGAGTAGGTAAATAGGTAAATGCGTTAATGATGTGGCTTGAATGCGTGGTATCACACAACCTAGACTATAAATTAAATTAAATACAAAAAAAAAAAAAAAAAAAATTTAATCAACATTAAATTAAAAAACTTTAAAGTAACTAAAATCCTTGAGATCTGGTTGGTTCTTGCTACCATTTCAAGTAATTATTAATGTTTTTTTTGTCTCTCAATTTAAATGTTATTAGATTTTAAGATAAAAATGGAATTACATGAATCTATTGAATTATTTTAAAATATTTTTTTCATCGGTAATTAAAGGTAATATGGTCTGTGTTTGGTTCTCTCTCTTTTCCTTATATTTTTGATTGGTGGTGTCAACCAGCTTCAATCTAACTTCGGAAATCCCACGCCAATCCCTGAGCCTTAGCCGGCAAAACAAGTACCACACCGAAGCTCTGGATGGTTTATCTAATTCAGTAACGAAAGACATTCAATTTTGGTTTTCGCAACCCAGTCATGTCGGTCAATTTCGTTACACCGTCTTACTGGGTTTGACTCATCCAATATACGAGGTATCTCAGCATTTTGCAGTGGATTAATGCCACAAAATACTTATATCTTATATATATATATATATATATATATATATATATATATATCTTATAAGTACTTTGAATTAATACGTTGCAAGTGCTTTCCCTCGTGTTTTCTTATTTCTTCACTGATTTGCTGAGAGTTCAGTTCTACTGGTATCCAATTGACCTTTCCTTTGGTAAAGTTTACGTGAACAATATTATTAGCTCTTTGCAATTTGCTTGTGGATTCTTCCGTGCTATCAGCGAATGCTAAGATTGTCGTATTATCCGCAAATGTTGCTATCTTAGTCTTCTCCAGAAGTTGGTTCCAGAACGCTACCTTGTAGACATTTTCTTTATTACTGAGTATTCACCATCTAATTTAACACGAAAGTGTCGGTTAAATATGTACAATTTAGGTGCAACAAGAGCGTGTACGGCAGAACTGAACTTAAAACTATAGGAACAAATATGAGCAGGGCAAAAATTTGTTTCTATTGATTCCTCTTGGACGATCTAAAACAAAAATTAGTTGAACTGCAACTGTTTAGCGGATAACATATATGAAAGAATTGATTGCGATTTATAGAAAAACGTACATCCGAAAATACCAAAAATGTTGGTTGCAAGTGCAGCAAAATAATTTAAAAATTTTCGGCTTTTTTTATAGACAAATATTATTTACTATCACTTTCACAATGTTTGCGACTTTTCGAGTCAGCAAAAAAAGAGGCCATTTACTCATAATATACTACTGAAAATGTAGAAAATTAATTTCCCCCCCATTCCATCCGACCGACAATGCAACATAAACAGCCTAGATTCGCGTTCACTACGACCTGATGATAATAATCAACAGCCTGTAAACAATTTCATGTAAATAAACTCAATTTTGAGAATTTAATGGATTTTTTAAGCACTGAAGACATTCGAATTCGAGAAGTAAAATCATATTTTGTTGTAGCGAAGTTTTTATGGCAAGTGCTAAAGTTAGTTCAATTTTAACCAGACAGAACTCTAAAGTTATTAAAATAATGAGAACGCACCTGCTCATATTTGAATTTCACATGGAAGTAGCTTATCTTAAAAATTTTATACCAAGGCGTTTAATTACACTTTCCTTCATTGTGTTTTAAAGATGAATAAACTACATCATAAAAATAAACACCTCTCATCGATCATGGTTTTAATCAAATTTCTTTATAAACAACTTTACGAGCCAATAAGTTGAATCATATAATTTGAAAGTAGAGATAAGGAAAAGAAAACAAAATCCAATTGGCACAACGATTGCTCATAAACAAGTTGATAAAATTATTTTTGTTGAAATTTAGTTGTAAAATCTCCGCTTTACGATTTAAGTTTTTTGTTTGGTTTATTGCTATCCACATGCCAAGCGAGTTTTTATGCTACGTGGGCCACGAAGAAACGGTAATTTGAAAACTTTTTAATTAAGTTTTGTGTTTGAAAACATTTACAATGATAATTGAAATTATCAAATTATTGCATTAAGAGTACAACATTTTTTTAACGTGAATACGTCTTAAAATTTGATTTTACTTTGGGGCATCGCTAACAACCGCGAAAATAACAATATCGAAGGACACAGAATTGAAAATATTTGATAAAAAATTAGTTTATAACATGCGGTATTACAGATATATGCTCAATCGCATTCCACACGCTTTGCGAGTTAACCTGCCATCATATCAGCCAAATTCTTCAATAGACAATAATTAGTGACAGTGGTGTAAAAAGAAAAATGAGTTTTTCGATGTGACTCACGATCTCTACTTAAGCAATTTCATTAAAATTGAAGACTCTTGTCATTAAAGGATAGAAATCACGAAGACGACTTTATGAATGCTACTTTTTTGAAAGAAGATTGTTGCTAAAATCATTAAGGATGAATTAAGATAGAAAAAGCGATGAGCCAGGTAATTGAATTACCTGAAACGTAGAACTGTGTAACCTTCTGATAGTGATTCAAAAATAATCTTAAATATAATATACATAACAGCAATAGATTTCGTTCCCAGCAATATGTGTTGGGTCAGGACAGTTATAGTTAGGTTAACCTGAAATTCGGATTACATAAACTCAAGAAACCGCAGATGTTGTCTGATATGCTGTTATTTATATTGAAATCTTTGTAATGTTTTTTTCTCAAAAAATTGAGTTTAGAATCCCATTCCCACCCAAAACATCCAATTTCATTATGATTGGGTAATAAATTGCTAAGTACCTTCCCAGCCGGCCTATTCCAGACTTCAGCCAAAAAACATTTCATTTCTAAATAGAGTGCCAATTTAATCATGATCGACTAAGAAGTGTCTAGATCCGTCCCAACTGCTCATATTTAAGAACTGTTCCAAAAATTATTTTAGAATCCCGTTTTTCCATTCCAAACACACAATTACATCATGACCGGTTAATAAATGATTTAGTTCCTTTCCGCAGCACTCTATAATTCAAAACTTCCTCCAAAAATCATTTTAGAACCCCATTTCCATCCACAACACTCAATTTCATCATGATTGTTTAAACACAGCTGATTTCTATTTCAGCGCATCCAAAGTTTCTTCCAAAGTTCATTTTAAAACCCCATTTCCAACTTATATTTCATAATTTCTTCCAAAAATCATTTTAGGATCCTATTCCCATTCATAACAGTTCATTTAATTAGTTATGATCGATTAAGAAATGGTTAGTGCCTTTGTTGTCCATATTCCAGAACTGCTTTTAACAATTATTTTGTAACTCTTTTCCATCCACAAACTCAATTTCATCATAATAAATCACAATAAATGTTTGAGTTACATCCCAGCTGAGTGTATTTCAGAACTTTTACCAAAAATCATTTTACAATCTCATTTCCTTCCAAAACGCTTAATTTCATCATGAACGGTTAAGAAGCGGTTCAGTTCCGACTCAGCTGCCCATATTCCTCAACTAGTTACAAAAATAATTCCCGTGGCGAGCTGCAGCTATCGGGGGGGTCACAGGTGGTGGATAGTGAACGGCCTATCGATAGGTAGGTTAGCGGTGAATTAAATAAGCCGTCCCCAACCGCAGCTCTGCTGGGAGGAGAGTCTCAGAGAACGGGGGAATGGTTAACCTCTGCTCACTAAATTCTGAGTGCCTAGGATACCCAGTAGGGAAAGGCGAACTGATGGCGCCTTAAAACCATCGACCACAACCACGGTGAACCGAACGTCCGTCCCCTTGTGCTCCCGAGCCTTCAGGTAGTGAATGGGGAACCCTATAAATGGGCATCTCATGAATGAAGTGGGTCCCATTGGCTTGGGATATCCATATGAATGGTGAATGAGGGAGTGAATGCGGGAGGAGGACGGGGGTGCGGGGGGCGGGGTGCTCGGCGAACCAATGGGCTGGATTAAGGTGTTACGCGACCCGTGCTGATAATCGGCTAGACTGGGGGCCCATTTAACAAAGCCCAGTCGTGAACGGAGCCCTCTGGATACCTGGCGACCTCCAGTTGTATTTAGCCTTGCCTGCGTACATGGATCTCTGCGCAGGTCGACTTATATTTCTCCGACACTCGTGGGAACAACATGGAAAAAAGTAAACAAAAACAAAATAAAGGGGCCGACACCCTTCAAAAACCGGAGGAAGGGAGTAACTCTAACCGCGAAGGTGGAGCTACATCTTTAGGAGTAACGGTAAGCGACACTTTGGCATCGAAGCCAGGTGGAAGTGGATCCGTCAAAGGAGATAAGGGGGGAGTGAAGGAGATCCCTCCTTCGAAGCGTCGATACAGGGAGAGACGGTCGGCGTTCAGGGTTTTGGAAAGACTGGCTGCGACCCCTGAGGGGTAGCTTACAGTCGAACAACGTAAGTCTGTAGCATGGGCTAAGGAAACTGTCGGCTGTGACAGCTCGGAAAGGGCCCTTGGGTCTAAAAGACAGAGGTCCCAGGATGAGTTGGAACCGGGTGACAGTAAGCGGGCCAAGGTGCAGGCAGACAAGACGTCGGGTGCTCCTAGGGATCGGAAACTGAAGCTATTCAGTGAGATCCTAAAGGAGCACGTGCTGGTGCTAGCCGTCATTGACAGAAGTCAAGAAGATGGGAGCATCACGTCAGAGAAGTGGAGAGTAGCGCATAATGCACTAAACTCCATTTTTCTACGGATCCTGAGAGAAAATCCGGGATCCCCTCCATCCTACAGAGATGCGGGATGGTACCAGGGGCGCGTGAAGTTGACTGCGTGCTCAGACCAGAGATCGGCTGACCTGTATAAGAGAGCGGTAGCCGAAGTAGGCGAGGTATGGCAGGGTGCGAGGCTTGAGGCAGTCTGCAGGGAGGAAATCCCGAGCAGGCCGAGGGCACGTGTATGGCTGCCAACCGAGCCGGAAAAGCCGGAAGAGATCCTCGAGATCATCCGGGCCAGCAATCCCGATCTTCCGACCGAAGACTGGAAGATTGTAAAGCGAGAGGAGGCTAAGGGAGGCTTTAGATTGGCAATCATGCTGATCAACAAAGAGTCCCTGGCTTCCCTCGCAAAACTAAAGGGGGTGATCAACTTCGGGTTCAGGTCGATCACCCTTAAAATATATAAAAAAGATGAGACCGAGGCGACTACGAAAGACCAGCCTGGGAGTGACGGTGAACGGGCTCAGCAGGAGACGGTCAAGCGGGCTGAGGACAGCCGGGAAAGTGCTTCGGACGCAGGAAATGTCGTTACTGGAGGTAGCCTCCTCTCAATGGAGTCTGATGGGGACATCCTGTCGGGCTCTCGACGAGAGGAGGATAGCGGCCGGAACAACGAGTCAGATGGCACTACCCCGATGCAGGGGGTGCAGGTAGAGGTGAGTAAGGTTGACTACAATGTTTAGCATTGTACAAATAAACCTACATCACACGAAGGCTGCCTCGGCAGCTCTCGTGCTCAGACTGACTAAGTCTGATGACGACTTAGTGTTAATCCAAGAACCTTGGATTAACAATAACAGGATCTGTGGCCTCAGAATGAAAGGGTATAAATTACTATACTCAAGCAACTCTGACAAGATCAGATCCTGTATTTTAGCGAAAAATAACTTGAATATTTTTCTCCTTCCTCAATTTAGTAGCGGTGATGTTACAGCAGTGAGTGTTGAGGCTGGCTGTGAAAAATTATGGCTGGCCTCAGCCTATATGGATCGTGAAAAGGGGATTCCACCGGATAACCTGGGGGAATTAATCCGGGAAGCAAATCACAGAAGGGTAGGTGTTATACTCGGATGTGATGCAAACGCACATCACACCATATGGGGAAGCACAGACATCAACGAGAGGGGTGAGTTATTTTTTGATTATTTATTAAATACCAACCTTTTAGTTTGCAATATTGGACGAGAACCGACATTTATTGTTAAAAATCGACAGGAGGTTCTAGATGTGACCTTTGCGTCGGAAACGATTTTTCATATGATCAGAGGGTGGAGAGTGGCGAAGGAGCACTCATTCTCTGATCATCGATATGTAACGTATAACCTCGAAATTAAACCTGTAGCCCGGAAAGCCTTCAGGAATCCCAGAAGGACAAACTGGAACAAATATAGGGAAGTGTTGGGAGAACTACTGCCGCTGGAGGTCCCGGGACCTCCGGCGACGGTAGAAGAATTAGACTGCATGGTGAATATTGTCACAAGAGCGTGCAATCTTTCATTTAATGCTGCGTGCCCCCTGATAAAGCCTAGGGGCAGGCAGAAGCCGATATGGTGGACCAAAGAGCTGGGAACGTATCGGAGAGTGTGTAGGACAGCTTTTAACAAAGCTAAGAGCACAAGGGAGGTTCGGGATTGGGACTTCTATAAGGAGGACCTAAGAAAGTACAAAAAAGAGTTGAAGAAGGCACAAAGGGGGTCCTGGAGACTCTTCTGTTGTAGGATGGAGGAGGTCTCTGAGACTTCTCGCCTTAGGAAAATTCTAGCTACTAACCCAACCAGTCCTAGTTATTTAATTAGACCAGACGGGTCATGGACAACTTCAAGTGCGGAATCATTGGAGCTCCTTATCGAGACCCATTTTCCGGGAAGCTTTGAAGACTCGATGGAGCCTGGAGCTCATCGAGCAACACCTTCATTAGAGATGGAGGGCATCTTGAACAGGGAGCGAATCCGGTGGGCGCTGAACGGTTTTAAGCCGTATAAATCGGCGGGCCCGGATCGGATTATACCAGCAGAGATCCAAAGGAATTCGGCAGTCATCCTCCCCTGGCTGGAGGGTATTTTCAGAGGGTGTCTGAGACTAGCTTATATTCCTAGGAAATGGATGGAGGTCAGAGTGGTCTTTATCCCGAAATCGGGAAAAAGCTCACATGCCTATCCAAAGGACCTGAGACCTATAACTCTATCATCCTTTCTGTTGAAAACCTTGGAAAGGTTGGTAGATGTAGGCACTCGATCAAAAATTGAGCCCAGGAATTGGGCAACGTCGCAGCATGCGTACTGTAAGGGTAAGTCGGTGGACACAGCTCTGCACGATCTGGTACGCATGATTGAGAAGTCAATCTACTCGCAAGAGTTCTGTATGGTAGCATTTCTCGACATTGAGGGCGCCTTTAATAATGTAAAAACGGAGGCGATCATGGAAGGACTGCTACCTTTGAACGTGGATTACCCCATAATAAGGCTGATAAATCAGATGCTGGTAAGCAGGATTATTACTTCGGAACTGGGGGAGGCCACCATTAGAAGGCGGGTGGTTAGAGGAACCCCTCAAGGAGGTGTAATGTCCCCCTTTCTTTGGAGTGCGGTGATGAATGGTTTGCTGTTGGAACTGGAGAGAGAGGGGATAGGGGTTGTAGCATATGCAGACGATGTAGCGTTGGCTGTCTCTGGCAAATATCTGGGTACGATTAGGGACGTTATGCAGAATGCACTCCTGATCGTTACGAAATGGGCCAGCAAATGTGGATTAGGGATCAACCCTTCCAAGACTGAGCTGGTACTATTTACTAAGAAGTATAAAATTCCGGTAGTTAGCCCTCCTACCGTGAACGGCATTAGGCTGGCTTTTGCTGACAGAGCAAGATTTCTGGGCATAATCTTGGATAGTAAGCTCAGCTGGAAGCCTAACATTGTGGAAAGGGTGAATAAGGCTAATGTAGCCATTTACTCGTGTAGGAACGCCATAGGTAAGAAATGGGGTCTGAAACCAGAGCTGGTGCACTGGCTCTATACGGCAGTGGTAAGACCAGTGCTGACGTACGGGGTAGGCGTGTGGTGGCCAGCTCTGGAGAAGGCAACATATATAAAAATGATGGAAAAGGTGCAAAGAACGGCCTGCATGCTTATAAGCGGGGCACTTAGGTCAACACCTACACGCGCTTTGGAGGTTATGTTCCACCTTCTTCCAATCGAATTTTTTGGTAAACAGATAGCAGCCAATGTGGCTACGAGACTCTCGGCTGTCTCTCAGTGGAAGTGTCTTCACGCGGGACACTCGACGATAACTAGATCGCTAAGGGAAGAACTGGCGAATCTAGATTATATTAAGCCAACGTTGTGCTTCGATAAAGGTTTCCGGACCATCTGTCCTTCGAGAGAATCTTGGAGGGACGGATCAATACTGGAAAACGAGGCACTGCAATTTTTCACGGACGGCTCTAAGCTAGACGGTAAGGTAGGAGCCGGAGTCTTCTGTGAGAAGCTTAACGTTAATATTTCCGTTCGTCTCCCTGACTACTGCAGCGTGTACCAGGCTGAAGTGGTGGCGATAGGCGAATTCGTGACATGGTTGAAGCATAATGTGGTATCCGTGAGGGATATCGCAATTTATGTGGACAGTCAAGCGGCAGTCAGGTCGCTGGAGGCGGTTTGTCTGAAGTCACGGGTGGCGCTGGATTGCCGATCATCTCTTAACGAGATGAGCGAGTATTTCAGCATCCAGATAATCTGGGTCCCTGGTCACTCGGACGTCACGGGAAACTGCAGGGCGGACGATCTAGCTAGGTACGGTACGACTCTCCAGATACAGCCGGGAAGGGCGGGTCTGGGGAGGCCTATAGCAGCACTCAAATTGGCGCTCAGTAAGCAGGCAATTGCCTTGACAAATGAGAGGTGGACCAACTCTCTCACGTGCAGGGTAGCGAAACAGGTTTGGCCAAAACTGGACCTGAAGCGCTCCAAGGCACTAGTATCCCTAGGAAAACGAGAGTTAGGATTGGTCGTAGGGATACTGACAGGACACTGCCTTTTTGGGGAACATGCAAGAAGGATGGGTCTACAGACTAATGACTTTTGTAGAAGTTGTTTGGACGAAGAGGAGGAGGAGACGTTGGATCACTTCCTATGCTCGTGTTCGGCACTATCATGCAGAAGGCATAAGTACTTAGGTGTGTACAGTATGGACAGCCTTTCGGAACTCGCGGGCTGTAGAGTGCGAGATATATTACGCTACATAAGTAGCTCTGGATGGTTTCAACGGGAGTAAAGGGGAGATAGGATCCTGTGGTATCACAATGGGCCACTACTGGCCTAAGTGTGCGATAGCAGCTACTCTAACCTAACCTACAAAAATAATTTTAGAGTCGTATTTCCATCCACAACACTTTAATCCATCGTGATCGGTTAAGAAATAGGTAAGATCTATTCCAGCTGGTTATATTCAAGAACTTCTTCCAATAATGGTTTTAGAAGCCCATTTCCACCTACGCTGCATGATCGGTTATGAAAAGGTTTAGCTCTGCCGCAACTGCCCATATTCCTGAACTTGATCCAATTTTCATCCCGAATATTCAATTTAAGCATAAACGGATAATAAATGGCTGACTTCCATGTCCAATGGCCATATTTCATTTCCATCACAACACTCAGTTTCAACATGATAGGATAAGAAATAGCTGACTTCCAATATCATTTTATACCGAAGAATCGTACGAATCTGATTCAATACAAATATGAATTTTGTACTTTCGTTTTCGTATCGTATTCAGAAATAGGGCCCCAGATTTGTTACAAAATTTATTTAGAATCCTTTTGTAATAATTTTAACGCAGATGCTATACTGTAAAAAAAAATATTTGCAAAAAAATGTTAATAAAAGAAAAAGTTATTATGGAAGCTGTCATTTCCGATATCCACCCAATTTTCATGAATCGCATATGAAGTTTCATCCAAATCACTCAATCCGTTAGTTTGGGGTGAAGAGAGAACTCAAAGAAACATACTTATAGACACCACCCCCACTGAGAAAAAAAAAATAATAAAACAACCGTAAAATTAATAATTTTACATTAAAATTTTCAGCCGTAACGCATTAATATCAAAAATGATATTATATTAATATCATTTGAGAAAAGTGGATAAGTTTTATATCAATTAGAAAAGAATAATGTTATTTATACTTTGTACTTTATCAAACCCCTTTTGGGGGTTGAAAAATATATTATTGTTTTGAAAAAATACACTTCTAATTGAAACGACATTTTATTAAAAAACTGAATAAATTAAAATTAAATTAAAATTAAAAATTTAAAAAATTAAGTTATACATTTTGATTTCATTTTATTAAACATATTTCGAAAATATTTACATATTTTTAGGTAAACTATACAATGACAAAACTATTATTTTTATATACATATACTAATATATAGGCTAATATAATTATTTCATAAAAATTTATTTCCAATTACAGATAAAGCATTATTTAAATTATATAAATGAATCGGTGGGCTTGTAAATTCATAAACCGAACAAATTTTATACTTTTTATTTAAACTACCACTGACAATATATGATTGAAAATGCTGAGAAAATTGTATGATTTCAAATGTTTAACTATAAAATATAATTTATTTAATGCTATAACAATATATTTTATTTCAAAAACGGCTAAATATATGGCAGATTTTATTGTTTAAAAATACTCTTTTTTATATAAAGTTCCTTTAAATGTTACCATGTCAGTTGCGATTGCGTTTTCAAAAATATTTAAAAATTCTGCAAAATTAAAGCGACATGCCTGTTTAAAAATAGTTTCTTTAGGAAGAGCATGATTCATTAAAAATTCGGCGAAATGTAGAGTGGGTTATTGGCTCAATGTATAAGAAATGTGTTTTCTTAAATAAATATTTTTTATTTTCATAAATATTTTAAAGGACCACTTTGTTTAATAATTGTAACATAATGATTTAAAAAATGAAACTTTGGTTTTAATTTTTTTTAAATAGTTCAATATACATTTTAAATTGGATTTCAATTAATTTTTGTAGTTGTGATATCTCCTCATTAAAACTGGTCATTAAAGTAATGCGAAAATGTATAGAAGAGTTATAAAAAACTTCCAAACAATTTCATTTTCCGGAATCAAATCCCCAATTTTATTAACGGGACAAAGTGAACAAAAGTTTGCATTTCTCTTGCCGACATTTTGAGCTTGTTAGTTTTTAAATGGCCGAGTTCAATCGCGACCCGCGGGTGATAAATCCCCTATTTCTGTATCGCCGTAATGAAACATTTGTTTACGACAGTTTAATGTGTTTAAATCATAAAATTTAATTTTATGAATACAATATAGAATAATTTCAACTAAATCATAGTACTGTTATATTTTAATATAATAAATATTAGAAAACTGTTTTTTTTAAATAAATTTATTTTACTTTTATCTTAAGTGATATACGAATTAAAATATAGGTCAGAAGACCGGTTTCGGACATTCGTCCTTTGTCGATTCTGTAACCGACAAATCGAATACAACCGAAAGCAAATTATGGCGCATATATTAAATATTGAAAATGCCATCTTAAAGACAGATTTAACCACCACCCTCTAAACAAAAGACACGAATCGTTAAAACCGTGCTATTTCTGATTCATAGCTTGATCTTCAAGTGATGTGGAAGCCATTTTTGTTTTTTAATTTGAGTAAACAATTCCAATCGAGTAATAAAATAAGTTGTGTAGCGTACAAATACATAATATATGTACAAGAAAGTGGTATATAATATATAAAAATAAGGTGCATATATAAAACTGTAGATAAAGTGTACATATATCAAAAAAAATTGTGTACATATGATGAGTTTATATTATTTTACAATAATCGAGCGACAATACATTAAACATTCCAGCAGCGACAGCCGAAACTTAATGCAATTAGAGGAGGAGGTCAAAAACAACGAGCAGAAAGAAAAAATACATATCTATAATTAAATGTAAACGTAATTTTAAGTTGGTGTTTTCTTAATATTTTCCGAAAGAAATGTTCGAGAAAATGTGTGATCAAAGTGCTTGACCGTATTTTTGGTCAAATCACAAATTTGATAGTTGACAATTACTTAAAATGTTTCTCGCTTGCTGTTGGTCAGGGCTGGACAGAACCACGTTGACTGTTGTGTAAGAACTAATATTTATTCCATTTATTTGATTTATATACAAAAATGATCATTTATAAAACTATTGACTATGCAAAATAAATGTAAAATTAAATGTAAATGCCCTAGTCAATATGAAAACCGATATACATATTCCGTGTCATCAGTATTTAACGGATGTATATGTATATGGAAAAATTGATATATTCAATGTCATAATTTGATAGCATAAATGTTGTTGTTATAACACAAAGCTTAGAGAAATATGTTAGAGGGTGTCTAAAATTAAATTAATTTTTACAACTGAAACTGCAACTTCTTTCACATGGTACGGTCGCCATGGGAACATCAGTGCAGAGGGTTTACATATAATGAAAATTCTAACAGGTAATGAATTTAATTTTTCTATAAACGATTAATGAATTATTAAAGTAATTTTGAAATTTTTTTTTGGAATGTGCTGTTAAAAAGTTCCCAACGTGTAAAAATGCGGAAACTATAAATGTTATAAAAAAATGGTTTCTCTACGCAAAAGACGTTTTGCACAAATCTAGAAAAAAGCAATTTGGCGACGTGCAATAATTTTTATAAATTTTAGATAATTAAATATTTATATATCGTTGTAATATTAGAACTTACACATTGTTATTCTTTATTAACTTTAATTTATTTATTAATACATAAATGAGAATATTTTTCTTAAAGTGACCACTGATTAATTAAAAATTAGTGATAAAAAGTGATATCACCCAAAAATTTAAATTAATGCATTTTATTATTTTATTTTTATTTAATGGATTAACTATTTCTATGTGTTACATTTTCTAATGAATGAATTAATTTTAAAAACAATACATTTAAATTTAGAATTGATTTTTAAATGTAAACTGAAACGTATTCAAATTGGTTGAATTATGTACTAATAAAATTGACATGAATTATACCAAAAACATGCTTTTTATTTCCAACATCGTAAACCTTATACGAAAAATCATACATAAATGGATCGCAAAATTAGATTTAATTGTGGTACGAAATATACGATACGTAAACATATCGTAAAATACGTTATTTTCCGACACAGTAACACATATAAAAACATCGAAAAAAATTCCAATTATCATGAGACGGTGGACTCGCAAATACATACATCGTTTTCATCTCAAAAAATCGGATCGTAAAAGATGTATTGTATGAAAAATTTGACATCGTTTTCATACTGTAAACGAATCGCCTTGTTTAGAGGGCAAGAAGATGATCCGAACGCTGTTCATTAACGAGTCAAACAATAATAAATATCATAAGAATACAGTTGTACAAAAAACAATAAAAAAATTCAAAAAGAAATTACTAGATAATCACGCGAAAGCCGACAAGGGAAACACCACTGTGATCATCAAAAAGTTGGAATACACCTAAAAAATAGACCAGTAGATAGCTGATAACAACATTTCATCTCTTCAAAACGATTCAACCAAAACGTATGCGAAAAACATTAATGGACTGATCAGCAAGTCAACATATTTATTAAATCGATTTCAAATACGTCAAAGCAAGATGATTAAACCGGTCGCTCCCTTAATCACTGGTTTACCAAAAATCCATAAGCCAAACGTGCCTATTCGACCATTAATCAATTTTACCACATCACGAATTTTATCAACTTACAAAATCGCCAAAATATTAAACAAATGGCTCACGCAGAACATCACGATGAACCAAGATTATTCCATCAAAAATAATTTAGAATTAGTTGATAAAATACGAAGTGTTAATATACCAAACGGTGCAAAATTTGTGTCATTCGACGTTACAAATATGTATACCAATATACCCATCACGGAAACGTTAACAATTACCAAGCGATTATTAATGGAACGTAATATAGATCAATTCATAACCGATGGCGTCATCAATTTACTTAGTATGATCACCGGTAAAAATTATTTTAAACATATTGACAAGTTTTACACGCAAAACGAAGGACTTTCAATGGGCAGCCCATTCTCTGGAACACTGGCGAATATTTATTTGAACAACTTTGAAAAAAAACACATATTCACAATGGTACCAACAAATATAAAAATAACATAATCTATTGGCATAGATACGTTAATGACATTCTAATTTTGTTTTAAGGATCTAATCGCCAGTTGAATTGTGTTCACACATATTTAAACAGTACACACAAACATAAAATTCACATTGAAAATGGAGATAAACAAATCAATTAATTTCTTGGACTTGTCAATTTCAAATGTAAATCACTCACACCAATTCAACATATACAGAAAAGCAACACAAATAAATCACACAATCCACAACACTTCATACCACCCGTTTCAACACAAAATTGCTGCATATCACCATATGGTCCACCGTTTAAATAACATCCCATTGAAGCCGTATACATACGTCTGATGGAAATCCGGGATTTTCACATCTCAAACGAAAGAAATAGTACAAAATACACGCCTCCTTTCATCCCAAAAAGTTGACAAAAACTCAACACTGAGGAAAAAAATCCTGCAGACAACCAACCTAAAAATTTTTGAGCAATATTTACCAACCTAAAAAAACAAAACTGTATTTTTGAACAATATTTTGTAGACTATTTTACTTTTTTTGCTCGTTTTTGTAATGCGTTCTTCGGGATGACATTTGAATTTGTTGTGTTGTAAAGCGTTCTACCAATTTGTATTATTTTGAGATTATTGTGTTTATTTTTACTTTATTACATTTATTTTAGTTAAATAAATAATATTTAAATATATAATATTGTTTATATAGGTGTAATTTAGTTTTATTAATTAGATTAGATTTATTTAGTTTTATTAATAATTAAAAATTAAAATGAGCGCGAATTTTAAAATTAAAAATTATGAAGAGCGCGAAACATAATTTATGGAAAAAATTAATTTTTAAAAACTGAAATACTATGAATTTATTAAAAAATGAAAAACTAAAACGGAAAACGAAAACTAATATGATTTTATATTTAAAATGTAAACAAAATTATTATGTTTGTTTTTCTATTTTTAGTGGTCAGATGTTTCCATCCATATGACCTATTGTTCCTTTTTTTCCAATTTTTGCATCCAGGTTCTTCTCAGGGGAAGGGCTGGAGCTATGGGTCGTGGTTCCAAATTATTTCTAGTATATTATAATTTAATTATAATAAATAGCTATATTTTTTAACTGAACTTATTTATCATATAATAATTAAATATTTTAAAAATTATTATTTTTTTTTTTATTTATATTTTATGTTTTATTTCTTTTATCTTCATTTTATTTTAATAAAGTATGATTTTGGTATTAAAATTTTTGTATTTTATTTCTTTTTATATATATTAAATTTTTTCATTTCTTGTTTTTTATAATGTAGTTTAGATATAATTATTATTATTTCCCCTTGATTCTATATAATTCCAAGTATTTATTCTTATATTATAATTCCCTCCACCTTATTATAATTAATTTTGATTCTCTCGTGGCTCTTTAATTAAATATAGAAATCAGTTTTTAATTTTTATTTATATTCCTATTTAATTATTTATTTATATTTATATACATTTATAAGTTTACTCTATATCATTCATAATTCGTATTTTATTTCTTTTATAAATTTTATAAGTGAATAATATTTATTTTCATCATTACTAGTCAGTATGTTTACAAGTGTATTTTGCATTATCATAGGGTGTGTTCTCCTTATTGTCTCATATTTTGTGAAATTACTAACTATGTGATCATTATCTTCTAAACAATTACAAGTGTCACAGTTTGGTGTAGGTTCTAGTCCAACAATGTTTTTATATTTTTTATTAAATGTGTGTCCTGTCCTTAATCTTGTTAGTAACTTTGTGTCTTTTGAATTAAATTTTTTGTCTTTAAACCATATTGTGTTTGGTGGTGTGTTGTTAATTTCTTTATAAAAATTACCTGAATTATGTGTCATTACTCTATACTTTTCAGTCCATTCATTTTGTATCGTGTCTGTTATAAGTTTTTTGATATCCAATAAAGTCGGTTCATTGTCTAATATATAATTTGGTCTTCTTGTTGCTAGTTTAGCTAGATTATCTGCAATGATGTTTCCTTCAATGCCCACGTGTCCCGGTATCCAATCCCAAGTATAACAAGACGAAACTCAAAATTGAGCTATCGTATTTGCCTTTGAAATATTAGAAAAAAGTCGAAGAATTAATACTTTTGTAGTGGTGCGTATATGTATACTGTGTTGTTACTACGGCATACTGTGTTACCGCAATTTTTCTTTTCGTCGTAATGTGTATATCATGTAATGTACATGATTTGTTTTTATTTTTCATGTTCACGACATGAGTTTGGTAATTTTATAAAAGAGATTTTGTTAAAAAAATTTAAAGATGTGCGTTAATTTAAATAAAATTACATAAACATATATTTTATGTCTATTCAAATATTGTTTTCATAAATTAATTAATTTCTAGTTCAGTTTTAAATTTTTAGATAGAAAACAAATGCGAAAATAATAAACTTGATGTGCAATAATCATAGTAGCTATTTGGAAGATTATTTAAACTTTTAATATTACAATCAAAGAATAATTTCAAATTGTGTAATAATAAAAAATAATTAAAAAATTTAAAAACTAAAATATAATTTAGATTCGTATATAATATGTATATATGTATGTATATTTTTATACCGCAAATTTAATAAAATAAAAATATTCATTTTAAACCTAAATTTTTTTTTTTGCTCTGTAACATTTGGATGCCGCCATTTTTTCTTCTAACATTTTCAAATATAGCATTTTACATTCATGCACAACCTCGCTCCCGCCATTTTGTTTTTAGTCGTTTCTGTTCACACATACATGTATACAATTCTCCTTTATTGAGTTTCGTCCAGTTTCGAATAATCGCGACACGTTTCATACGTTTTATTTTAATAAATTACAACTCAAACTTAGAAAAATACTAGACTAATTTTAGTACTGAAGTACGAATATCGCCAGAAAAATTGAAAGTAAAAATACTTGGGATGTATAAGTATGTTTTTTCTTTTATTATTACCAGCTGTATCTATACTTTGATTTTCGAAATGCCTATCTGTTTTTTGGTTGATAGCTGTTTGTAAAGATAGACAGGTGCTTTGTGAGTCCGTGATAATTATTATATTTTTTTTTTATTAGTTGAGCTAGTGTAATAGCTATTTTAATAGCAATGGTTTCTACTATTTTTATGTTGATGTTATTTTTACTTTAATTGCAAATTTTTGTTCACTGTCCTTTATGTATATTCAATTCCAATGTTCTTCTCAATTATTGAGCCATCTATATATATATATATATATATATATATATATATATATATATATATATATATATATATATATGTCCATAGTCCATGTATTTATTTAATGTTTCTTTAGTTATTTTGTTATATTCTATGGTGTTAATATCGTTTTTTGAGTTAAGTCCGTTTATAAGTATATGGTATTATTTTTATGTTTTCCGGTTTCGTGTTTTTTTTGTGTATTGGTTTTATTTTATGTAGTATGTTATAGCTTGTATATAAAAAATTTAGTTTTTCAGTTGATTTTTGATTTTTAATATCATTTCCTATGATTGTATTTTTGAAAATTTGTTTTGATATATAAAGTAATGTTTTCATTTTATTGTCTAAATTTACAGTCATTTCATTCGATTCAGCTAGTATTGCTGGTATTGGTGTTGTTCTAGTCATGTCTTGGCAGATTCTTAATCCCATATTTTTGATATTTTGGCAGATTTTAATTAATTTTTATTATTTTTGGCAGATTTTATTGTATTATTATCTTCATTTGTAATAATATAACAGTATTCTAATTTTGATTTTATTATTGCTTTAAAAGTGTTTAACATTACATATGGATGACTTCCTCCTTTAGTATTTGTTAAGATTTTTAATATATTAATTGTTTTATGTATATTTGATTTTAATTTTTTATAATGATTTGTTAGAGATAATCTATTAGAGAAATATATTCCAAGTAGTTTTGTTTCGTATTTTCCCGGTATTTGTCTATTGTTAAATTTAATGTTTATTTTGTTTCTATTATTTTTGTTTGTATTTATTCTTATAAGATGTGATTTTTCTGGGTTTATCTTGAGTTTTAGTATTTCTAGTATGTTTTTAATAATTACTAAAGTTTCGTTCGTTTTTATTTCTAATTCTTCGTGGTTATATTCACTAATTAATATACATATATCATCTGCAAATTGTAAAGTTTTTCTATTTTCCTTATTTATTGTGTGTAGTTTAGTTGTGTATAGGTTGAATAATGTAGGACTTAGACTACTCCCTTGGGGTATTCCAGAATTTGTAATTTGTGTGATTTCGTCAGTTTCACATGGGATTTGGATTTTTCTGTTCGGTAAGAATTGTTGAATCCAGTTTACAATTTCTCGTGGGAAGTTGAATTTTTCCAATATAAAGGGTGATTTTTTTGTGGTTAGGATTTTCATGCATTAGTATTTGACAGATCACGCGGGATTTCAGACAAGGTGTCAAAGAGAAAGATGCTCAGTATGCTTTGACATTTCATAATGAATAGACTTACTAACGAGCAACGCTTGCAAATAATTGAATTATATTACAAAAATCAGTGTTCGGTTCGAAAAGTGTTTCGCGATTTACGTCCGATTTATGGTCTACATAATCGACCAAGTGAGCAAACAATTAATGCGATTGTGACCAAGTTTCGCACTCAGTTTACTTTATTGGACATTAAACCAACCACACGAATGCGTACAGTGCGTACAGAAGAGAATATTGCGTCTGTTTCTGAGAGTGTTGCTGAAGACCGTGAAATGTCGATTCGTCGCCGTTCGCAGCAATTGGGTTTGTGTTATTCGACGACATGGAAGATTTTACGCAAAGATCTTGGTGTAAAACCGTATAAAATACAGCTCCTGCAAGAACTGAAGCCGAACGATCTGCCACAACGTCGAATTTTCAGTGAATGGGCCCTAGAAAAGTTGGCAGAAAATCCGCTTTTTTATCGACAAATTTTGTTCAGCGATGAGGCTCATTTCTGGTTGAATGGCTACGTAAATAAGCAAAATTGCCGCATTTGGAGTGAAGAGCAACCAGAAGCCGTTCAAGAACTGCCCATGCATCCCGAAAAATGCACTGTTTGGTGTGGTTTGTACGCTGGTGGAATCATTGGACCGTATTTTTTCAAAGATGCTGTTGGACGCAACGTTACGGTGAATGGCGATCGCTATCGTTCGATGCTAACAAACTTTTTGTTGCCAAAAATGGAAGAACTGAACTTAGTTGACATGTGGTTTCAACAAGATGGCGCTACATGCCACACAGCTCGCGATTCTATGGCCATTTTGAGGGAAAACTTCGGAGAACAATTCATCTCAAGAAATGGCCCGGTAAGTTGGCCACCAAGATCATGCGATTTGACGCCTTTATACTATTTTTTGTGGGGCTACGTCAAGTCTAAAGTCTACAGAAATAAGCCAGCAACTATTCCAGTTTTGGAAGACAACATTTCCGAAGAAATTCGGGCTATTCCGGCCGAAATGCTCGAAAATGTTGCCCAAAATTGGACTTTCCGAATGGACCACCTAAGACGCAGCCGCGGTCAACATTTAAATGAAATTATCTTCAAAAAGTAAATGTCATGGACCAATCTAACGTTTCAAATAAAGAACCGATGAGATTTTGCAAATTTTATGCGTTTTTTTTTTAAAAAAAGTTCTCAAGCTCTTAAAAAATCACCCGTTAGATATTAAAACCTTTTTGTCAACATTATCAAATGCTTTAGATATGTCCAAGTTTATTAGAATTATTATTGTTACGATTTTGCCTTGTCAATCAAGGTTCGAATCACTGGATTGTGAATAAATACACTGCTTCAGTTTTAACTCACACAATTTTATTTACACAACACAATTTATTATACAACACAATTTTCACAATTAATTATTATAATTATAACACACTTTTTAATTATCACTTTAATAATCGCTTTAATAATCACTTTAATAATCTTTCTATTTAACCTTCACTGTATCACGTTTAAAATAATACTCAGCATTCCACGTCTACGCGCGCCCTTATATACCAAAATATTTGTTTCTAGAATAATCCTAAATGCGCAGCAAATATGTTAGTATAGAAATACGCCTAAATGTTGAGTATAAATTATAAATGTAATTGAACAATTAATGAAATTAACTTATTCTATTCTATTCTAGGTGTCACCGTAACACTACCCCCCACCTAAGCCTGTTCGTCCCGAACAGGATCCAGATCACCTCCTCTGTAGAGCGCCAAACGCTCTAAATGCACCACCTTTGGTTTACCTTTCCGTCCTTTCTGTATGCGATAAACCACGTCGTTCAATCTTTTAATGACAGTGTAAGGTCCTTCCCATGTGGGTTGCAACTTCGGTGATAATCCCTTGTGCCGTTGCGGGTTGTGAAGCCATACCAATTGCCCTTCCTCGAAGCCTTGATTATTTGCTCGTATGTCATATCGAGCTTTCATTCGATCACTTGATATCCGAATTTTCTCCCGTACAAATTGATGTATTTCATTAAGTTCCTCTTTCATCCGGTCGACGTAATCCTGTCCGCATAGAGCTGCTGATGGAACAGCCCCAAACTTTAAATCTCCGGGTAATCGCAGATTGTTCCCAAATATGGTTTTAGCTGGTGTCACTCCCGTTGTGTCATGTACCGCTGATCGGTAGGCCATCAGGAACATTGGTATATGTCGATCCCAGTTGCGTTGGTTCCTTTCCACAACCTTTGCTAGATATTCCTCCAATGTGCCATTGAATCTTTCCACCATACCGTCCGACTGTGGGTGTAAAGGCGTCGTTCTTGTTTTATTGATTCCCAGCATTTGACATATCTCCTGAAATATCACCGATTCGAAATTCCTTCCTTGATCCGTGTGAATTTCCATAGGTACACCAAATCTGCTAATCCAATTGTTGGCCATTTACTGAAATAATCCATTATTACTAGCACATATTTATTTCCGCTCTCGGTGGTCGGAAATGGCCCCGCCACATCCATTGCAATTCTCTCAAATGGTGCCCCGACATTATATTGTTTCATGGTTCCACGGCTTTTTCGTGCTGGTCCCTTTACTGCAGCACATTGGTCACATCTTCGACACCATTCTACTACTGACTGTCTACATCCGGACCAATAGAAACGTTGTCGAATTTTGGCTAATGTTTTATTAATCCCTAGGTGACCTCCACTTGCTCCTCCATGATACTCCTTGATGATTTCCGCTATCCGATCTTTTGGCACCACTACCAACAATTGTTTTACTTTACCATCCGTGCTTTCCCACTTTCGTTTTAAACATCCATTTTCTATGTGGAGGCTATCCCATTGAGCCCAATAAGCTTTTACAATGGGAGTTTTGTCAGCTATCTCACTCCATGTGGGCCGGTGTTCTTTTTCCTTATGTTTCATGATGAATGATAGGTCAGCATCCCGTAATTGCTCCTTCTTGATCATTTCATCAGTCCATTCCTCATCAGGTAGCACTTGCATAAGTCGAATATCGATGATGTTTTCCTTACCCTCCGCACGCCCACAATGCTTGCATTCTACGGGACATGGCCTTCTTGATAATGCGTCGGCATTTCCATGTGCGGTTCCCTTCCGATGTTCAATTTGGAAATCGTAGCTTTGCAAACGTTCGATCCAACGTGCTACTTGTCCCTCTGGATTTTTGAATTGTAACAACCAGCGCAAAGCTCCATGATCCGTCCGTAGAAGAAATTTTTGGCCATAGAGGTACTTATGGAAGTGCTTAACACATTCCACTATAGCCAACAACTCTTTCCGTGTTACACAATAATTCCGTTCCGGTTTTGATAACATCTTGGAGTAATATGCAATAACTCGCTCCTCACCATTTGTTGCCTGTGATAATACTCCTCCTATACCATCATTACTTGCATCGGTGTCCAAAATGAATTTAACGTTGGGTATAGGGTATGCGAGGATTGGTGCTTCGCATAATCGTCGTCTTAGTTCCACAAATGCCTCTTCTTGATCATCCTTCCATTCGAATGCCTTGTTCTTCCTGGTTAACTCGTGTAAACTCTTTGCAATATTGGCGAATCCTGGCACGAATCGTCTATAATAGGTACACAATCCAAGGAAGCTCCGTAATTCATGTAAGTTTTTAGGTCGTGGCCATTCCTTCACTGCTGCGATCTTGTCTTCATCGGTATGGATTCCATTGGTTGTTACCTTATGACCCAAATATTTTACTTCCGTTCTAAATAGTTTGCATTTCTTTGGGCTTAACTTCAATCCGGCGGCTTGTATCCGATCCAAAACCTCTGCCAAATTCCTTAAATGCTCGTCGAAATCCTTGCCCATAACGATGATGTCATCCAAATATACAAGGCACGTCCTCCAATGTAATCCCTTTAGCACGCGCTCCATTAGCCGTTCAAAAGTCGCAGGGGCGTTACATAATCCGAATGGCATAACGTTAAATTGCCATAATCCGTTACCCACACTGAATGCCGTTTTCTCACGATCTTCCTCCTGGACTTCCACTTGCCAATAGCCGCTTTGCAGATCTAATGTTGAAAATATTCGAGCACCCGATAATGTGTCTAACGTGTCATCGATCCTTGGCAATGGGTAACTATCCTTTTTCGTCACAGCATTTAATTTCCGGTAATCCACGCAGAATCTCATGGTACCATCCTTTTTCTCGACTAACACCACTGGTGAACTCCATGGACTGCTTGATGTTTCGATTACCCCTGCTGCTTGCATATCTTTTACCATTCGATCCACTTCTCCTTGCTTTGCCAATGGTAATCTCCTGGGTGGTTGGCGAATCGGCAATTCTGCTCCTGTATCTATTCGATGTTTTACCATTGTGGTTCTCCCATTATTATCCGATGTACTGCAGAATATTGGCATGTACCGCTCGAGCAATTGTTTTGCCAAATTTTTCTGTTCCTTAGTAAGATCTTCGGTCCATTTCTCCATGAGTTGTTCTACAACCTCTTTCTGCCCTTGCGAGTTAGTCGTATTAATCGGATTTTTCTGTTCGCACTTCACAATCGCAGATATTTCTTCGCATTTTCCGATTATTGTCCCTTTCTTGATGGTTTTCGTCTTATCCGAGAGATTTAGAGTCCTAATTGGTACTCTATTATTGCTGTCTGGTTTCACTAAAACTTTCCCGATCATAATTTCTCTGGCTCCGCTCCCCGCTTCATTGGCTTCCACAACCCACAACCTGGGTGACCCAGAATCTCCCTCCAATCTTGCCCATACTATTGTTTCCGAGTTCGGTGGCAGCTTCTCCCGATGATCCATTATAATTTGCCTGGTCGTTTCCTCTATAGCGCTAACGTGAAGTGGCAACTCGATATTATCGTAGGTTAATACACCTCGTCCAACATCCACCACGAAGCCATTCGTTCTCATAAAGTCCATCCCCAAGATGACTTCGTCTACAATATCTGCAACCAGCACCTCGTGTTGAAAGTGATTTCGTCCAATCCTTATTTTTACGACCTTTTTCCCTTTTATTGCTGAATTTTCTCCAGTCGCCGTTCGTAATTTCATTCCATTAGCTGGTTCTATAATTCCATCGATAATATCCTCACGAACAATCGTATGAGTTGCTCCCGTATCCAGCGTGATTATGCATTTCTTCCCATCAATATCGGCTTCAATTGTCAAGCTGTCACCGCATCTTGCTACTCTCGAAACATGGATGGAGGTTATGGGGCAATCGGTTGTGGGAGTCAGCTTCTGCCCCTTCAAACTGACTCTTTTTAGTTTAACGACTCCGCTGTCGTCTGACCCTCCTTTCTGGATTCTATCTGCTCCTCGTTTGATCTGCGCTTCATAGGAGATGGCGACCTTGCTCGTTTCTTCTTAATCTCCCAACAGTCCCGTGAGATGTGACCCATTCTATCACATACCCAGCATTTAATCCTGCCACTTCCATCTCTGAACCTTGGCGTAATCCGCTCGGTGTCTATCCTGGAATCAATCTCCACTCGACGAATTTTCATTGCTGGTTTGATGATGGTTTGCGCAGTTTCGTTTGTTAACGCACAAGCGATGGTTTCCGTAAAAGTAGCCTTAGGTGACAACATCACCGCTCTGCGCGTCTCAGGATCTCGAATACCGTCAATAAACGCATCTATTTTAATTCGCTCCATGTAATCGGCCGACATATTTGAATGGGCTAAATGCGCGAGCCGCTCAATTGCCGATGAAAATTCCTGTAGCGATTCTCCTCCTTTTTGGTATCGACCCTTCAATTCCATGCGATAGATTTCTCGTTTGTGATCACTTCCGTATTTTCGATCTAACGCCTTCATAATTCCCATGTAAACGTTCCGTTCCTGCTCGGGAATGATTTGTAGTGTTTCTGCCGCTTCGCCTTTAAGAGCCACAATTAACGCTGCAACACATTGTTCTTCAGTCCACTGATTTTGCTTAACCGCCGTTTCGAACTGGAACTTAAAAATACTGAAGGATGTTGTTCCATCAAATGTTGGTGGTTTTATCTTAACTGCATTAACCGTCTGGATCACTTGCTGTGTCGTTCCATTCGCCTTGACATCTTTGAGCTCCTTCTCGAGACGTTTAAAATCTTGTTCAACCGATTCAAATTTTTGTTGAACCGTCCCTTTAACATTTTGAATTTCTGCGTGTACTTCTGTTTGCAGTTTTTCCACTTTACCGTGTAGTGTAGAAGATAATTCCAAAAACCTCTCGTCTATTTTCTTTTGGCCATCTTCTATTTGGTTTTTAATGTCCGCCCCTTGTTGCTCCATCTGCTGTTTCATGTCCTGGTTCGACAATTTCATTTGATGTTTAATGTCCGCTCCTTGTTGCTCCACTTGTAACATCTGTTGTTTCATATCCTGGTTCGATTGTTTAATGTCCGCCCCTTGTTGCTCCACTTGTAACATCTACTGTTTAATTCCCTCGTTCGATTGTTTTATTCCCTCCAACTGTTGTCCCATCATCTGATTCATAGCAGCCATCAACTGCGATAAATCGAAACTTCCAGATGGGTTTTGTGTTGTTCCGACCATCGTTTGTTCTTCCTTTTCTTTCTTGTCCACACTGATCTCATCCGTGTTGTCCTCCTCGAAATCATACACGTCTGGATTTAAACCGTCCTTCTCCATGGCCTCACGTAGTCGCTCCACCAAACTAGCTTTTGTGCCTTCACTAGCCAAACCTCGCTGCTTCAGTTGCTCCTTTAATTGCGCAAGCTTTAATTCGTAGAGAATCATTTTCCTTATTATTCACAATCCCACCGCTGTCACCAATTGTTACGATTTTGCCTTGTCAATCAAGGTTCGAATCACTGGATTGTGAATAAATACACTGCTTCAGTTTTAACTCACACAATTTTATTTACACAACACAATTTATTATACAACACAATTTTCACAATTAATTATTATAATTATAACACACTTTTTAATTATCACTTTAATAATCGCTTTAATAATCACTTTAATAATCTTTCTATTTAACCTTCACTGTATCACGTTTAAAATAATACTCAGCATTCCACGTCTACGCGCGCCCTTATATACCAAAATATTTGTTTCTAGAATAATCCTAAATGCGCAGCAAATATGTTAGTATAGAAATACGCCTAAATGTTGAGTATAAATTATAAATGTAATTGAACAATTAATGAAATTAACTTATTCTATTCTATTCTAGGTGTCACCGTAACATTATTATTATTATTTTTTGTTTTTAGTTTCGATATTTATAAAATTTAATAAATTTATCATATAGTCCGTTATACTTTTATTTTTCCTAAATCCGAAATTGTTTTGGTGTAGGATGTTATTTTTATCAATGTGTTCATTAGTTTTATTCAATATCAGTTTGTTTAATATTTTTGAGAATATTGGTAATAGACATATTGGATTAATTTATTTATTTGAATTAATCTATCATCTTTTCCCGGTTTCTTGATAGCGATTGTTTTAGCTATTTTCCATTTCATTGGGTATTCTTGGTTTATCCATATTTTATTTAAGTGCACGGTAATTAATGATAGTATTGTTTCATTCGATTTAATTATTTCTTTTAGTATTTTAAAGCTGATTTTGTCAGTGCCTGTATGTCTCGGGAAAATTTATATTTAAAAATTGTATTGCATTGTCATTATTTTGTAATATTTTATAATAAGTTTGTTTCTTGTTTTTTATTTTGTTTATATTTCTCCATAATCCCGAATTATTTGTGTCTTTGTTTATGTTTTCTAAAAACTGTCCCCAACTTTCCTTTTTCGCTTTTTTAATTTCTAATTTTAATTTTTGTGTAGCACGTTTTAGTTGTGTTGCTGTATATAATGTCTTATGTCTGTTGTATATTTTTTGTTTTTCTGTTTTTATGTTCCATAATTGTAGTATATATTTGTTCCACCAAGGTTTAGGAGTGAATTCTCTGGTATATCTTATATTTTTTGTGTTATTTTTTATTATGTCTTCTATTGTGGTTTCTATATTTTGTCATATTGATTTTATTTCAGTAATTTCTTGTTTTATTTTTGTCCAGTTCGTAATTTGTTTTATATGTGCTGTTGTATTATTTGCATAATTAATTATGATAGGTAAATGGTCACTTCCTATGTTGTCTGCTTTACTGTTCCATGTTAGTTTATTTTGTAAGTTTTGGGAACATAATGTGATGTCTAATGCAGAAGTTCTGTGTCTGTGTAAATCCAGTCTAGTGGGAGAACCATCTTTTAATAAGATAAAATTGTTTTCCGTTACAACATAAGCAATTTTTTCTCCTAGTATATCTTGTGATCTATTATTGTTCCATAGACTATCTTGAGCGTTTATATCACCTACAGTTATAGTATTTATGTTGTCGTTTTCAGATAAGAGATTTGTGAATTCTAATTTTACTTTTTGTGGTTTTTTTTTTGAATTATTGTAAAATGATACTAGATTCAATTCTAATTGTTTGTATTTGATATTGATTTTAAACGTTTCTAATCTATTATAAGTATGATTTAAAGGTATTATATTCCAAGAAATATATTTCTTTATTATAAATCCTACCCCTCCGTATCCATCTATTCTGTTTTTAGTAATGATGTCAAAGTTATTCAAAGAAATTTTTTCCGTATTTTTTATCCAAGTTTCCGAGAGAATCGCAATTTTTATGTCATTCTTATTCACATAATATTCTAATAAATTTTTATTACTATTTAAGCTACGGATATTTATTTGTATTATCTTTATCTCCCTACTCATCATTATTCTTATCACTGTTGACATTGATCACGTTTCCGATTTTTAGCAACAGCGCGTCAACACGTCCTGGATCTTTACATTTTTTTTCTGTTAGTGGCTTCACTATGTCAACCAATATTCAATCTCTATCTGATAATTGTGTTTTCATTTCTTTTACTAACTTCTTCATTATATTTATCTGGATATCCGAATTTTTTAGTTGATGTAGTAGTCTTTTGCTTTTATCTTCATTGTTTTTTAGTTCATGTATGAAGTCGCTTTGCCTTGGAATTTTTTGTCTAAGTCCAAAAAGTTTATCTTTTGCTTCCCTGTGTGAGGCTTTGTTAATTGTCATAAATTCCGTAATTTGTTTTTGTCTGAATCGTTCTTGACATTCTCTGTTATTTGTTTTGTGTCCTTCTCCGCAAAATTTACATCTTTCTTTTAGGTCACAAACGTGAGTTCCGTCAATATTTCTAGCACAAGTAATACATCTTGATTCTTACATCTTTTTGTGTATGTCCATAATTTAAGCATTTTTTACAATGCATAGGGTTTGGTATATAGTATTGTACTTTGAGTAAAATATTGTCATACATTAATATATCATTGGGTATATTGTTAGATGCGAATGTTATTTTACCTAATTCCATATCTTGCGCTGTTTTTGTGTCCAAATTCCATTTAGTCATTCTTTCAATATTAATGATTTCTATTCTAGATTTAATATTATCTTTTATTTCTTGTATTGTAAGTCAGTGGGGATATTTCTAACCACACCAATAGTTTTATTGAAACTGTTTGGTATATACGCTTTGTAACCATCAAATTTGTTGAATGCTTCTGTTTTCTATACAGTTATTCGTTTCCGTATAATATTTAAAGGTAATTTTTGCCGTGTTCTTACTTAATTGTTCGATCATTTCAATTTCGAATCTATATACTTTGATTGATTTACCTAAATGCATGAGATTCGACTTGTCTTTTATTATGAATACTCTAAATGGTCCTGAATCTCCCCTTTTATATTTGTTTGTATTAATATCAGTAATAGTCATTTCCGCGCTCGAATTGTTAGCGTTGTTTACGCCATCTTGTTCTATCGTCTTCATCTTTTCCAGTTTGGATATTGTTGTACACTTTCTTTTGGGGTTATATGTATTTTCTGATTTTGAATTTGATTTTAATTTTAATAATTGTCCGTCAATATGTTTTATTATTACTTTTTTTCCGTATATTCGTCTTCTGAGTCCCATTCCAGTAAATTATTTTTTAATTGTACATTATTTAGATTCAAACAGGTTTCCCTGTTCTCCTCTATTGTGTTTGTGGATATGGTCGATATTATTCACTCACTTATATTTTTAATACGAATGATAAATTTCGACATTTAATCCAAAGATTTATAAACTTCTCTATTTTCCAATGATTTCACTATTTTATTAAACACGTTTGATCACGATAAAATCAAAAATTGGAATGAACAAAATTATTAAATTACCACAAAAACACGAAAATGACTGAATGAATTAAACCAAGCAAAACCAAAAACGATATAAAAAAAATTGTCAATTATGTCACAATTGAAATAGACCAAATACAGAGCCAAAATCCGATATGTTACTAACTTCTCGTTTGAGATGTAAAAAATCCCAGATTTCCATCCAACGGTAAACGGCTTGAATGAAAATGATTACTCAATAGAACTCAATACAATTATACAAATCGCTATAGACAACGGATACACGAAAAAACGTATACACAAACTCAACAACAAATGCAAAAGAAGAACTCGTCAATCCAGTTTAACGTCTTTCTACAACACAACACAAAATGACAAAAAATACATTGTAATAGATTACAATCACAGCTAGCAACATTTTACGCAAAATTATGCACAATCATGGATACACAATTGCATATAGAACAAATAACAGAGAGGGGTCTTCATTCGAACCAATTTATTCATTTTACAAAATCACATCCGGAACTCATTTTGTAATCCTACCTTGCATGTTTTACATACAAAGAGAGTTGTATCCCAATCGGTTAAGAAATGGCTTAGGTTGATTTAAATTGAAAATTTTCCATAGGAATGTCCAAAATTTGGATTAGATTCCCATTTCCATCATAATTTCAGTTATTCCTGAAATTTGATACAACTTTGATTCACATCGCGATAGCGATCTAATGATTTCATTTGTAATTCTAAGAATTTCCAGTGCACTAAACATATACTCTGTTTGAGCAGAATTTTGTAGAACCTTAGTATATATTCCTATGGATTGTTATTGCGGTTTTAAAACATTTGGTGTACGTTTACTAAAAATATTGTTATAATTACCGTTGTTAGGTGTACTTAACCCAGAAAAGTTAGCTGCATTACTTGATGGTATCCTTGAATCGTAAAAGGACTTGTTGTGTCTTATGGTAAACTGCTTCTTATTTCCTCGGCTCCTGTTTTCCAGGAATATTGCACGCTTGGGGCATACGCGATAGTTGGCCGTATGGGTTCCGAGGCGATTTGCACATTTAATATGAGTGTCACTAAATATGTTGGTTGTGCTCGGATTAAACTGTTTGCATCTGATTGATAGATGTGTATCTTCGCAAATACTACAGTTTGGTGGAGTCTGGCAAGCTGTATGATGATGATTTATTTTACAATTGATGCATATAATTGGATGTGGGCAATCTTTCGAAATGTGCTCCTCTCCACATCTAATGCATGTGGGATTGAGGTTGCACTGCTTAGTGCCATGTTCAAAACGTTGACATCTACTACATTGTGTGAGGTTAACTTTTTTGGTAAAGTAACCCCATTTTACTACTAAGTGACTTAAATATTTTGCTTTTCTCAATGTATTTAGGGTCAGCTCTCATTTCTTAAAATGAAGAATGTAAATTTGTTGATCACCGTACCGTTTTTTATTTAGATGCATATTAATCACTTTATCTGGGACAGTTTTGTGTTCGGCTAATGTTTGTTTTAATTCCTCATCGGTCATACCGTGTAACCCAGTCAACACAAATTTCACACTTTTATTTTTCTCTATTTCGTAAGACAAAAATTCTATTTGTTTTTGTTGCAATAGAGCAAATGTTTTCTTGTATTCCATTATGTTGGTAATATGAGTAAAATTCCGTTTTCATTTACCTTCATGTTATAATTTGTAACTTGAATTTCATTCATTAATTGTTTAATTACCTCACATTTTTGGTTTTTTATTATTATTGGAGCAATTTTTTATTTTTTATTGACAACCGTTGTTTTTTTTTCATTGTGAGACTTCTTCATCTGTTACGTCATCGACCGATATAGAATCGAAACGGTTATGCGTAGTTATATCACTGGATGACATTGTAGATGTATTTGATATTGACCCGGTGTCGTGTGTTTTGGAATTTCCAAGTATTAAGAGATCACTTTTTCTTTTATAGTTAGGTACATTTGGTTTCATACCACTCCATGTTGGAGTGGTAGGTGAATTAGTCAAGATATCACTAATCTTATTGATTTTTGCACTGTACTATTCTATTTTTGTTTATTGCAAAAATAATATCACAACTGTATATTAAAAAATATTTGAATTTATGCTTAATTAGAATTTGATCTGTACTCTATGAAGTATGAAAGCAAAAATCGGACTGTGTAAGCGTTCAGTTCAACAAATTAACGAAAACTATATTTGACCGAAACGAACCATTTGTTCATAGAATTGCGGATTTTTAAGCCTCTCCTCTGTATTTTGCTGCTCTATTGGCGTTTTTATTGGAAATGTTTTTTCAACTTCCTCACATATATCGTTCGAAATTGTTGTATTAATGTTAAGTTGTTAGGACAATTCCTTAGTTAAATATAAAATTGAGGCCATTTTTTTCAATCCGTTTTTGGTTGCCAATTAACTTGTCTTGTATCTTACTTTTTAAATTTAATTTGTTCTCACAATCACGGCACAATCTCCCGTAATCTACTGTCTCGTTCAGGATATTTGAATTTGCTGTGATGGAGTAATTTACAATATTTGATGTTGAAATTTGTTTATTGGTTCCGTATAACAATAATGGTGGTGCCAAATCTTTATTTTGGTTAGAGCTACCTGAGACAAAAAATAAAATAAAAAAATTAAATGGACAAGTATTTTTATTAATCCTTTACAAACAAAGATCATAATTAATTACTAAAATTAAAAAAAAAACATATATTAAAAAATGAACTCTAAATTCATTAAATTTTTACATTTAGTCCGTGAAGCCTCCATGCTCGTATCAATTTCTTAAATAATTATTAAAATTCGATACATCAACTAAATAATATTTAATTATCAATATTAAAATATTTTTAAAATTACTTATAACTTTGCTGATCTTCATTACCAAAGAATAATTCATTTGCCTTTCCCTCCATTAAATTTGACCTATAATACAATATTAAAAAATTATATAATTTTATAATAAATATAGTTTAATTTAAAACAAAAACCTTTCTCGTGCAGCAACGGGATGAGAACATAATTATTTTTATGAAATAATTCCATGTACTTGAAGTTACATTTTCAATTTTAAATATTTAATTATTATTACTAATTAGTTTGCATTCTAAAATTGCGAGTGTCGACTTAGAATTTACTGGTTTGTGAAAGTAAGGTTGGCAATCTAGAAACCGTTGTCCCATGATTGCTGTTTCTCCTTCGTGTTTCACAAATTCGGATATTAATATCGGTGTATCCTCATCGATGCAGCAATATCTATCTGCTGTTGCAAAGCTTAACAGAGACTTATAAAATTTATGCGAATGTATCTCATTACAACCAAATGAAGACTCATTTATATCAACATCATTTGTATTATTTATTAGTTGTTCGCTACGTCGATTTGCTATTTGTTGTAGTAATTGGTTCGGTTTTCGAATAAGTTTTATAATTTTTTGGAGATGGTTTTCAAACTTGCATGCAGAATGGATTCTTTACCAAACTGTGAAACGCATCCAGACATATGTAATAGTCCATGCACGTTGTAGCTTACTTTATGTTTACCGTATATTGCTGGAAAAATTCGAACAAACGCACGTTAAATTTCGTTGGCCATAACACGTTTTTCCTAGCGTTTTTTGACTAAGCAAACGATATGCGGAATACAGCAATAAAAAATGACTGTATATTTCATTATTAACTACATCTTTTAAAACGATAATTCCCGTATACAAAATAAACTGACGTAGTTCTGTTGCTTTCCACATACTAAGCTCCTGAATCGATCGTGGTTTACGGATAAATTCACAAGGGATACATCTAGTGCAATTCATTAATTTATAATTCAATACATCAATTTCGCTACTTTTTCTTTTATAGCCGATTGTTTCTCCTTTTATAATAGCAACAAGTATTTTGCCTACCACTCCGAGATCTATAAGATGCATGATGAAATTGAGTTATCGTTCCCATACCGATTGATTCAAAACTTGTTTGATTAGTTTTATATGAGGTTGAATGTACATTTGTGAATTTCCGATTTTTTTATGATCCATCTGTATATAATTCAGCTGTCTGTACAGAGTATGCGACACGGTTATTGATGTAAACTCCAGTTTGTGAACATTTAAGACACCCGTGAAAACTTGTAGGATCAACTGCTCCTGCGATAAATGATTTTCCTGGTGCATCGCATATGAAGGCTCGTTCAAGATTTTCTTAAGTTTTTATGGCGTTACTAAAACCCCATTATTCAATAAATATTTTAGTTCGTTAACGAAATCTAAAAAAAAACAGTTTCAGATTTTGGCTTAGATTTTCCAGTGAATATGCCGATAGGAAATGGTGAAACATTTTTTTGTGAATCTAAAGATACTTGAGTTGGATTTTTGAAAAAGTTATATTTCAATTTGGTCAGTTGGTTTTGAATACCAAAATGATAGTACTCTCCGGGTTCAACTGCACGTTTTATTATTTTATTTTTTGGCGTTTTCAATAGTGTCCGAGCAATTTTTGGCACTATTATATTGTGTGCATTTAATATATTTAAAAGAGCCATATAATTTCTCCCGACTTATTCTGCTTGTGGTCGCCCAATCAGCAATATCACGCACAAGAGAGCTCTGAATATAATTATTACTATCCGAGAACTCATCTTCATCAGCTAAAAAAGATAGTTCTTCATTCTCAAATAAAAATCTATCATTTTCATCATAGTTGGTCTATTGAAAAATCCATTTGCTCAGTTTGAATATCTTCCCTAATAGAATGTTCTGGCTTTTGGTTTAAAGTGGCCGGTAGTTGTTTTTCAATACTTATTGGTGCCACATTATCTTGGTCCCAACTCTACTGTATTTTTTAACACGTTTTTCAATTTGTTTATTTGTCAAATAAAATGATGATTTTCTCGATCCCATTTTTTTTTACTAAAATAAACATATTATTAAAAAAAAAACAACAAATATTGCTAATTCATTTAGCAATTAAAAAAGTAATGATATTAATCATGACCTAACAAACTTAAAATATACTTAAATTATCTTATCTGAAATTTATTCCATTTGTAAATTAGTTTTGTCGATTTTTTTTTTAGAAATATAATACTATATTTGTCTAATTCCAATGTTAAATATGTTTACAATTTTAAGTATAAATATTTTACATTGAACAAATATAGCATATTTAGGAACTGTAATAATTTATTTTTCTAATAAATGAAATATTCGTTATCATATAATTGTTTAACAAAATATATACTTACAAAACAAAATTTACATGTTAAACAAATATTACACATTCTACAAAACAAATTTTAAAGGTAGCGTGAAGTTTCCGACAAATTGACAAAAAACCTTACAAAAGCTTAAAAGTGTATATACTATACATAAATATCCTGCTTAAATGTAGTCTACACTAATCATGTGTAGTGAGGAATAATAGTTAATGGCAAGACATCGTAAAGAAGTATACGCTTAACGGTATGTCATTGACCATCGAACCGCCACTACACTTTTTACTATAGCAAAATTTTAAAAGTAACAAAAAATCTAAGACAGCCCCACCGCATAAATATGTTGGCTTCTAGAAAACATATTGATAGATTATGGCTCATGGTTGTGGCTAAATTAACTTGCCATTGCAAACTGATCTTCTTTAACAGTTTATTTCGTTTTACAAAACACATTTTTTGTTGAACGTGTAGATTTACACTTTTTGGGCTGTTGTAATTTTTTTTGTCATTTTTAGTTTTTCAGAACTTCACTATACAGTAATTTCATTTTTGGGCAGCATTGAGAAATCTTCATGATTTTTGATTAATTTAATTTTCGGTGTACGAGCAGTACTTGAGAAAAAAAAAATAACTGTTAATTTATTTTTTTTATATAGGGTGTAGTTAGCGCACAGGGCGATCCGAAAATTTAGCAAAAAGTGAGAAATTCATCAAATTGAGTAAAGTTCAAAGGCAAATTTTCGATATAAACAGTTAATCGATCAAAACGAAATTTTGGTGTTTATTAGAGTAAATATCGAAATTATAAATTCTTATAAAATTTTAATTAAAATTAAAAGTTTTCGACCTCAAATATAACGATAAAATATTAAAAGAGCTAATACAAAAAAAAAATGTTATTATTATTTTTGTTTTTTTTTTGCTCAATACAAGGCTAGAACTATACTATACTCAAAAATTTATCTTGTGTTATTTTTGGTTTTTAAAATACACTAATTTAAGTATTGATGGTACCTCCTCCCATTCATTTCACAATTTATGATGTAATTATTTACTCGTATGCTAGAAAATAATAGCGGTAGTTTTTTATAATTTTTTTTATAAATGCAAGGATTAGGAGCTAAACACATATCACATACACAAAAGTTGACCAGCACCCGAATTTTGTTCGCAAAATTACTAATGAGTCATGAGACATTTATATATAAAACGTATACAAATATTTTATGACTCATGAGTCAAACTGCGACCAAAATTCATGTTCTGGCATTCATGTTCCTCCCCTCAAAATAAAATTTACGATTCAATTTTAAATCTTTTTAATGCACAATAAACGCTATATATTTATTTAATCTTAAACTACCTGAACGTTGATTTTGTTCGCAAAAATACTCATGAGTCATAAGATATTTGTATACAAAACGAATACAAATATCTCTCGACTCCTGAGTACCTGAGTAGTTTTGCCAAAATCTACGTTCTGAGATAAAGGGTGGTTTTTCATTAGAATAAGAAAATAAAAGGACATTACCAGGTTCCAAATTATTACTAAACTAATTAAAAAAAAGAGGAGTTTCTGTGAAAAACTATATAAGTACTACTGTACTTAAAATGTAAAACATTCTGTAATCGTATATCGTAGTGACAGTGAATAGTGAAAAGTAGTATTTGTGAATATTTAAATTAATTGTTTCTGAAATTGTGTTAAAGTTGTAACTTAGTGAAGTGTGTTAATATTATCTTGAGATGGCGCCAGGAAATATGGTTTGTTGTAAACCTTATGGTAGTGCAAAGTGCAGTAAACAATTGAGAACTGTTAATAAGAACATGGGGGAAAAAATTGTGAATTTGAATCTAGCTCGAGTATTAAGCACGTTAATAAATTTGAAAATTTGTATTACCTGTTACTTTAAACTGGCAGAAAAAAAGCAGAATGCTACAAGCACTGAAGAAATGATAGTTGAAAACGAACAAATAATCGAAGATCCGATTGCTGAAATCAGCTCAGAAGATTCTGATTTAGTACAATCAGATTTGGTGAAAATACAGCGGCTTGAAGTCATTGAAAGTATCAACCAGTATCTGCAACCCCATATGATAGAGCAGTTTTCACCAATAAAAAGGAAATTATCTGAGAAGAAGGCATACGCTAAACGAAAATCAAGTGAAATTTCGACAGCCATTCATAAGGTGTTTAATTGCGAGCAAGAAACAACGTGCTCTGAAAAGGAAAAGATAATTTCATATTATGAAGAGATTATGAATAATATCAAATACCAATTCGATGCAGGAGATTATGAAGACAAGAAGAAATTATTAATATTACTACCAAAGCAAATGAAACATCATGAAATACAAGGTTATTTTAAAGAAAGTGCTACTCGTCATTTAATTGATCACTGCAAGGATCTTCAGAGTCAGAAATGTACGTTTTCTTCAATAATTAAAAGTAGTATACCTAAAAATAAGATATCAGACACAACACGAAGCTTAGTGGAAAGCTTTTTTGAAGACGATGAAATAAGTCGAATGATGCCTGGGAGGCAAGATGCTGTTGGAAATATTCAGAAGAGGGTATTACAATGTTCTCTAAATGAGGCCTACGTCGAATTTAAAACTCGTTACCCTGGAGCAAAATTAGGATTTACAAAGTTTATACAATTACGCCCAAAGCATTGTATAAAGTTGGGTGCAAAGAGTCAACATAATGTTTGTGTTTGTCTAATACACCAAAACATGAAGCTGTTGATCGAAGGCGCTATAAATGCAGTTGACTCTCAAGAAAATTGTCAATTACCATTTAAAGATTACAAAGACTTAATTTCATTCGTTATGTGTGGTGATGAAAAAATTGACGAATGTTCCATTAAAATGTGTGGAGTTTGCCGTAACAAATTAGAGGAAGTACTTCCAAAATTGTTGCGTGAATACTTTAATAACAATCAGCTGTCAAAAATAAAATTTAAGCAATGGAGTGTTGGAGCTGTTAAATGCAGTTTGGATACTTTAGAAACCGGCATGGAAAAGTTTATACAAAAATTTATTGAAAATTCAGAAAAATTAATACCACATCATTTTATATCGAAAGAGCAATCAAAAGAAAAAAAGGAATCTCTTCAAGACGGTGAATTCCTTGTTAAATGTGATTTCGCTGAAAATTATTCTTTCATCGTACAAGATTCAGTGCAAGGTTATCACTGGAATAATGCACAAGCAACCATTCATCCGTTCGTCATTTATTACAAGGATCCTGAGAGCACTTCATTGAAACATGCAACTTTTATTATTATTTCAAGTTGTATGGAACACAATAGCATCGCAGTACATCTCTTCATAAGTAAAATGATTCATTTTATAAAGAAAGAAATAACATCGAACATCAAAAAGATTTTCTATATGTCTGACGGAGCTAGACAACAATATAAAAATAAAAATAATTTAATTAATCTAAGTTATCATGAAGATGATTTTAGCATCGCAGCTGAGTGGCATTTTCACGCTACCAGTCATGGCAAAGGGGCATGTGATGGTGTTGGCGGGACATTCAAAAGAGGTGCCTATCGCCACAGTTTAACAAAAGGATCAATTCAAACACCACAGGAGTTATATGAATGGGCTAAATCATGGGAATCAACAATGCACTTTGAATATGCATCGGAACAAGAGTATGATGAATTCAAATTACGCTTAGAAAGCAATCGTTTCAAAAGCGCAATTACTATAAAGGGAACTCATGGTTATCATTGTTTTATGCCTAAATCAAAAACAAAAATTGTAACTAAATCATTTTCAAATTCAAAAATCGTTAGTGAACATTATATTTCAAATTGAAATTATACATTAAATAATGAAGTCTTAATTATATTCTTTAAACCCTTATTGAATAACCTTTTTTCCATTCTGCTTTGTTTTGATTTGAGATGGTCGTAAATTGCAATGAGGCAATATAAACTTGCCTGAAATCTAGATTCATACATTTTGAAATAAGAAAATTCTACTAAAAGTGTGCCATGCGAGTAGAATGGCTTATATTTAAATTGATGTATCTTAACAACAAAGAAAAACA
The DNA here is from genome assembly GCA_947310385.1 of Nephrotoma appendiculata. Classification (NCBI taxonomy): domain Eukaryota; kingdom Metazoa; phylum Arthropoda; class Insecta; order Diptera; family Tipulidae; genus Nephrotoma; species Nephrotoma appendiculata. The sequence goes on from OX371225.1 coordinate 87,113,434, forward strand.
CCAGGTCAACTTTTGAGTATGTGATAGTTGCTTAGTCAAGCCTTGTATTGAGGGAAAAAAAAGTGAAGTTAATGTTTTTTTTAGCTCATTAAATATAAATTACATCATAAATTGTGTATTGAGAGGGGGAACCATGATGCTATTATTACCAGGTGAGCTCGATCTTTCGAACACGTGTTCGTGACGTCAAACAATTCTGTTTTGTTCACAAGTTATTACTTTTTTTATTTTTATTTTTGCTTGTTGTTGTAATTCCTTTATATTAGAATTGCGTGTCGTCACAAAAAAAAAGATGGCCATTTGTTTACATTTTTCGAGCTTACCTGGTAATATAAGTATCATGAGGAGGAACCATCAATACTTAAATTAGTGTATTTTAAAAACCAAAAATAACACAAGATAAATTTTTGAGTATAGTATAGTTCTTTAATCAAGCCTTGTATTGAGCAAAAAAAAAAAAAAAAAAAATAACTTTTTTTGTATTAGCTCTTTTAATATTTTACCGTTATATTTGAGGTCGAAAACTTTTAATTTTAATTAAAATTTTATAAGAATTTATAATTTCGATATTTACTCTAATAAACACCAAAATTTCGTTTTGATCGATTAACTGTTTATATCGAAAATTTGCCTTTGAACTTTACTCAATTTGACGATTTTCTCACTTTTTACTAAATTTTCAGATCGCCCTGTGCGCTAACTACACCCTATATAAAAAAAAATAAATTAACAGTTATTTTTCTTTTCATACTGTTCATACATCAAAAATTAAATTATTCAAAAATCATGAAGTTTATTTTTTGAAAATTTTTGCTGTTTTAAAATGAAATTACTGTATAGTATTTTAAACATATGTTTTTTTCCTTTGCACATACACTAACAACATTTTAAATCAAAAATTAAAAAAACAGTAATAAAACATCGAATAATTAAAATTGAGATGTCTATCCTTTATTTATTCATATACATATATTTATATGATTTTATTTATTGATATATATATATATATATATATATATATATTACATATTTTTTCAAAAAAGGTAAAATAATATGAGTATTTTTTAGTAAAAACCCCCCAAAAAGATCCGTTGAATTTAGAGAAAATGCAAACATGTTTTATAAAGCCGTTAAATACCATCAATATATTATATCTGCAACTAAAATAATGTTTGTTTGAATATATAACATTATGAATAAATATAAAAGTTGCCACATTTTTATTTTAATATAGTTTACCATCTTACACATACACGGGCGGGCAAAAATGGACGAGTAATTTTGATGATTCTTAATTTTCTCATTTAATGAGTTTATACAACCAGTTAAAGAAATAAAGCAATGCAAGTTTTATTGTTTATAGTTTATTTTAGAAACCAAATAAAACAAATTACAGTAATTCTGAAATAAAAACTTAAATAACTAATAAGAAATCCAATTGAGTACATTATTCAAATTTTGCACGAATCCACTTTATATTTTTTGTTACTGTTTTAGTATTTCGTCCACCATCCTTTGTTCGCAATGACCCCTGTTACCCTTTATGGCATGCTTTCTACCAATTTCTCTAGTGTGGACGATGGAATTTTACTTCATTCCACGTTTATTTGATCCCATGGCTCACTGACTGTTTTTGGGGGTTGATCATAATCTCGCAATTGTCAGTAAACTGTTGTTCAGTTAACCATTTTTGAACTATTTTGGCAGTGTGTTTGGGGTCATCGTCTTGTTGAAATACAATTTCATCAACGGGGTAGGCACATTGGTCAAAACATTTTGGCAAATTGTCTTTCAAAATGGTTAAATAAACTTCCTATTTCATTATACCATTTATTTTAGTTAATGGCCCTGTGGTCGCCCAAGTGAAATAGCCCCAAACCATCAAATTTTCTCTACTTGATGTTTCTGCTATTTCTCACTAGGCCTATGCCAGTAATACTCTTTACCATCTGACTGAAAACGATTAATTTTGGTTTCGTCCGACTATATAACAATTTTCCAATCTTCAACGCACCATGATCTATGTTCTTTCGCAAACAGTAGACGATCTTTTATATTTTTATCCGACAAAGCAGGCTACTTTCACTTTACACTGCTCACAAACCCAATTCTTTTCAGCGCCCTTCGAGCTGTCCATTCACTAGCAGATTTATTTATCGCTTTAGCGGCCTCTAAAGGTCTTCTGGTTGACGTTTTCTTGTTCAAATGACACTCCATTAGGCGAGCATCTGGGGCGGTCAGTAACCTGCGCCTTCCTTTGACGCCTTTTGTATGCCCAAAACCGCTTCAGGCTAAAGTTTACTTTACGTATACATCGAGAAAATCAGGTAAGGAGTATAAATTTTTAAATGCAGGATTGTTTATCACCAGTTTTTAGGAGGGGGAAGCTAAATTTTTCCGGAAAATTACCCCATTTTCCGGGAAAATTTTTACTGTAAAAAAACAAAAAATTGCGTATTATTTTATTTAAAATACGTACAAATTTGTTATTTTTATAAAATTTTTGATATTAGAATTGTATCTTAACAGTTTTTCGACAGTACAAGTGATTTTTCCGGGAAAATTTTGCTATTTTTCCAGGAAAATTTTGAATTTTTTTCAATTTTTTTTTAACAAGTTTAAAATTATAAATAGAATTTAAAACTTGAAGAATTGTGTAAATTTCGGAAAAGTGGAGGTTTGGGGGCCGCAGCCCCCATCCTTTAAGGTATACAACGAATTAAAATTACATTAGAAACATTTTATATTTACAAAAGTTGATTTTTTTAAACATTTGTGGCAATATCAGAAGAAGCGATACGAACGATAAAAACTCGTTGATCTGTGTCTGCAAGATTGACGAAGCAATTATTATTAATAAAAATAAATAAAATAAAAAGTAGTTTGTTAATTCAATCAATTTTAATTTATTCAAAATCAGATTCATCGTTAATTTGTTCTTCATCTTCATTTTCACTTGGATTATGGTCGTGATTCTCGTCAGGAGTTTTATGAAGGCTGGATATAAAATGCCCGCATGTTTCATGAACGTTTTGAATGGATCCCCATTTACCATGTTTCATTATTTTAGAAACATGTACTTTGCCAAATATCCTCCATAAAACATTTTCCGCCTTGACGAAGATTCGTAGCATCGTTTAGCAGCGCGCCAAGTTAATTCTATTTTGTTTGTGTGTGCGCCCGTCTCACGATCCACAAAATTTAACGAATGGTTAACTTTTAGGTGAATAAAAGCTGCGTCACTCAAACAGTCGTACGCGTTCCAACAATCGGAAATTATTGTTGTATTTGGCAGTACCGACTTTTTAATTATTGGTAGTAAAGTGGCTGTGTCTCGCTTTTCTACCGGCACTAAAATCACGGCTAATGACTCTCTTTCGATCTGCAAAAATTATTTTGTTGATTAATTTTATTTGGTGAAAGAATATAAACAATTACCATTCCAAACACCCACTGGCCGTCGACATGGTGTCCTCGGTTATACTTCCTTTTTCCAAATTTCGACTCATCATTTTCGACTGTTTTTCCAGTACCACCAATTGGTGTTGTTTGGTGAATATATGCGTCAAAAACTACTTCACGGCAAAAACTAGCCCAATCCACAAATTTGCATATTTGGTCCAATGGTAAATGGCTTTTGGCGAAAAATGTGCCGGTGCGAATAGAAAATGATTTCTGGCAAATCTGCTATCCTTTTCTCGCATTGGAATATTGCTTACGGCAAATCCATTTCCATTTTCCACTTCCCGATTTTCCCAAAGTTAATGATTTTTTGCAAAGTTGGTTTGGGCACATTATTTGGCCTATTTTTGGGATAGATTCAGCTCCATTAAGAAAATAATTAGGTCTCGACCATCGTTTGTCTTGAAAAGATCGTGAATTTCGAAGACCGTAGTTCGATTTTTAGCCATTTTATTAAATTGAAAAATTTTACACAACTAACAATAGTCTATAACTTTTAAATACCAGCAAATGAATAAAACAAATGATGGCATTTTTAATATAAAAACAAACAAAAGAACCAATAACGGCAATAATTTGTGCAATTATCGCAGAGATAACCTGTTTTCATTATAAATAGGATTGAAAAATCGAGACAGTGCACGTGTACATGCAGGTGCATATTTAAAAAAACAGTATCAAGTCAAATTGAGGAAACATAATTTTTATAAAAAATACATTTTCTCGGAAAATTTGGTTTGTACTTTCTAAAAATTAAAGATGCACAATCCTAACATCAAAAATTATCAAACAATTAACATCTTACCTTATTTTGAAGAAATGAAAAAAGTGGAAATTTTCCGGAAAAATTTAGCTTCCCACTCTTAAAAACTGTTGATAAACAATCCTTTAAACATTTCTAAATTTATTACTTTTTACCTGATTTTTTCGATGTAAGTTGATTTTTTTATGATTTGTGGCACTATCAGAAGAAGCGATAAGAACGATAAAAACTCTTTGATCTGTGTCTGCAAGGTTGACGAACCAATTATTATTAATAAAATAAATGTATTTTCTCTGAAAATTTATTTTAGATACACAATCCTAACGCCAAAATTATCTAAAAATTAACATCTTACCTTAGTTGAAAAAATAAAAAAGTGAAAAATTTTCCGGAAACTCAGAAAATTTTCTGGAAAAATTTAGCTTCCCCCTCCTAAAAACTGTTGATAAATAATCCTGCATTTAAAAATTTTAAAAATTTATACTCCTTACCTGATTTTCTCCACGTATACGTAAAGTAAAATAACGCCCCCTTTTCTATTAATACTTTAATAGAATTTTTTAATTCTGAAGATATATTCTTCATACTTAAAATTTATAAAAAAACAAATGCACTGCACTACACACTCGACAACGCACAAATAACTAATAAAATAAATCGCAATAGCCGGTTTAAACATGAGATGACATGTAAACATTAAGTACCGTTAACTATAGAACAGTTAATGTAAAAATATGAAAACGAGCAAAATTGGAAGAATGTTCTTAGGTGAGTTACTATATTTACGTACTATTTTTGAGTACATCTAATAAATTTATTTTTATAATTATTTTTAAATATAAGACATACATATAGTTAAAAAAATTTACAAAACTTTTTGTTTCAGTGCGTGGAAATGGTAAACCGAATACATTCGTCCAATTTTGCTCGTCACTGTGTAGTATAATCAATTTAATGGAACACAATTAAAAACACGCGTTTTGAAAATGTATGGAAAATAATCTATCATTTCATTCAATTGCACACAGAAGTGTTTAATTAAACGTTTCAATTATTTTGTGCACAAATTTTCACAAAATAATTGAAACGTTTAATTAAAAATAGATTTTTAGAAAAAATTTCGCTTTAGTGATACGAAACAAACAATGTAATCTATTATAACATTATTTAAATAATAGCTTTCGTTTGTAAATATGTACAAATTTTAATACTTACATTAGTTATATAATATAATTATTTATTAATAATTATTTTGTTTTAAAAACTAACTAAAAACTTTTTACAAATTTGGTGATCAACACTTTCGAACAGACTGATTATTTTCAATATATTTTTCAATTTAGGTCAATTTTTTTGTTAAATTTTTACTGCTATGTCTAAATAATAGCACTTTCAATTAGCATACACTAAGAATTGCCGGTGCGTTTTTTTAATTTTCAATTTGTATTTGTTACAAATATACAAAATACAGTTGTCCATGTAATACGTTAAACAACGGGAAATTTGGTGTTTATTATTATTATTGCAGTTGTTATTGAAATGCCTTATATTAAACTGTAACTATAGTTTTCTTACAATAATATAATCTTTAAAACTTAACCGACGATAAAACAACAGCCAAAAAGTTACAACATATAGCTAATTTGTGCTTTTCCACATTAATGTTGACACCAGCACGTAAAAACGATAATACAGTTCCGATCAGTGTTGCCAGATTTTCTAAAAAATAATTCCCACTGGATCAACAAAAATTCCCGACTTTTCCCGATTCTGTAAAGCAAAAATCCCTAAAAAATTCCCGCCAATATTTTAATAAAAACACATATACACACCCCGTCAAAAGTTTTTGGCCACCCCCCAAAAAAAAGTTGATTTACGAGTAAGTTTTTAAATAAAATTCCAAGTTTATTTCAATTTCTTTTTAATAAATTCAGTTTTTCAAATATATATTTATTGAATTTAAACATAATTTTTTTTTCTTAAATTTATATCCCTTTATCAACCAAGAAAACAAAACTATTGGCTCAGTTTTAGTCCAACCCACACAAATGTGTGAGTAAAAAACCATAGTATGTAATGGCGTTGTTGATAAAAAATTTCGCTTGATTTGAAGTAAAACCAACACAATTGTGTGTATAGATAGTGTTTTTTTCCGACGAAAATAAGTTAAAAAGGAATTCACAAATGTGTTCATTGGTTCAAAAAACATACAAAACTAAATTTTTGACATGGTACTTTAGCCCTACCCGCACAATTGTGTTAGTAAATCACTAAAGGGATATATTGTCTTCATTGAAATGTCCTCCGCGCTCCTTTATAACCGCCGCACATAATCTTGGCATTCTTAACACACTTTGAGCGGGTAGCCAAATAAACCAAACTGATATGCGTAGCGGGCGAATTTTCTATGATACTATGGCTGAATGAATTGTTGATATCATCCGAACGGGGAAATAAGTCTTCATCACTTTCACACTCGCTATCAAATTCAGCAATATCGGCATCACTTGAAATTTGCGATAAATTATCGTCGTAAACTGCGCTATCATTATCAGAAGCCATTATTATTATAATAAAAAAAAATTAAAAAAAGAAATGTCCAACCGTCTAAAACCAACTAAATACTGAATTATTTTTAAAAACATATGTTTAACACCTTTTCTACTAAACTCTGAATATTTATTTAAAAAAAATCCTTGAAAGATTCGAGTTTGCTTTGTATTTATATACATTTAAATGATGAGTGATCTGCATAAAAACAACTTGAAGGTGAAACACATTTATGGCTCCTTATATTTATTATGTAAACAAACGTTGAAAAAGGGAATTGTTAATCTAAACAAAAAATAGAAGCTAACTCTTTCAGTTCCCTATGTAAACCGATGAGTAAAAATACATTGCCCCGCTATTAAAGTGCATTCAAAAAGGTAAAAATACCCGGCCCGGTTTAAACAACAGTTCTCGAGACAGGTATTTTTACCCGCCCCGCTTATAGTGTGTTAATAACAGTTTTTCGAGGGTGAATGACTGAATTCCGTTCCATGCAATTACCAATTTATTCCAAAGGTCTTCTCTTGAAGTAGGGCAGGTTTTTCGTACTGCTCGATCCAGTTCGTTCCACAAAAGCTCGATAGGGTTAAGGTCGGGAATTTGAGGTGGCCACACCGTTATATTCAATTTTCGTCTTTAGAATTCGGTATTCAAATGATCTGTACATAACTTTGATTTGTGTTTAGGATCATTATCCTGTTGAAAGATGCATGCTTTTCCTATAATTCGAAGTCGAGAGGGGATAGCGTGCTCTCGTAGTATGGATAGATAACCTTTCTTGTTTAAAATTCCGTTTATTCAATTAAGGTCTCTCACGTTGTTGTTACCAAAACAACCCCATATGATGACAGAACCTCCTCCATGTTTTACGAATGGGATTATACAGTCATCCAGATACTTTTCGTTGGCGCGACGGCGAACATAGATGTTACGTTTTGTACCAAAAATTTGGAATGATGATTAATCAGTCCATAGTACCTTTTTCCAATCTTTAAGTACCCAACCATTATGCTGTTTTGCCCACTCACTTTTGACGGTCCAAAACTGAATGATTTCGTTTTTTCCCATTTTATTCTAATTTTAGTTAAAAAAATAGAAGAAATATAAATATTATTTAGGAAAAGTAAAGTTATTGTTTTAGTACTTACTTTTTGTAATAATACAATGTACTTAGAATATTTTATTAAATATTTAACAAAATAAATATAAGTAGATATCCTACTTCGAATATTTTATTCAATATTTAACAAAATAAATGATAGATAGAATAGTGTAGAAAGAATAGTTACATTCTCTATTCGGTCGTTCAATAAAGATAATAATATATTTTATCTATTCACTACTACAATAAATATTCTCTTTGTTATTAAAATAGAATAGAAAAGTAAAACAAGAGAGTAGAGATACACACAAAAAACCCGTTCGATCACACAAAAAAAAAATCATCAATCCTTTTATTTTTTTTATTATTCTCTCACTATTCGTATTTTTGAAATTTCGTTTTACTATTCATGAACGAAGATAAATTAGCGTAAAAGACAATTCATTTAAAAATGAATAGACAATGAATAATAAGCAACTGAAGAGTAGTGTAGAAAACACCAATAACTCACTGAGAAACACCAATAACTCACTTGAACACATTAAATAAAAATTTGTTATTTTTTACTTTCGGTGATTCCCCGACGTAAGGAAAGAAAATCCATAAAGAAAAGGTTGTGTTACTACATTAATCATTGCACTTAATACAAATAAAACAAAACTCAGATGTCAAAAATACCCCGAAAATAATCCAAAACAAAGTGGAGTTATTAATATACCGATTTACAGGGTGCGCTCGGTTTGTAGCTCAAAAAAACCCGGATATTTCTTATCCTCTTGTACATGAGTCAACACTAGTCATATATTTTGAATTATTTATTGCGTACACCTTATAAAATTACATACATAGCAAACAACTATTACAATTACATACGTAGTAAATATTGAGTATTAAAGCATAAAATAGGAACTTGAGCTAATATCCAGAACGGTTAAGAAATTAAATTTTACCTCTTTCATTATTCATTTGTTTATGTTTTTAAATTTTGGTATAAATTTGTTGATGATAATAAAGATAAATGCTTTTCAGTCACCGCAAATGACACACAATTTATATTTTTGTTCTGCATTGCTGACTTGAAAACACATAACAAATTTAAGCATTCTTCCCCAATTCGTTACGTTTTTTCATCGAAAATATTCGCTCAGCATCCGCATTTGAATGAGGCAAAGTTAAGATAAATGTGGCAGATTTGCTTAAGTTCGGAAAAACCAATTCTCCACTTAAAGATTTTTTCGTAGATAGTTTTTTCCAAAAATCTTCAACATCAAAATTTTGTAGATTCTGCTTCTCATTTTCTGTAAATTCAAAAGGTGAATCACTCCATTCGTCCTCAAGACGATACTTATCACATGCAGGCGTAAAATATTCATATAGAGCAGCTAAACTATTACAGAATTTTCGACTTGAAATATTCAAAGCTACCTCGGGATTTAAAAATTCAATTGTTTGGAAAAATTTGTCATTTACAGGAAATTTTTGAAGAATTTTGTAAATCCATCTTACAACAAATTTTCCAGAGTTTTTTCTTATATTAGATTTTTGTTCTGCACACAAGTATCTAGTATTATTTTCTAGATTATTCGAATTTAAATATTCGGCTAATTCCGCGTCTAATTTAAAATTTTCGACGGCAAGTTTTGTATCTTCATTCACTAAAATTTCAAATGTTGAAATATTATCTGAAAATATTTTATTAACAATTTCTTGTTTAAGAATCATTTTAGCAACAACCAGCAATATTTTTTTTTGATTCGTCATATAATCTATGAACTAAAATGAAACTACTTTGGAATAAGGAATTAAATCTATTAAAATAGCTCAAGATATTTTTTAAAAAATTAGATATGCTTTGATTTCGAGATTTTCGAAAAATTTTAAAATTGCAGTGGCCTTCTTTCGTTTTGTAAATGATTGTTCATAAATAAAAAAATGATGCAAAACGGTTCAATTTTTTAATATGTTTATAACGCACGGATGCATAAAAGCCATCTTGTAGTAGCAGGTGAAATAATTTTTCGTTTGGCAGTTTCAAAGTATTCCTGAAATTCACATAATCGGCGACACTCTTTGGACTTTCAGATACGTATGTTCCCATATCTCTAAGAAATATCTCGACCTCAGCAGGTAAAAATTCCATTGCGGACTTCACCACTAAAGCGGATGAGTGGCAAAAGCATTTAAATAATATTATTGGGTGATCGACATCTTTCTGGAGGCAGTAGTATCGGAGGCCATTCCAATTATATTTTGGATTGGAATATTTCGTTGAAATAAACAATTTTTGAAATGTTCATACAATGTTTTGGCACAGCAATCTGTAGCGTTAATATTTATTAACTGCAATAATTGAGTGTTAATTTTATTGCTTTCGACATATCTAACAAGAACACATATATTTTTCTGGTTGCTTAAATCCGTCGATTCATCAATAAAAATAGAAAAACTAGTTTTGCTTAAAATATAATTTAAATGTTCGTCTTCGACTTTGCATAATACATTCGTAATAAGTTTTGTACACTTTGTGCTACTTACATATTTTTGAGTCTATAAAAATGTTTTTAAGTAATGGAACTAGCGAATCAACAATTTGTATAGAAACGTTGTTATCTGCTAAAAATGAAGCAATTTTAATTTGAGCAGTTTTCACTTGCTTTTCGTGACAATTTTTAACCAAAAAATTAATTGCCGATGGTGTGTGCAACATGTTCCTTAAATTAATTTTGTGTTTCTCACCATTATTATGTAGTTTCAATTCGCTACTGCCACAAATTACCGACGATTTACAGGCCTTGCAAAAAGCTTTTGTCCTGTCGTTTTTGACTAGAAGCAACGACACTTTAAAGTCTTTATTTTCTAACCACAATGCTTGAAAATACTTAACTTTTTGTTGTTTCATTTTCATTTTTAATCGTACGAGGGCTGCCTTTTATATTTCGGGATTAGAGAACAAAAACAAATATTAATCATCGAAAATCGCTTTATTGTTTTTCAAAATATTCCCCATGAAGATCTATACACTTTTGCATGTGTTTGACGATATTACAATAAAACTATACATACCTATAACTTTTATAATGCATTTTTTTGGTTATGCTTATACTATTTGATGTAAGATATTCTATTTAAAAATATATAAATTATTGATTTTAAATTGGGTAAATTCGAAAAAAATATATTGGTAACTCGAGGTGATTTTCGTTTATAAAAACTCTGTTAATAAATAATTAGGGGGATAATAGTAAAAAATTAATTATATATTTGGGGATACGAATCGAATTCGATTTATCGAAAAATTTAAAATAAAAAATTGATTAAAAGGTTATTTCATTGTAATTATTGTACCAATTAAATACATATATAATTCATTTTATTATCGCAACTTTAAAAATTATTTTATTAAATTTATATAAAATTAAGTAATTTACAGTGAATCTAATAGACGTTCTACATCATCTTCACTATCGCTTATTATGTTTTCATCTTTTGGATTTTCTACAAATAATACGTCACTAGTGCTATCGTTTTCTATATTAAATAATATAAAGAACAATTTTAAAGTTGTGAACTATATATAGAAAATTATGTGTATTACCTTGTTCAACCACGGTTCATTATGTTGAGGTACTGGTTGTTGATGACAGGTTCAAAAGATTTTCTGTAATTAAAATTGTATAAGAATACCCCGGCAGCACAGAAAAATACGGGATCCGCTCGAAACGCGATATTTCGAAACGAGATATTGTATAAAACGCAATATTTCAAAATGCGACATATCAAAACGCGATACGGTACAAAACGGGATATGGTGTAAAACGCGATATTTAAAAACGAGATATGGTATAAAACGCGATATTTCAAACCGGTCCTATACTCCTGAAACCCAATACCTACACTCCAATTGATTTTTAAAATCCTTTAAACTGAAATTAAATTTTCCCTTCACTCGCCTGATATAACCCGATCCTAAACTCCCGCTTTGTGCTGTATCGCGTTTTGATAGTTCGCGTTTTAAAATATAGCGTTTCAAATGAGACCCGAAAAATACAAAACATTAATTTGAACGTACCATTTTCTACTTCCGAACAGTAACCATCACTTTTATTAATCGAATTGTCCTTATCCATGTTTGTGTGCTTTATCAATTATAAAATGTTAAACTCTTTTGAAAATTATAATATACTAGCGGACCCGACAGACTTTTCCCTGACCGACGTTGGCTGGTCTGGCGGGTTCAGCAAAAGTTTGTTCGATATTCGAATTTTTGATAAACTATATACTAAGTGACATTTGACATTGAGTTTGACATTTCAATCTTTTTGTTTTGTCATTGTGTGCTTTGCTATTGCCCAAAGCAAAATTAAAAAATGAGAGCAATTCCTCGTAATCCTATACGTCGCTCAATTCTCGTGTCATGGCTGGACGACATTTGGTGTTTATCATTGGCAGGTTTGGCGAAAGAGGCAGTACTTCTCGTGAGATTGGTTTTAAGTATAATAATGTGATTGCAAAAAATATATTACTATTGTTATATGTGTGTAAATGACTAAAAGCCCTACCGGAAAATGTTCATCAGTCTCAAACACAGTAACACAAAAACTCTCACAAACATACAAATTACATGGATTTTTGAGTAAGTATTGAAGAATCTTCAAATTTCATTTGATTGTATGTGTCAGAATTTTTTGTAAGGCAAGCAATTGATGAAAACATAAGTGAACTTATCGATGAAATTCTGGTCAAAAGGTATGTTGCGATTATTTTTCTCTCCGTGAGAAATTTAAATTATCTATTGGACGTTCTACTGAATAAACTAATTATCTTAACTAAAAGTGAGTGTATCTGAACTAAAAGTGACTTACAAAAATGAAGACATGTTTTATTTTACAGTTAAAACATAAAATAGTAATCATAAGTCATAAAGAACCATTCAAAATGCCCTTTTATAGATTATAGTTAATAGACTAGCTTCCCTGGATTAATTGGAAACAAATTTATTTTTGATAGAGACTGTATGTTTTAGCTACAGCCCCTACAAAGTATTGATGTTCAATCGAATTAATATTGTCAGCCCGGCATTTATAAAAATTTCGCTGGTTGTTCGGAGGAATATACTTATATTTTTGGGTGTGACTCCCATATGTAATTTTATAGGTAAACGTAATTAATTATTTTTCATCCTCGAGTTTGTAAGTCTAAAATCACATTTTTTGGGGTTTCAACGATTCTATATGTAATTTTGCAAGTTATTTCTAAATCTCTAATCAAAACTGGTCTATCTACAATAGTTTTAGTGTTATACAATGTCAAATATAACAATGTGCATTTTGGTGTAACTGCTTAACACAATTATTTAGAATCATTCGATTTTGTAGTATATCCATACCACAATAAAACTATTTTATATGCATTTGATAAAAAATTACACTGGATTTTATAGATGCAATATAATCATTCGATTTTGTTCTAACTCCCACGGTTTTCTAATTCCCTCGATGTTAGTGCGTACGGTGATGTGTTTATCACGTGGTTAAATAGTATAAATAGAAACCGCCATGTTGTATTATAATTAGCCGAATCTGAGCAAAAATTGAACAAAAATTATCAGGGCCCGAGCATTTTAAATGCAAAACGAATTCAAAATGACGCATCAATTGGAATGACGCATTACAATGACGCATCAATTGGAATGAATTTTCCTCCATTTGCTTACATAATAAAATATAGTAGACAATTTGGAAATATTGAGTTGGATATGGAAACCTGTGAATTATACCATAGTTCACCAATTTTCGCCAATTTTCCAATTACGAATCAAAATTTCGTACGCTACGCAGTAATTCGCTAGTAGTACAACTACATGGTATTGCTCTATATATATAGACAATATTTCAATGTAATAAAACAACATCAGTCGTCGCGACCTGATGAGAAGACTGATTTTTTCAAATCATTGGTCTCGTCTGTTCGAAACTGATTGTTGTGATTCTTACACATTAGCCATCTATAAGTCAAAAATTCAAATTTATCCGGGATCCAGCGTTAAAGGAAAGAAAAATGTATGGGGTGGTTGGGAAGTTGATTGTGTATAAGTAGGTGTCGATTATCATAGTCGTTGTCATACAGATTGACGCAAATGGAAGAATTTCCTACGGTTGTGTAATTAATTCGAGAGTGCTGAAACAGACCAATATACGGAACAATCACATACACCATTACAATTGATAAAAACCAAAAGTAATAATAAATTTAATCTGTCTTAGTAATTTCCATTTTATAACGGAATATCTCAAAACCAAAATAAAATGGTAGTTACAATATGGGTGACGATTTGCTAAATTGTCCATCATAGAAGCGTAAATACCATACAGTGCGAAATAATTCTTTGTTAATTATAGCTTACCTTCCCACAAATTGTATGTTTTTCCTGTTTGATTTTACAATATTTAATTGTTGTCTCAAAAACGGATATTTGGAAAATTACCAAAATTTTTTTTCAGTCAAGCACTAATATGTACGGAAATGTGCATGACATGTCGGAACAATACACTCAATATGCACGCAATAATACACTCAATATGCACGCAAATGTACGCTGTTTAGTAGGAGTTCTATTACATACTTACGTACAGAAGAATTATATATAAAAAGATTGCAAGGTGGTGAAGATTTGGTGTTATATGTTCTGATATGTAAGAAATACAAAAAACAAATAAAAAAAAAATTTCGTTAAAAACCAATAAAACTTTTTCTAGAACCCGATTGCAGTGCCATCTACCGAGTCTATTTTCAAATTTAAACAATTCAGGAATCCACTCAAATACACACAAAAATTAATTGGAATCGGTCCAGCCGTTTAGTAGGAATTCAATTACAAAAAATCGTACATAAAAGTTATATCTATAAAGATTGGGGGGTGGTGGGGGTGGTAGAATTTTGGGGTTATATGTTCTGAAAGAAATACAAACAAAAACTAAAAAAAAAATTCGTCAAAAAAAAAACATTTCTTTGATCCCAATCGCAGTGCTACCTACCGGGTCCAATTGTAAATCTAAACCATTGTAACGAGACCGATACGAACTGTCGGCTGTTATCAGAAATTTGTTACCCACTTAGAGGCTTCGGGGCGGTCATATAGGCTCCGGCTAGAGCTCAGGGTAATGGGGTGGGGTTTCCCGAAGCATAAGTGAGTCTTGCTAGACCGCAAAGGATAGAAAGAAAATGAATGGAAGTTAGGAAAGGGAACCTAGGAACAAGGCACGGATCAACTCACCTTAGGAACGCGAACTAACTTACCCCCTCATCCTCTATAATAAGAACATTTAGCTTCTCATACCTGAAACTTCAACGACAAATGCGAACAATAAGGCGAAATGGCGGAACATAATCCCAATTGTTAAAAATAGTAAATTTTGAACATGATTGTAATAATTTAATAAGAAAAATTTAATGTCGATATAATAAAATGAGTAATCATTCCAATAGAAAAGTTATATTAAAAGAATCTAATTTAGATAAGACTATACTAGATGACGTCACAAAGTAGCGATAACCAATTATATTAATATTATTAAGTAAAAGCGAAATAACAAATTAAATCCGAAACCCTGAGCCCAAAACAAATTGGTTATCACTACAAAACTATAACTAGAAAAATATCTCTTTTTTTATGTTGTTACAAATTCAAAAAAAAAAAAATAGTATAAAGAATTAAACGGTAATTGACTTTAGTCAGAAAATAAATTTGAATACAATTATGAAAATGGCGAATGCAAGAAAAAATTGTATATGAAAAGCTAAAAGATATATGTATATGTAATACTAATTATAAAGAAATCATAAACTTGATAAATATGAAATTATAAAATAAATGAAAAAAAACAAATTCACCGAATGTAGCTGCTGCGCCGATGAAATGTGATGATTGTTGAATGATGAGGCCTTTTAACATATCCAAGTGGCATACCGTCGTTATTCTAATTCAACATATATAATTTTAATCGAACTTAGTTTATGTTAAATCCACACATTTAATATTAATTTGCGATTATTTATTTTACTAACACTATATAGCTTAATTATTACTAGTACATTTTTTTATAGATTTCGTTATTATTCACTATTTATTACTATTTATTATTCACAGCTATTCGAGTTCGAGCTTTGTAGGAATACTTTCCTTATAGTCTACTAAACACTAACGTCATACACTGCTCTTGTTTTAATTATTGCATCTACCTGTACAACATTATTTATAACATTGTACGTCATATGACTTTAATTTTCAATTCTTTCATTCACTGTATTTTTTCTTTTTTATTATATAATTAAATTGCACTAGCATTCGTGCAATGTTATGTGTCGTAAGGTCATTGCGAGATGTACCGATGAAAATGATCACCGCATGAAATTAAGTGCTTAAACTAGGACACACACCCTTTTTGCAGTTATTATTATTATTTTAATTTCATGAAGATTTTATATCAGAAATTTAATCATACTATTGTTTCATTAAATTATATCGTAATTAAATTTTGGTAGTTTATGTGACTTGGTTAAATTTTCAAACATTATCGTCTTGCAATTTCACTGTTTTATTTTTTTACTTATAATATAGAATTTTTTTGGATTAAGATTTTTTTCCACTTTTAGTTTTTAGCTTATACTAATTTCAAGTAACACGGACAAGTTTAATTATCCTGATGATATAACAATCACACGGCTTTCATGCTACGACTTTAGGTGACTAATATCTACCGTACACTTTGCCTATTCTCAACACAGTACAATGAAGAAACTAGATTTTAATTAAATTTTAATTCACTTAATCACTATTACAATATAAGGCCGATAGTTAAATTTCTATTATTATTATTACAAGCACTAATTTTCGTAATGTACATGCACAACAGTTTGGCGCTTAATTTTCGCCAAATGTAAAACTAATTTTTATCGACACTAATCAAGATCACGGTCCACCATAATACAATATATATATTTTATATTTTAAGTTATCACCCATCAACTAAATTTACGTTCGCGCTTTAAAAATAATTCAAAAAAACTGATCCCGCGTATCCAAATTTTGTCCCTTATATACAAAAAAAAAACACCACGCCTAATAATTTTGAACGGGATAGCCCGGTAGTTGTACTAATCATCTTATTTTACCCGCGCTTTTTGTATTATCTTGTCCAGTTATCCAATCAATCGATGCAAGTCATGGGTATTAAACCAATACTTTTTTGGAACGATGGCTGCGCGGTCAATCGTTACACCATCTAGGAACCCATTTAATCGAACACACAAAAATGCATTATAATCGATCCAGTCGCTTTGAAGTTCAGTCACAAACACACGTACAGAGAATTATATATATGTATATAAAGATTGGGGGTGGTAGGGGAATGATCAAATTTTAGGGTTATATGTTCTGATATCCCTTTTGTGTTTTACCAACACAATTGTGCGGGTAGGGCACAAGTACCATGTCAAAAATTTAGTTTTGTATATTTTTTGAACCAACTTATACATTTGTGAATTCCTTTTTAACTTTTTTCGTTCGAAAAAAACACTATATCTATACACACAATTGTGTTGGTTTTACTTCAAAGAAGCGATTTTTTTTATCAACAACGCCGTTACATACTATGCTTTTATACTTACACAATTGTATGGGTTGGACTAAAATTAAGCCATTTTTTTGTTGGATATGCGAGAAATCTATTAAAAATAAATAAAAAAAATTCGTCAAAAAACAAAAAATAAATTATTATATCCCGATCGCAGTGCCACCTACCGGGTCCAATTGTGAATCTAAACCATCCAGGGACCCACTCAAACACACACACACACAAAATTTCATTAAAATCGGTTTAGCCGTTTAGGAGGAGTACAATCACAAAAAATCGTACATAATAATTATATCTATAAAGATTAGGGAGTGGTGGGGTGGTGAAATGTTGGGGTTATATATTCTGATATGTAATAAATACAAAAAAATAAAAAAAATAAATACTTCGTCAAAAAACAAAAATTCCTAGAACCCGATTGCAGTGCCACCTACCGGGTCTAATTGTAATTCTAAACCATCCAGAGACCCACTCAAACACACATTTCATAAAAATTTATTTTATTTGTAAACCACATTTTTAAATTCATTTTCAATTTTGCACAAATAATTATTTCTTCACAAATTTTTTCTTCTAAATTACTCCAAAAATTCAACATCTTCATATTGCGGAGCTGTATATGTGACGTTTTCTGGGTCACTGAAATAAAATATAATATTATAACTTAATTAACATGAATATCATAATAAATACAAATTATACTATAGTATATATCTTAATATTTGTTATTTTCTAGGTGATAGTGGATATCCCTTACAACCCTGGTTGATGACACCTATGCATAGATGCTCCTAGGAATGAGCAGAAGAATCGATATAATATCGCACATAGAGCCACTCGGAATTGCATCGAAAGATTAAATGGTGTGTTTAAATCAAATATAAAAAATATACGCCTTAAATATACGCCGGATATGATGGGCCTAATAATAAATACATGTGCCACTTTGCATAATTTTATGAAATTTTATAATTATAATGATGAACATGATAATTATCAGTAGATGCTACAGATAATAATTTTGAATTAGTTAATGTTGATGGCAATTTTAGAGATGGTGGAGCACTTTACTCGATTTAGGGAGGCAAGTGAGGTCAACAATTATTGAAACTTAATTTTGAGTTAATTTGTTTGAATTTGAAAAAATTGAAGATAAAGTATACATTTAAAAAATAAAATTGTTTTACTTACTGTGTTAACTGCTGACTTTTTAATTTATTACGTTCCTCCATCGCAGCTGCAATTCGATTTAAAGCCTCCACCTGTGATTTTTCGTTTTTGTTGGCCTCTTCTAACAGCTTGTCTCGAAGATAAGCCGATCCTAGAAATAAATACATATTTTTAAAACAAATAATTTAATGTTGCTGCAAAAGTATACCTCGGATCCGTCTTGCTCTTCTAACAGTCGGAGCAGAATTACTTGTCCTGTCCATTTAATTATGTTGCGGAGTAGTAACTGGAGATGGCATTGAAACATTGTTGCTAGTTTTAGTTGTATCTTGCTGTAATTAATATATATATATATATATATATATATATATATATATATATATATATATATATATATATATATATTATGTTTTAACATACTTGAATACGGATTCCCAGTTCCTGTGTGACAGTGCTTCCTGCCACCAAAACCGATGACACGTCTAAAATTCTTTGCTCGAGAGAGCTTAGAGGTCCCGGCCGTCTTGACGATGTAGATAATCCAAGCCCTATTCTATTATCGTGTTCTTTTATCACTGTCCCATTGGGATCTAGCATACTTTCTTAAATATTCAAATTAACGTTATTTGATAATTAAAAATACGCAATATATCACATTAAAAATCTTATACTTACTTCATGTCGATCCACGCTTTGCGCCACTTATCGCCAGTTTTACATGCGACTCCCATAGAATTTAAAATTTTGGCAATAGTTGCTCAGCTATTTGTCATGTTTGTCTTACAATCAGGCCCTGAAAATCTTAAATATAATATTAAGTTTACATGATGCCTATAATCATATACAAAAAAATAAGTATACTATACGTACCTATCGTTGGCCAGATTTTCATCCGATTCCATAAGCTCGAACATCTGTAACTTTTGATCCTTTGTAATATGCTTTTCCTAGGTGAAAATGAACAAAATAAATTAGAATATTAATTATTTTTTTTAATAATATCTACAAATAACTTATAACCGTACTTACTCTAATCAAACTTTGATCTTTCATTTTTTTATATTCGATAATATAAATTTAAAATAAATGAAAAATTTGTGATTTTTTTATATAATTTTTATTTAATTATTAAATAAAATTATGACTATTAATTTTTAAATACAATTGTGCTTATTTATAAAATAAATATTTTTAAATGACCGATGTTATCGGGTTAAAATTGAAATGGAAACAGTTAAACTTTATATCGTAAACGACTACATGCGTTTGCGTATACAAATATTAGTAATAAAAATCTGGTTTAAAACATTTTTAATTGTTTTGATTCTTATTATTTGGCTGCCACAATACATTAACCTACTCGTCATATTATCCGTTACATTATCCATAGTATTTGTATTTTCTATTGGATAAATCAGCCGCTACAATTTTTAATAATTATCTTTCTATGTACATATTTTATAAATGATTATGTAAAGTAAAATGCATTCTAATTCGTTATTTTATTAGAATTATAAATACAACGTACGACATAGATCAATTTAAATAATCTTTCCACGTAAAATATTTGTAAAAACTGAAATAATTTGGAAAAAAAATATTCCTAAAAAAAATATTCCTAAAAAAATATTTTCCTTGTCGCCAGAATACACGAGTAATTGGTGATGTAATTGGTTAAAACGATGGGATGGAAAAATCGAGAATTTGTATCCACTATCGCAACGGCACGCCATTGTTTTATCAAAGAGAAAAATGTTAATTTTTTAGAATTTTTTTTTTTAGGAAAAATCACCATAAAATCAACTGAATCGATTTAACTTTCTTTTAAATAGTTTCAATTGTATCTGTATTTGTCGATGCAATGTTTATTCGATCGATTCTACTCGATTTAAATTCAACAAAATGATAAAAAATGATAAAAACAGTGTTTTTCGTCGAAATGAATAGCAAAAAAAAAATTAGATGTGGTTTTTCGGTCTTGCTATATTCGGCAAAGTTGTTGGTCTTGACCTGCGCAACAACTTTGCTGAAGAAAGCATAACGAAAATCTTAATGGTTCAAGAGCGATCAACGTAAAAATGAGGGTATATTTTGACTCAGAGCCAAAATATGTCGAAAGCGATATCTCAAAAATGGGGACAAACTTTGAAATGGGACTAGCACCGTTGAATTCAGCATACTCGAATTAGGTTTACGGGTGCCCAGCTTGTCACATTTTTCAACTAGCACAGTGTTATTATTTACTACGACTTCACACAGCTATATCTTAAGCTTAACTTGTAATATCTTCTTGTCATTTTACTAAAATAAAATAGTTCTATTTTAGTTCAGAGAATATTTGTTTTTCTAATATTAAATATTTGAATCATTTTTTTTTATATTTTATTAATTATTTTATACATGTATTTTAGTGCAATTTTTTCGAGGTGATACGAGTATAAAAATTTATTACAAAATGTTAAATAATAATATTTTTTGTACATATCATTTTAATTGAAAATTTCGTCATACTAATTTAATATAACAAAACTACATAAATAATAATTTACTATACATTATAGCTATTCTCGTGATATATTTGTTTTATATGCAGCAATATTAATTATATATACTTGACTATCAGGATAGTATTAAAATATTCTGTAAATATATAATAGTCTTGCCATATTTAACTATAATAGGTTTTCGGGATAATTTTTGGCGCTAACTTCCCAGAGGTCAACAATACTGTCAATTCTTTTCATTTCCTAATTCCCAGGGAAAGACTTACTCGACCCACGGGAGTGCGTTCACGAGAGTTACATTGTTACAATATTGTTAACCAAGGCAGTTCAAAATCGTGCATGAAGCTAAATTGTAACAATTGAGACTGCCTCTACAAATGTCATTTTTAATGGTGTAGGTATCAAAAGCAACATGATCGTGCTATCAGCAATGTGTTTTATGAACACAGTGATTATTTTGATGCTACTCTTTTATGTTATGAAAAAATTAAGAAATTAACTTTTTATTGTTTTCGTCTGTTTTGACACTTGAGACAATCTCAATGTTAACTACTACGTCATTTCTACAATGACAGTTGTTACAATATTGAACAATGTAAATCACGTGTACGCACTCCTGATATATCAATTAGTGAGCGTAATATACAAATAAAAAAACAAAAAAATAAAGTAAATACGAGACAACCAAAACACGCTGGTGCGCCGATAATCAATTTTTGGACTCACCCCTGGGATATACTCGACGTGACTGCGACGTTTTTAAATGTCAAAAACGTTGTTCTCCATAGCATGCTGAAGACTCGTTACGTCGGTCGCGTCGAGTATATCTCAAGGGTCAAACCTTTTTATTTTTAGATCTATATAAATAGAAGTAGGCTAGCCCAAAACAAATCAGTAGGCTTAAGCTTTTTCATTTAGGCATTAAGCAAAATTTCAAGCCGATGTTTATATTTTTAGCCTTGGGCTCAAACTTGAGATTTTTTTTTATATAGATTACTTTTAAAATTTTGATGTTGTTTAGATTGGTGCTGATTAAGATCAAATAGACTGTTTCAAATACTGAAAGTATTTGTGATTGTTCAAACATACACTTATTGCACACACACCTGTTCACCGAAACAGACATCTTCAAATTGCGTTTATTCTAGAATAGGTATAGCGAAGTGTTAACTTGGAAGAAAAAAACGGTACGTAAATCAAATGAACTATAAAAGTTACTTTGTAGATGTGGGATTACCGTTATTTTATTGCATATCCTTTTAGAGTAAACGTTGATGTAATAAAAAAGTTAATCGAATCGTCTGTTCGAATTGAAAAGTGAAATGACAAAGATAAAATATAACCAAAATCTACTTTAAAATTAATAAAATCGGTATCGTAAACCAAATATGTATAACAAATAGATTGCATCAAGTACGGTAAATCTAAAAACCATAAAGTATCACACGTATATATTTCTAAGTAGATAAAACTTTTATTTTGCTTCTTAACAGATATGTTTTATTCTTTCTTACAAGTTTAAAGCTTCAATAAAATAGAAAAGTAAATAAGTTTAAGTATAACTTTTTATCTAATGCCCATAGTTTTTTATGATATCATATAAGATACATATGAGAATTGGTTTTTGGGTAAATAAAATCTTATTGCACTGGAAATGTTTTTGTTATTTTCAATTACAATGACAATCACAATCCGATTAAAGTAAAATTTATTTTTAGAAAATTAATTTCGGTGCAAATTGAATGTAAGGACGAATAAGAAGCACACCTAGTTTATATACTACTGTGTGTACAGGTTTTATTCTTAGAACACGATAGTTAAGTTCCTGGAAGTGTTATGTGAAACAGAGCCAAACTACTAAACCTAATCTTAGAAAGAAAATACAACAAAAATTCATGTACGATGATAATAAATAATAGATCAAGGTAATAAATCCATTCCTCTCATAAATTTATTGCAATTACCGACTACGTGTGACTGTCGAATAACATTTTTATGCTGAACGACTATATAATATATCGGTGGTAAAAGCATTCGGTAATATTGAAACATTTCTATTGTACTTCGTTCTTCTTAAAACTATTTCACTTTGTTCACCTACGTAGTTTTCGTAATATCTCTGTGTTTTTCGTTATCTGCATTTTATCGTTAATCGATTTTCTCATACCATGGCTGTTTTAGTAAATTTAAACCTTTAGCGCGTATTAAAATCATCCAGTATGAAAATGAAAATATGATGAAATATCTGAAAACTGGTCTTAATTAATCTTTTTTGCAGTATCCAACACGGCATTTTCACCTAAACCCTAACGTCTTATTACGCTGCTCTTGGTGGGCTACATAGTGGCGACTCAAGCTTTATAATCGAATCGATGGTTTATTGAATTGCTAACAAGTGGAACTACCTAATATGTTCAAGTTAATTGGAGCATAGTTCAAACTGTATCGTTATTTTTTTTTAAATATTTATTTGGCGTCGCCATGTCGTCATTGCGAAACAGATTTTTATTACCTTTCAGTTCAATCATGATGACCGCAGTCACTTAATGTAGTATGAAACCTCTAAGTTATAAAAAAATAGTAATAAAAATAATTAAAATCATTTGATTACATGATAAAATTTGTCAACAAATACCTTGTGTGTTAGATCCATCTAACTCCGAAAATGATTTAAAATAAGATGAACAGTTATCATCACTTCCAGCGCTATTTGTATCGTGGTACTTATAGTAAAAATTCTCATCTAAATTTTTGAGAAACACATTCTCCAACTCAACTACTTTCTTGTTACCTAAAATTACAAAAATACAAATAACAAAAAATCGATCAATTTATAAATACAGCTCGAATTTACCGTAGTTTTCCATTTTTTGATGAATGATTTGAATTTTCTAAAATAATTTTAATTTGTTTGCGTTTGTTTTTCCACAATTCGCTATAACATTTTTTCAACCATAAAATCAAAGCCCACTACGAAAAATATTTTGTTTCGTATACTATTTTTTGAAGGTGTGTTAAAAATTTTGCCATAAAATGTATTGAGTTTGATACTTTTTATGGCAACATTTTCCATACCTACTCTATTTTTTTGCCAGTAAATTTTACTGAATTTTTTTTTTGTTTTTCTCTAACAAGTAAAGGCGAAATTCTATTACTGCGGCTTGTTTTTGTACAGAAAACCAGAAAGAGATAATATCAAAAATCCAGAAAAGACAGACCTTTTTAATTTTATAGCGAAATTTTAAGGGGAATATT
The DNA here is from genome assembly GCA_947310385.1 of Nephrotoma appendiculata. Taxonomy (NCBI): domain Eukaryota; kingdom Metazoa; phylum Arthropoda; class Insecta; order Diptera; family Tipulidae; genus Nephrotoma; species Nephrotoma appendiculata. Next base: position 87,137,872 of record OX371225.1, read on the forward strand.
TGACAACTACGAAATTATAACAAAAATTAGTTCAAAAATGAAAATTATTGTTAAATCAATTTGATTTATATCTCTACATTACTAAAAAACCTAAATAATATTTTTTAGGCAAAATTTTATTATGTTTTTTAATTATTTCCTTTCAATAATCAAAAACTAAGAAAACGCTTTCCTATAAAAAAAGTTAGGGGAATATTTGACCGCGTTTGTAACATAACCTAAATAATATCACATACATTAAAATTATGTAATACGGAATAAATAATAAAAATTAAAAAATTATAAAATATTTTAATTTGAACATTAATACAAATTTATAATGAAAACACGATTTATATGAAACTCCACCAAACATATAAAACGTATGACCCAAATTTGCTCACCATAAAAATATTACTAAACTAAAATTTGCTGAGAGTAGGGGGTATTTTTAATTTTGGTTGCCATAAAAAATACTTCGATTTGTATTTTTTATTTATATTTATGGCAACCAAATCGCAACAACAACAAAAAATTTAAGTATACATTTTTTTAACTAAATATATTCCTTACATCAAGGCAGACAAAGGCAACTCATTGGTAATCCTCGATCGAGCAGAATACGATACTAGAGTTGCAAAAATGATAGATGAAGGTCCTTACATGGAGCTAAAGTATAAAAATGGCAACGTCAAAAACCCGCTCCCACAAATGATCAAATCTGCCAAAGAGACCGCCATCTTGATGGAGAATACGTTAGAAATCCCGTACTATCATTTCAGAATGAACATGGCAAATCCCAGGGTGCCTAGTCTTTATGCATTGCCAAAAGTTCACAAGTCTGGAAATAAAATGAGGCCTATCGTATCGAATATCAACACACCAACGGAAAAACTCGCATCATGGCTTATGACTGAACTTGGTAAAATTAAAGATCCATCAGGCTTATATGTCAAGAACAACATTGAGTTTGCCAAAAAAGTGAAAGATATATCCTTGACCGATGATGAAATTATGGTTTCATTCGATGTGACGGCTCTATACCCAAATGTCCCAGTCGACATTGCAATTAAGTGTATGGTGGATCATGCGAGACAGGAGAAAGTCGACGAAACCAAAATTATGTTGTTTCAAAAAGTAGCTGAGACTTGTATGCAGCAAAGTTTCTTTCAGTTTAGAGGGAAATATTATGCACAAACATTCGGGACGTGTATGGGAAGCAAACTTGCACCGTATTTGAGCAATATCTTTATGAGAAAACTAGAGGAAAATATCAGCACCTGCAATGTGTTCCCAAGGATTTGGTTAAGATATGTTGACGACGTGTTTGCAATCGTTAAAAAGTCGGAATTAAGTCAAACATTGGAGATGTTGAATTCCTAATATGAAGCCATTAAATTTACACACGAAGTAGAAGTAAACCAAATCTTACCCTTCTTAGACGTAAAAGTGATTAGAAATGGCGGAAAATTGCAGTTTGGCATATATCGGAAACCGACAAACACGAGAAGATGTATCACAGCGAATTCAGACCATAGCGGAGCTCACAAAAAGGCTGCTTTCCATTCGATGGCACACCGGCTGTACACATTACCTATATCCACCGACGAGTTCAAACTGGAAGAAAATTTCATAATGCAAACAGCCAAAATAAATGGATACGACACCAGCTTTATTAAAAGAATTTTGGACAAACACAAACGTAAACAATACATTATATACATTATCTTATACACATACTAGGTTAACGAGCCGCCCCGGTGGCAAAGTGGTTAGCATACTTGCTCCAGCATCCGGAGGTCCTGGGTTCGATTCCCGGTGGTGTCAAGGAAAAAATTTCACGGTTGGTTTAGGATCAATGAATTAATCACTCATTATCCGAAATGAAAATATGATTATGAAACCTCATGTGAAGCGGCCAAATCCCTTGATGGGATATAGTGCCAGAGAGAGAGAGAGAGAGGTTAACGAGTGGATCCGATCCAAACAGCTGCCCAAAACGTTTATGTATGCCTTTTTTCCCAGCTATCACCAACAAAATGCAGAATATGCTGAAAAAATTTAATTTTGAGTTAGTAACAAAAAGCAGTAATATTGGATCATTAATTAGCACTTACAAAGATTCAACATCATCATCATCAAAATTTGGTATCTATCAAATTTCCTGCACAGAATGCGACAGCAAATATATTGGGCAGACAACTGCCCAATATATTTGCTGTGAGAAATAATGACGTAAGGAATAGTGTGGCCAAACATATGATGAATAACAATAGTCACCAAGTTGATGTTACAAATTCCAAAGTAATAAAATCAATTCCAAATGATTGGAAACTGGATGCCTCCGAATCCCTGTATATCAACAAACACGAACTCGATATAATGAATCAGGAAAAAATCCCAATTGAATCGAGTTTATTTCACTTGGTAAATACACTAAATGAAAATTATATGTAGTTACAAGAATTTTCCACCATAACAATTGTAAATTTTGTTTTTTAAATTTTGTATTTTATATAAACATCACTTTGTTAATATGTATTGTAGGTACTTGTTTTGTTTTTTTAATTTATTTTTTTATGTACAAGCAACCGTACTATATACACACCGTATTACACACATACATTTTTATTTGTTTATGTACAGTCTTACTAATTTGGGTTTGTCGAAGAGCCGAATGTCGAAGGGCCGAATGTGTCGAAGGGCCGAATGTCGAAGGGCCGAATGGGTTGAAGGGCCGAATGGACCTATTATCAGAAGGCTGACAAATAGGGCCGAATGTCTCTGGTGGCGCATGACAAAATTTTCCTTCACCAAAATGTATCGCTGACCGGATACGTGGAATTTCATAAATATTCAAAGATGAAAAATATTAAAATACATAAATTTATAAGAAATTCATTTATGTTTAATAAAAAAAAAATTTACAAAATATTCTATAAAAAAATTATGAAAAATAAAAAATATAAAAATATTCTAATATTCTTAAAATATTTTATTTTGTTATAAAACAACAAATTTAAAAAATTACATTTCTAAAAACAAAAAAATAAATTCGGCCCTTCGACCCATTCGGCCCTTCGACATTCGGCCCTTCAACATTCGGCCCTTCGAAACATTCGGCCCTTCGACACATTCGGCCCTTCGACACATTCGGCCCTTCTACATTCGGCCCTTCGACATTTGGCCCTTCGACATTCGGCCCTTCGACATTCGGTCCTTCGACATTCGGCCCTTTGTATATTCCTTTAATTTTATTTTTCGTTTTATTATTTAACGACAAAATGTCTATGTATGTATATATATATTTTAGTATATAAGTTACAAGAATCCATTTAGCGGCAAAATTAGTAGATTTTTGTTTTAGTTGTAAAGTATAATCGGAAGATGATCACTCAGTAATCGAAAACGTTAATTGTGAAAAATAAAATTAATTGAACAGTTAAATTTGCTTTTTTAATTAATTTGTGGTTTCGAGAAGGTTCTACAACAAACATTTAGTTATGGAAACCACGGCGGGTTTGAAGTGCAATAATTTATAAAAAAATTTACTGTTGCACCGCTCACACACATAGGGATTCTTGATTTTATCTCTTTCTGGTTTTCTGCACAAAAAAAAGCCGCAGTAATGGAATTCCGCCTTAAGGAGTTAATTTTACTGAAAAATATTGTTTCATTGTGGAATTCGGGCATTAGTTAAACATTTTTTTCTGGCATACTGAGGTAATAAGTTAGTGTTAGTTTTTTTGAAAATAAAATTAATGGTGAACATTTTTCGCTGGCAATTTAGCTATGGACAAATTATTCTCAATTTATAAATATTGTCATCAAAATTTGTCATTTTCAATGACCTGTTGTACGTCATTGTACGTCAACAATTCATTTGTCATTTTCAATGACCTGTTGTACGTCAATTGATCTTATTTTACGTTCTAATTTCGGGTTTGGTCTGATTTTCGATGTGGGTTCTGGGAGGAACAAAAACAATTTTAATTTCCAAATATTTGTTTATCATTTTTTGATATGGGTTCTGCTAATTTTTTCTAAAGCGAGCAGAACCAATGCTTTAGTTCGTAGGGATAGAGTCCAAAGTGTTGTAATAGAGAATTTAATTAGCCTATTATTGGCTTATAATTATCCATAGTATCTTGTAATGTTCTGCTGTACGCGTTCTGCTAGCTTTAGGGACTTGTAAACTAGCATTAAATAAACTGTCCACATGATAAATGGTGTCCAAGATAAACTTTTCTACGGTTAAATATTCTCAATATGCAATGCCGACGGAATTCCGTTTATATTCGCGTTCAAAACCACAATCTTTCTATGGAAAAAACCATGTTATCTACACAGAAATTCGTACTACTCCTCAAAGAAAAGTATCACAAAAATTCCGGTGTCGGTGTGATTTCCGACTAAAAAGGGAAAAAGCAAATTGGAAATAAGGTGCAATTTCGTCGATAACTCGGGTAAATTCCATATACACTTCCGTACTAATTTAATACACTTTATCGCATGCAAATAGAACAGCTTTCCATAGCACTTTTACATGGGATTAATAATATTTTTCTATTGAAATTAAAAAAAACTATTTGTTGTTCAAATTTTCAAACAGCATCTTAAAAAAAATAAAACAAAAACATTTTACGTCAAACCCTTGCGTAGATATGTAAATGGCCATGGCAAAACTGTTTTTTATTACCTCTTTAGCCCAATCCGATCGCAACCATTATATTTAATCTATTATTTTATAATTAAACTAAATAAAATTAATAACTGTCATAATTAAAAAATAATTAAAATAAAACAATACGAGAAATTAAAATAAACAAAAACACACGGATGTACAATCGTGTGCATATTCACCCGTCGACTTGTCACATGAAAGTGAAACTGAGAGGAGAAAATAAAAGATTCAATATACAAACAAAACTTATAAAAAATAAATAATATTACCGCGAAACAAAGCGAAAGACTATTATTTTTCTCCAAAACCGATATTTTGTAGTACGGAATTTAGTATGGATATGGAATTAAAACACTATTTTCCACACACTGGAAAAATTGCATACTGGGTTCACGTTGATTTGAAACACTATAAATTGTATACGATAATGCGAAACGACACCCAAGAGATTTTTAAATTTCCTTTTCCAATGGACCAAGCCACACAGGGCTTCAGCTTCTGGTATCAAACTAAGGCATAATCGATTTTTTTTGTTAATTTAAACCCTTATTCTATATTAAAACACCAATTTTTTTGTATTGTTTTATTCTGTTCTCTCGGAAATAAAATTTCAACAAAAATATACAAAAATATATATAGCCTTAAATTTTTTTATTTTCATTTCTATTTTTCATTTCGGATTCAAGGCCAAAAGTTTTATGTCACAGCTGCGATATAAAATTTTTGTCCTTGAATCTAAAATGGGAAAATAGAAATGAAATAAAAAAAAAATAAGGCCATTTTCGAGATGTAGATTTTTTTTTAAATTTTATTTTCGAGAGAACAGAACAAAACAATACAAAAAATAGATGTTTTAATATAAAATAAGGGTTTAAATTAACAATAAAAATCTATTACGCCTTAGTTTGATACCAGAAGCTGAAGCCGTGTGTGGCTTGTCCCAATACTAAATTATACTAAAATCTTGCGTATTATGGGTAAATGTGTTGGAATTGGTACAAAGGGCCGAATTTCAAAAAGCCGGTTGTCGAAGGGCCGAATGGGTTGTAGAGCCGATTTTTTTTTTGTTTTTAGAAATACAGTGTTTTAAATTTGTTGTTTTATGGTTTTATTTTATAATTTTTTTTTATTAAACAAAAATGAACTTCTTACTATTTTTCATCTTTGGATATTTATGAAATTCAACGTATCTAGTCAGCGATACATTTTGGTGAAGGAAAATTTTGTCATGCGCCACCGCCCACTTAAGTCATTGGGCTCTATGTCATCCTTCTGATAATAGGTATTTGGTACAAAAAATGAAAAAAAATTGGCCCTTCGACCCATTCGGCCTTTTGATCCACTCGGCCCTTCGGCACATTCAGCCCTCCGACATTCGGCCCTGCAACACATTCAGCTTTTCGAAACATTCGGCCCTTCGACATTCGACACTTTGATATTATACCAATTTGTTTACTCTCTTCTTGCAAAAGAAAATAAATTATTATCTAAGTACTGTTGCATCGATGTAATAAGATCATGTAATTCAGTGTAGTGACAAGTTGGTTCGTGTCTTCAATGAAAATTTGGTAATTTTTTTTTGTTTGCAGGTTAATGTTATTTTCTTAATAGTGGGTGACGCGATGCTATTCATTTTTAGCGATTAACAAGTAGAATGTGGGAGGTGGAGAACAGCGACAGCTGTGTTTCTTGACGCTTGATTTGATCCAGTTCAGTTCAAGTTTCAAGAAACAACACAAAGGTGCTTGCTAAATTTAAAATCAAAATTTGTGATCTAAAACAAAATTTGGATCATCTTTTCCATATAAAATTTTAACTGATCCGGATCAATGAGCGTCAAGAAACACGGCAATTATATCCAAATTTTAGGGTGGAAATTAGATTATATTTAATACATTTTTATTTAATTAATAGTAGGGCAGTACATGTTGGATAATTGTTTTTATTTTAGCATAATCAACCATTGTCTAACCAGTCGAACGTTCCCGGACAGCTGGATGAATGTCTAAGATCTACCCAATACACAAAAAAGGAAAATTGCCCACGAACCCAACAAACTACCGACCAATTAGTTTATTGTCAAACATGGAGAAAATATTCGAAATAATAATATATGAAAAGCTACACGAACATACCATGGTAAACAGGCTAATGCCAGACAGCCAGTTTGGATTCAGACACGGCCATTCAACAGTCCACGCAATCACGAAGTTAACCTCGGATGTACGCCGGAACTTGAACCAACGGAAAGCGACCGGAACGATATTAGTCGATAGGAAAAAGCGTTTGAGTCGGTTGGCTCGATGGACTATTGTATAAATTACTAAAAATGAAGTTCGGGAAAGAAATCTCGAACAGAACTTTAATATACATAACGGACTACAACAAGGTTTCATTACCGACCCAATATTGTTCAACTTATACACAAAATAATTGGTAGAACATGAACAACTAAACACGCCAGACATCCAAACCATTGCATACGCAGATGATCTGTGATCTACAGCACAAATGTCAAAATACAGAACATCACAAAAAACACACAACAAGCAGTGGAATTCACTATAGATTACTTGTATACATGGAGAATAAAAATCAATCCGGCGAAATGCGAGTCAATACTATTCAGAAGACTTTATCAGCTAGCAAACAGCAACACGCAACACCACTGGAAGAATTTCCAAGTAAAAGTTACTGGTACGACAGTGCACTGGTTCTCTAAAAGACGCGATAATGTGTAAACGAAAAAACAAACAAAATCACACAGGATTGTTGTTGTAATTTGTGTAAAGTCGAAAAGCTTACTATGGTTTTCACATTTACACATTATCATGCATTTTAGAGAATTAGGCTACTGTGTGCAAAAAAGCCATCAGTGAAACACCTCGGCATCCACTTGGACAAACTGCTGTACCTGGATAAACACGTGAAACATCAAGTGACCAAGGCAACAAAAATATTCCACGCAAACAGAAGAATATTCTGTACGAAAAATATTTCTACGCGAGTTAAACAAATTTGCTACAAATCCTTGGTACGACCAATATTAACAATTGATTACCCAATATGGTGAAATATTGGCCCATATGCAATGGAAACAATGCGAATGTTTGAGAGAAAATGCGATACTGTCACGGAGAACATAGATTTGCAGACTCAGAGTTTAAGAAATATATATCAAACCAAACACAGTACGAAAAATTCGAGAAAGATAGAATAGATGGAGTACGTATATTAAATCTAGTAAGATATCATAATAAACGAGCAACAGATAACACCGAAAATTCATTAATATTTGCACCCTACTATACCGAAGATAGCATACAGAGGGAAAGCTGCAAAAAACACCAAATCCCAGGACCTGAAACATTCATATACTTGGATAAATTAGGATATATTGACGACCCAATAACAAGTACCCAAAAATTTACCATTTGGAGAGGAGATTAAATATTAAGGGATTCGACGAAGAAATATTCGAAAAGCCAAACCATTATAATCTATATAACCGATTTAATTTCGCAAACATAATTCATGAAATGATGAGTCGAGAGTGAGAGTGGCAAAGGAACGCGGATACCGAAGTGAGCGAACCAAACCCACTCCATCAGCGCACTGGGACTCATTTCAATTAGAAAAGGTTTTGGTATTTTTCAGTTTTTAACCAAAATTAAATAAGTTGGAGTTTGATTACACACAATAAATACAGATTGAGTTATATAAAATTAATTAAAGGACATGATTTGAGACTCCGGAAGGAGCATTTATCATACAAACTGTCAATGAGACGGGCATTTTCTAATCCACTTGGCCCGAACACAATTGTTATGAATTATTTGTTAAATAAAGCAGTTATTTAAAAAAAAAATTGTTTTTTTTTTTGAAGAAACCATTTACCGAAAATATTTTATTTCTTTTCATTAATCATATTTAAAGTGATTGAATCTAATAATTGGTTAATATTTCAGTTTTCGAAACAGCATTCATGGTTTTTGAAATCACCATAGTGAAAAATTAGAATCTAGCAATATCTTGTTGTGCCAAGTTAATTTGCTTTCAGGGTCTTTCTCTCTTGTACTATATCGCATCAAAGGATTTGGCCGCCTCAAATGAGGTTTCATAATCATATTTTCATTTCGGATAATGAGTGATTAATTCATTGATCCTAAACCAGCCGTGAAATTTTTTCCTTGCCACCATCGGGAATCGTACCTGGGACCTTTGGTTGGCAGGGTCCTACCATTTCTTAATATTTATTTAAAATTTCAATCAACAATCTATTTTTTGTTAGGTATAGCTTGCTGATTTAGAGAATCGATTAATGAAGACCAATAGCCTCAGCAACCCTTAATAATCTGCACCGTTTCTACTAGTAATTAGCACTGTGTTACAATCATATAGTTGTAATAATATCATTATTTATCGTTTATTAATTTAATCAATTTTCATGAACGCTGGCTTATTTAGATATTTATTTAACAGGTTGAGCCAAATATTAAGTTGAATTAATTATTTAGGTATATTAAGGATTATATAGGGTTGTGCTACTCCTTATTTTTAAATCTATCATCTTACAGATTCCTAATAAAATTTAAATCATTGTAGGTGTGCTAATAGAAACTCGTCTCTGAAGTTGGTTGCATTAAAATATACTTGAACGCATGCAAATCGCCCGCCATATAGGGTATATGTAGCTTAGTCATTGCTGTTTTTATGACATAAGTTTCAGTCATTTTCAAGCGGTCGTTCCAAGTGCATCAATTTTTAGAGATGGATGTCGATAAAAAAACATTACGTCATTGCATTCTATTCCGTTTTCAAATGAAAAAAAATGCTGTTGAAGCTATGGAATTGATTAATTTGACTTTGAGTGAACATTCTGTGAGTCATCAATAGTAAAAAAGTGGTTTACAAGATTTCTTGATGGAAATTTTAGTATTGAGGGCGATCCACTTCCAGGTACAGTAAAACAATTTAAAGACGGAGACCTTAAAGTTTTACTGGATGAAAATCCGTGTCAAACTCAAAGAGAGCGTGCAAAACACTTAGCAGTTACTGCAATATCACTTCAATTGCATGCAATGGGAAAATACAAAAGGAAGTATGAGTTCCTCATACACTGACCGAAAAAAACAAAAATCGAAGAGTTGACATCTGCATGAATTTGCTTTCTCGGTACAAAAGAAATAATTTTTGCACACAATCATTACGGGTGATAAAAAGTGGATTTTGTAAGATAATCCTAAACGCGGACAATCATGGGTTGTTACTGTGTGTATTTTATTTTATTTATTTATTTAAAGAAATCTATTTTGTAATATGAACATGTATGATTTCAGATTATGTACAGTAGTTTAAACAAAAATTATATTAAAACAACAAAATAGTTTAAAACAGAAAAAAATATAAACCAAATTTTGGTTTAAACAATTAAAAATTTAAAAAATGGTCCTTCAGGATATTTTTGAAGTTGTTATTTGATAAATTGAAGTCGAATAGGTCATCGATTATGTTAAATGATTTAGACAACCTATTAAGAGGGTTGTTTTCTCCATAGTTAGTAGAATGGTGTTCAAGTGCTAAAAATTCATGGTTTCGAAATGTTCTGCATAGCACGTGAATTGATGTTTTCCAAGATGTAAGCTGAATAAGCTGAACGTGACCAAGCAAAACGTTACCAATATAAGCCGAGCCCTAGAGAAGTCGTCTATTTTCAAGCGAGGTAAGCGAGCCACATTTTCATGGAATGGTAAGTTGTGTTCGTAATCCCAGTCACTTTTCTTTAACAAAAAAATCAGGAACTTCTTTTGAATGCTTTCAATTCTTTTTATGTGCACAGAATAGTATGGATTCCAGACCGTTACAGCGTATTCCAGTTGAGATCGAACATAAGCGAAATAGAGTGAACATAAGGTTTGAATATCCTTAAATTCACCTGTCCATCTTTTAACAAATCCGAACATGCCATTCGCTTTCGCAATACAATTTTCAATATGCCTATTGAAACTGGCGTTTTCGACAAATGTAACACCTAATACCCTGGACAGACTGTGGATTAGTTAAACTGGTTTAGCAAAATTCAATCAAACATCCTAAGGAAAAACTTGAATTTGCTAGTAAATTTTTGAATTTTTCGTACTGTGTCGAACTGAATTGAATTTTATTTCCTAGAGTACTTGACCGAATTTTGCTAAACCAGTTTAACTAGTCCTCAGTCTGTCCTGGCTATAAGTCTATAATCTGATTGACTCTTTGCAATACTTGGTTGTTGACTTTGTATGAAGTGATTACTGGATTTCTTTTACAATGGAAGGACATGATTTTGCATTTCTTAATATTTAAATATAGTGAGTTTCGATCACACCACTCACTTAATCTATCTAAGTCTTCTTGAAGTTTCTCCGTATCTAACAATCCATTAATAGTACGAAATTTTTTCACATCATCTGCAAATATGAGCACGTCTGAGTTTTTGATTATCTCGGTTATTCGGTCTATGAAAACAATAAAAATCCAAGGCCCGAGGTGTGATCCTTGAAGAAACACCAGATGTAATTTTAATAACGTTTGATTTTTCATTTCCCATTATTACAAACTGTCGCCGGTTTGATAGATATAACTTAAACCAATCATGTAATCGAGAGAGAACTCGCACTCCGATTTCTTTGAACTAGTTTCAGGAGACCGATCACATCTATAAACAACGTAATCATGGCCAAAAAATTCGCTGCTTCTTATGCCAGATTTTAATGAAGTTTCACAAATTACATAAATAAGGTAGTTTGATTTTAAAACGAAGTTGTAGAATTTAGATGCTTTTGATGCCATTTTGTTTACGTTTTGATAGTAAATTGCACATTTGTCATATACCAATGTTTTCTTGGACTTTATGGGTTGATTTACCTTTTGAGTAATAGTATAAGTTCGAGCTTTTATTAAAAGTGAGTGTAGTCTATCATTAGCCACCATTAGAGTGTAGTCTATCAGTGAAAAATATTTAAATGATTGTGTGTGTCTAGAGATTGCAACTATGGTGGGATTGGAAAGGAGTCACTTATTACGAGCTTCTGGAACCTGGTCAAACTATTACAGCTGAACGTTACCAAGCCCAGTTGATCAAATTAGGTGTTGTTCTGGAGAAAAAAAGACCATTTACGGACCAAGGAAGGCGGAAGGCGATATTGCTGCATGAGAACGCTCGTCTATATACAGAAAAATCACCTCAGTAACTCATCTTCTCCTTAGACTGGAAGTATTATAGCATGCTAGCTGCGTATTCTAAAGACTTGGCTCGCTCTGATTGCCACTTATTAAGATCGATGTCATCATATTTGAAAGACAAGAGGATATGCAAAAATGGCTCGATGACTATTTTACTTCGAAACCACCAAACTTCTATCGCGAAAGCATTCATTATGTACCTGATAAATGGTGAAAGACCACAGACCCATTAATTTTTATAACAATTATATTTTCAATAAAGTTGAATTTGACCAAAAACAGAGAGTTTCTACTTGCACAGCTAATAATATCCCCATAATTTATTTCCAGTTATAACTAAATTGAAACTATCTTGTGTAAATATATACTATCTATTGGGTTTATTAGGAGTCTATAATCGGGTCACGTCTGATGTAACTAATTCATCTTTCCTATCCTTCGGTTCTGTAAAATTTAAAATGGTCCTCGGGGTAGCCCGGCCTTCTGGGAGATCGTACCTAATACAGCTTGGCCGCACAGTCCCAATCAATCAATCAATTAAAATACTCGATTCTTGCTCCTTATGAACAACTGAAATTTTAATATTTAGCTATAAACAATTTCATTTTTGGGAGCCAACATATCTATCTTTAAGCATTTCTTTAAAATCATATTTAATTCCTAAAGGAGATCATTTACGACTACTACCAACAAAATCTATAATATTAAGAAAAACAAAATTATGCTCAAGCACGTTGTAACATTTTAAATAAATAAATTCAAATTTAAATCAGATATAAGACAACGCGATACGTTTTGTGTTACACGACTGAGGATTAGTTATTTCCAGAATGGTACAACACCCATAAAGTACTCGTATATATGGTATTTGGGTATGAGTGCGTGTAAACAAAATGCGAGAGAATTTTTTTAATTGACAATTTCTTTACCGCTTAAATAAAATGAAAAGTATTCATTAGAATAACAATTTTATTTCGTTTAAATTATTTTAAATGTTTATCTGTAATAAGGAGGGAAGGTAACCGGAAAATTTGTTCTGCTGTTGGAAGAAGTAACATTAGTTAAAACAATAAAGGAAATATATTCGTATTTATATTTTATAATGTATAAACTTATGTCGTTTATACACGGATACCGTTTACTGCAAACTTTTATTATTGTGTTTACATGACGGTTTATCCTTACTGGGGTATGTGAATAAAATGTTAATTTTAATTTTCGGTGGCATATAAATACATTAATTTAATTTATGAATGACGATTTGCTGCCCAAAACCCTCAATGTTAATATTACATTTTGGCCATTAGAGAATTCATTTATTTATTTTATTTACAGTGTTTCTATACCGCAAAATCTTTATTACACTTAGACCCGATGCGGATGTAATGTGCGATTTTCTAACTGTTTTAAATTGAAATTTGTAATAATCGAATATACTCGTTTATTCCGTGGAGTAGAACTCCATTGAATCGGTGGACTGAGCAAAGCAAGACATGAAGAAGTCATTAGAATTATCATCTGCCCCTCAGCCTAGGGCAGTCAAACGGCTTCGGCTGTCTCTGTGTACACCTAAATTACACCAAGGTAGCCGCGTCCTCGCCGCGAGGGGCGGGTACCCCGTCGAGCAAAGTGCTACCGGGGACCAAATGCCACTGGTTTGGCTAAAACAAACAATGAGTAAAACAAATACGGAATGTAATACCACAGGTGGTACAGCAGCAGATTTACTGATGAATCCACACTCTTCGGAGGCAGGCCCAATAGATTCTGGGGTGGACCAATCATTACTTAACCTATTTGGATGAAGTTCCAAATGACCAAGATCTTCAACTGAAATTATATTTCAGTACGAGAAGGAAAATGCCGAACTCCGTGAACAACTAAGAGAAATAAAGGAATTTACAACTAAATTGAAAAAGAATTTACAATTTTAAAGAAAGAGAATGAAGAACTCAAAAAAGCAGTTGAAACACGTGCAGAAATTGGGACGATACCTGGCCCTGTAATCGATGATGAAATTAATCCATTCCATACGAATGAATGTTGAAACGGAGTAAAAGACCAAGTAAGAAAAACAAAGCTCAACACTCACCAGAAATGGCAGAAACTTTACCATCAACTTCAAAAGAGGTTATTAGAAAACAGTTAATCATCAAGAAACAACTACCTCTAGAACAATAACTAGCTAAACCAAAAGAAAAATCACCTGCACCAACAAATATCGCTGAGTGCTCACCAGAGGTAGAAAAATCACCCAAACAGTAACCAGCTCAACAAAATGAAGCACAGCCAAAGGTAAAAGCCCCACCACCGATTTTTATAGTAGGAGTAACCAACTTCTCAGAAATTTAAAGTGTAATGAGTACTGTTACGGAAAAAGAGTACAAAATTACTGCTCCGAATAATAATGTATGGAAGATTAACACTTCAAATCCAAACGCATACAGAAACTTGTCAATGAAGCTGAATACGGAAAAATATCAGTGGTCAATGCACGAAAATAAAAACGATCGTCCCGTCAAAGTCATGGCAAGAGTCCTACATCCAACCTGTGAAAGTAATTCAATAATAGAGGATCTAGGAAATAAAGATTTAAAATATTTGATGCCGCGAACATTATTAAAAAAGAGAGACCTAGCGGAGAGAACCGACTAGAAGCCGTTTCAAAAAGAGAGCTTCTCCTGTTCATGCTAACGTTTGATAAATCCGAGCAAATAGAAAAAATTTACAATATAACTGGCATACTCAACATGCGAGTAAAGATCGAAGCTGTTAAAAGAGGCAGTATAAGAATAGTACAATGTAAAAAATGCCAAGTAATAAAAATGCAAACTATCCAAAGAAGAACAAGCAAAATGTATAAATTGTAATGGGCAGCATCCAGCCAGCTACCGAGGATGTCAGGTTGCCAAGCAGCTACAGAAAATGAGGGATCAGGCACGCGAACCCCCTCTAAGTCATCCAAACAAAGATCGAGCAAGAAATGAAGCATCTATGCTTAGGGATAATTATACATATGTACAGGCATTCGAAATTCGAAAAAAAAATGAGACCAACGGTACCGAAAAATTCAAAAACACTATCCAAGCAATTTTAAAAAGCCTTGAGGAACAGAATAAACTAAATAAGTTAGTTCAATTCACAATTCCGGAGCAGAAACCAAACATCAAAACACTCATTAAGAATAGCCATATGGAATGCAAGCGGATTAACACAACACCTAGCAGATTTTTAAATTCCGAGAAAATTGATACATGCTTAATATCAGAAACACATTTTACTAGCAGATCCTATGTATCAATCCGGTGATATACTTGTTACCATACCATACATGCTACAGAACGAGCAAGAGGAGGGTCAGCTATATTTATTAGGGATAATATCAATCATCATGAAGAATAAAAAATATAAAAGAAACCATGGAAGTAATCACCGTGACGGTTAAATTTGATCATCACAACACCTGTAATATATCTTCTTAAAAAAAATGTATATCTGCAATATTTAGCCCCCCACGGTATAACCTGAAGAAAGAAGACTACATTAACTTGTTCCAGAAATTAGGAAGTAACTTCAATATCGTAGGTAACTTTAATGTAAAAAATACCTTCTGGGGTTCAAGATTAACCTCTCCAAAAGGCAAAGAATTACTTGCAGCTGGCTAATACTCAACTGTGAATTTTACTCAGGACAGAAACCAACGTACTGGGCAACTGATCCTAACAAAATCCCAGACCATACAGATTTCTTCATCACTAAAGGCATATCGGAAAGCTACATTTTCTTAGAAAATGATGAAAGTCTAATATCTGATCATTCTCCAGTTATTATGACGGTTACTGAAAATGTAATAGAAAAAACAAATTCTCCACAGCTCACAAACAACAAAACAAATTGGGAATTGTTTAAACAGTTAGTAGAGGAAAAATCGAACTTCAAGTGCCAAAAGTGAAAATGAAATAGAAGAGGAACTAGACAGGCTCCTTGATGTCATACAATGGTCGGCTTGAGAATACACCCCCAAATTTGATAATTTCAGGAAAGAAAACTCCGTTATTTACCGAATAGAAGTAAGAGAGCTAGTGCAGGAAAAACGAAAAGCCCAAAAGAAATGGCAGACTACGCGTGCGCCGTAAGATAGAACCATCTTAAACAACTTGTGAATCAAATTTAAGGCACTCATAATTGCAGAGAAAAATAAAACAATTAGAAAATACCTTTGTTCTCTAGTTCCAACTAAAGATACCGACTATTTCCTCTGGAAAACATCAAAAAGGTTAAAACGACCAAAAACGCAGTTCCTCCCAATCAAAACAAACGATGGGAAATGGGCTAGAAGTGCGAAAGATAAAGCTGACCTGTTTCCTGAACATCTTGAAGAAACATTTAAACCTCTAGGTCGGCAGACCAGTTACGAAAACACTGCTGATACGCCCAGAATATCTGATTTCGAAGATATCAGGCCTGTAACATTGGAAGAACTAAAAGCTGAAATTAAGAACGTAATAGAAAGCTCATGGTTACGACTTGGAATAATAAAAGAGCTGCCTGAAAAAGACATTTGTAAATTACTTCACATTATCAATGTGATCCTCAGGAAAAAGCATGTGCCAATGCAGTGGAAAGTAGCAGAAGTAATAATGATTCCGAAACCGGGCAAGCCACCGAATGATAGAAAATCTTACCGGCCAATTTTACTTCTACCAACACTAGCGAAATTGTTTGAGAGACTGTTTTGCTCAAAAGATTGAAAAGAACCATAGAACAAAGAAACCTTATCCTAGAATATCAGTTTGGTTTCAGAGAGAAACACTCAACTATTGAGCAGGTTCATAGGCTTACAGATGTCATCGAGAGTACATTAGAGAGGAAAAAAGGTTTGTTCTAATATTTTCGTGGCACAGAGGTTTACTCTTCAAATTACATATAGAATTACCAAAACAATATTATATGATTTTAAAATCATACATAGAGAATCTCCACTTTAATCCGAGCTAAAAAAGATTTCGGCAGGAGTTCTGCAGGGTAGTGTTTTGGGATCTATTCTTTACCTGCTCTACACCAGAGATTTACCTCAATTAAACGATGTTACCGTTGCAACATTTGCTGACACTGCAGTTCTCTGAGTAGGAAACACTACCGAGGAGTTGACAACGAAACTTCAAGAAGCATGTGACAAAACCATAAAATGGATACAAAGGTGGTGAATCGGCCTGAACGAACAAAATCCACACATGTGAATTTTACTAATCTAAAAGTCAGTTACAAACCTGTAATCATTAACGGTCAGCAGATTCCGCATGCAAATAAGACTAAATATCTAGGGATGACCTTAGATACCAGGCTCAGATGGAAAAAGCACGTTAAAAAGAAAAAAGGTGAACTTAATATCAAATATCGAAAAATGTATTGGCTGCTAGGGAAAAATTCGGAATTGTCAACCGAAAACAAATTGCTATTATATCAACAGCTGCTAAAGCATGTACGGACTTACGGAATACAGTTCTGCAGCTGTGCGTTTTCTTTGCAACACCAAAATAATTCAAACTTTTCAAAACAAAGAGAATGAATGTCTCCGATAAATTATATGGAAAGTTTAGTAATCGCTTCAATATATTGCCCTCCAAATAATAACGTTTCGGCAGATACCTACAAAGAAGTTTTGCAACCCTTGGTCAACGTTTTGTGGTCGCCGGTGACTTTAACTAGTTGATAAGTGGTATAATATTAATAATATCAATAAATACGTGACCTTCCAATCAGTGGCAATATGGTTTTATTTAACGCATGTGACTCCTAGTTTTACGTGTGTATATTTTATTTATATGAGTGTGTTAATATGAAGTTCTGTGATTCATTCTACATAACTGCACATTATTTTACCAAATTTTGTCAAATAATATATAGTACTGTGATTATAGGCTTGTGCGTTTAATTTGAATGGTTTCTGTGGTGCAAGATTTAGTCTGTGTTTATTTATCCTGTGCTGTTTTACATATATGTCATAGAGGCGCACATTCCGATAAGTATTGAATAGTAGCTTTAAATAATTTCTAATAACGGATATATTTTATAATTATTACACATACATGTTATATATTTGTGATTAGTTTGTGGTAAAATGTGCAGCGGTAAAAATCAGGGCATAATTCAATATTATTTATGAATTGAGTTATATTAATATACGTGTTTTTAACATATAATATACATTTTTGAATTCATTTTTGAAACTTGTGTCGCTTAACATTTGTTTTGCTGCGCACTATTGCGCAACTTATTTACAATGAACTCAGTAATTAAATGTTGTTTCTGTAATACGTCATCCAATCATACATCTGAACGCGTTCCGTTATTACGTGTTGACTCCAATTTTATAAAAAAATTTGACTTTATTTGTATTGATTGTAAAAGCAATAATATTAACGGACAACTTTTATTGCTAAACGAATATTATGCAATTACTCGCAGTTTTGTTGAATATAAAACAGGGTTTAACGAAAATTGTAATCGAATGTTTAACTTGGAGAAGAAGTTAAATTTGTTGTGCAACAATTTTGACGAAATTTCTTCTTCCTTAGATCGTACCGAAGGTTGCATTGCCGCTAATACCATTGCTAATACCATTGCGCGATTGAGCTTTCCAATTTCGGTACCGAAAAATATTTTGCAAAAATTAGCAAGTTTATCGACAATTTCGACTCGATCATTAATGAAGCGGTCAGTAATAAAATTGATTCAGTTATTTCCAGTATTAAGAACAATCTGACCAATATCCAACACAACAATGAACTTACAGCTGACAACATTAAGAACAATTTGCTCATAAATAAACAGCTGGCATCAAATACTGAATTAATATTGAGGTTGTCCAACGATTTCAATACTCGTATATCAGCACGTACTACTTCAGATAGCTCGAGTAAAACCATTGATGACTCGCTAATCGTGCGACTTGAGCAGGAATTGAGAACTACAAGTGATGCTTGCTATGATCTAATAAACTCCCTCTTAATTCACAAACCAGCTGCAATTACAGATCGCGCTAATATTCTTAGTCTTCAACAGGAACTTTTTCCTGCCACAGCTATCAACCATTTAAATAGCAGCCTAACCCGATCATCTCAAGTGGTTCCTGCTAACATTGATACCAACTCCAGCAACTCTCAACACAGCAACTCTCAACACAGCAGCAGCAGCGGCAATGTTAATCCTCCACGCATCCTTAGGGCTGTCCCTAAACCGAAAATCATATTTGTATCCCGGTTGTATAACAATACAACTAGCGCCGATGTTATATCACACGTTAATTCTATATTAAATTCGCATACCATCCAAGGAGAAAATGTCAAATGTAAAAATATATCCCGCTTCAATGGACAAGTTGCGTCATTTAAATTAATCATTCCTGAAGCTACATTTGACCTATTACTTTCCCCAGAGTCATGGCCCGAAACAACGTATCTCAAAGAATTTGTCGATTTTCGAAATAATAATAATAATATGACAGTTCCAAAAAACTTAAACGCTTGTCCCTCTACTACCAGAACGTAAGGGGACTTAGAACTAAATCTCGCGAAGTCTTTTTAGCAATTCAAAGACTGATGTTTTTGCCCTCACCAATTTGAACAATGATTTCAACAGTAATGAATTTTTTACCTCGGATTTTAACGTCTTCCGGAAAGATGGTTCTTATTGTCCAGACACGAGTTTAACAGGTAAAGGGTTCTTATTGCAGTGCACATCAATTTTGATAGTCAAATTGTTATCATTCCCAACACTGATAATATCGAACTAGTGTGTGTCAAAATTAAAAATAATAAAAATAATATTTTTATTTTATGTTGCTATATTCGCCCACTAAGTCAGATTGTAAGCTATCAGCTTCATACTAATGCTGTTGACTTTGTCATTGACCTGATGAATACTCAAGATGACATCTTTGTTGTGGGTGATTTCAATCTCCCCGGGCTTAAGTGGAATTATTCAGACGATAACACTCATTATGTTGCTTCGAATGCACTAACCACCGAAAGAAACTTTATTCACTGACAATATGTTGAACTCTGGACTATTTCAGATTAGTAACGTTAAGAATAGTTTGAACAGGCAGCTCGATTTGGTGTTTTCCTCTGTTATCGACAATAGCGTCGCTTCTGCATCCAATCTAATTCTCTGTGCCATAGATGTATACCACCCTCCCATTTTGATCACTTTTGGTCTTGAACAAGACAATCCCAATGTCAACTCTATAACTCCATTACGTTTCAATTTTCGTAAGGCCGACTTTGTGAAGCTTAAACAATTATTGGCTAACGTTGACTTTAACATAATTTTAAATGATCATAACGATATAGAAACACAAACTGTCAATTTTTACTCTGCAGTTTTTGAATGTTTTAAACATTCCATTCTGTATACCCGCCAAAAAACTGTATCGCCATCACCTCCGTGGTATAATAATGAATTACGAACGTTACGTAACCTTAGGAACAAACGTTGGCAAAGATTCCTGAAAACTAAATCTGACTCTGATTACTCTAACTATTTAAATAGTTATAATGATTTCAGTAGTTTGTCTGGCGAACTTTATGGGAATTATATCAGACTCATGCAATCCAATCTAATCGCTGAGCCTAAGTGTTTCTGGCGCTTTATCAATATGAAGAAAAAGTCCGACGGATACCCTTCCACTTTCAAATATAAGGATCATTCCTCTAATGATCCTATTTGCTTTCACAAATAGCGGTTTTGAGCCCGATGAAGGTTACTTTACACATATGAATAACTGTACTCAAACAACCTTAACTTCTATTCAAATCGATTATTAATCCGTGGTACATAAGATTTCCAAACTAAAAGATGATTTTTCATCCGGTCCTGACGGACTACCATCCATCGTCCTAAAAAACTGTAGTGATATTCTTGCTCAGCCACTGACTACACTTCTCCAAAAGTCGCTGTCACTTGGCATTTTTCCATCTATTTGGAAAAGTTCGTTTATAGTTCCCATTCATAAGAACGGTTGCAAGTCAGACATTTGTAATTACAGACCGATTGCGAAATTATCTAGTATTCCTAAGCTGTTTGAAAGTATTGTGTATGACTCACTGTACTTTCATTGTAAACCGTTGTTTTCCGACAATCAGCATGGCTTTCTCAAAGCACGGTCCACGACAAGAAACCTTATTGAATTCACATCACAAACTTTAGATACGATGGAGGCAGGGAATGAGGTTGATGTCATTTTCACGGATTTTAGCAAGGCGTTCGACAGGATTTCTCATGAAGTCATCTTGTTCAAGCTTAAGTCCCTTGGTTTTCCTCCCCAAATTCTCCGTTGGGTCGGCTCTTCTCTAAAAGAGCGTATATACCATGTACTGTTCAGGTCATCAGTATCAGCTCGTATCTCAGCAACATCATGGAGTGCCCCAAGGCAGCCATCTGAGTCCAATTTTTTTCATTCTGTCAATTAACGACGTTGAATGTTTGGTTAAAAGTTCATCCATATCTATATACGCCGATGACATGAAGATTTACAAACTGATTTCAAACACAACGGATAAGAGCCTATTACAGTGCGACCTCAACAACTTCTCCACTTGGTGTGCTAAGAACAACCTCGATTTGAACGTGGGTAAATGCAAAACAATCACCTACTCTCGAAAACGTGCACAGTCTATCTCTCGTGACTATTACATTAACAGTGACGCCGTTACCAGAGCCAGTTCTGTTCGAGATTTGGGGGTCATTTGCGACAGTGAATTGAATGTTAGACATCACATCGATCGTATTATCAGCCAAGCCAATTCTGCGCTCGGTTTCATCAAGCGTTGGTCGAAAGAATTCGACGATCCTTATGTTACGAAGGCTCTCTGTTCAACATTCGTTCGTCCCCTGCTCGAATATGCTAGCCAGGTGTGGTCGCCTTATCATGAGGTTCACATTAAGAGGATTGAAGCAGTCCAGCGTAGATTTCTTCGCTTTGCTTTACGCGGACTACCATGGGTGGACATGTTTAACCTGCCTCCATATCAAGATCGTCTGCAGCTAATTAATTTACAATCACTTAGTAAGCGCCGAGTTGTTGCGGACGTGGCTTTCATCCATCAAATACTAACTGGGGGTATCGATTCTCTTGTTCTGTTAGGTAAAATCAATCTAAATATAAATTCTCGGGATTTAAGATCAGTACCTATGTTTAGAATCGACCATCATCGAACTGATTACGGAAAGAATGAGCCCGTCTCTAGAATGTTGTACGAAGCTAATCAGCACTGCCATCTTATCGATTACAATATGACAAAACGTACGTTGAAAAAACGTCTTTATTTTTCTTGACTATAGTTTGATATTTTATTTAACTTATTTGTTTTTTGTTTTTTTTGTGTCATTTTATTTTGCTTGACTTTATCTTTTATCTATTTTAATTTTTTTTAATCTATCAAATCTGTTTGTACTAAGCATACTCGACTTCCGTTTTCCTGCCGTCTGCGACGGGTATCATCTTGCTTAACTATTCATTTAGCTATCTATTTATAATCACATTTGATTTTTTTTTTGCCGCTTTAACATCAAATTTACTAATTTCTCTGGTTAAGCATCTCGATATCCTTGTTTATAATTCACTTGAATTCTACTCAAAAAAATAATAATAATACAGATGGAGACTCCCCGCGCGCGGTTGGGAGGGGTAATAGGTCGTCGGGATAATTTATTATTATTATTATTTATTATTATTTAATGTCAAACATACTTGCTGGGATTCAAGATTATCAATGAAGCGGAGTCCAAGGGGAAGCCAATTAATGAATGTTATTCAAGAAAATTACTACGATGTCGATATCCAAATTATTGACAGAATGATCGTCAAAAAAATCCCTGACGTCCTTGATTTTGCAGACAGAAGTAAAATAAACCGAAAAATAAGCCAGACTACAACTTTTAGAATTATCTTCTAACCACTCTTCGGTCTTACTACATTACCGGGCTGACCAAAAACCATGTTTTACAAACAACCATCTAACGAACACCTTCACTAACAGGTTAAAATTCAAGATGTATATCAGTTCGCGTATCGATCTGACATTGCAGACTGCTAACGATATAAACATTACTATGTAAAACTTTAATGATTCACGTCATAAGGACTTAGGAGTTCAAATCCCTCTTAGCCAAACAAAAAAAAAAAATTTTGGTACGTAGTTACCACTTATCAAAAAATGTAAGTTGTTCGTAAAACATCCTTTTCGGATATTATCGAAGAGATGGGGTATTAGAATACTTATTTTATATATGAGCCTGTTCAAACTGAATGGAACTTGCCTTGCAATTTGCTTAAGTACTTTCTATCTTAATTCAATACTCTGTTCCTTAAAAATTCCATACTTTAAATTCTTGCTAATAAAATCTTTAACTTTTCTTATTTATATTTTAATTATTGTTAGAACGTAGTTATCACCTATTAACAGTACTACGAGTAACTTGCTTATAATTAAACAATTAACCATTTATACTAAACGAACAGTTTATGTTTTGATAATGAAGCTGCTAAATTTCTTTATTCATCGAGTTTGTGATTTTTATTGCATTTTTAATTTGAATTTTACCGTCTCGCATAATGTAATTTACTATTAATTGAGTAATAAACCTTGTGATGATTAAAATCATAGTGTTGTGAATTTCATAATCGTCTATTTAATGATATGTGTCAGTATAGATTAAGAAATAATAATACATGAAAAAGCAGGTGAAAAAGCAACAAACCCCAATGTTATTGATAGGCTTGTACAAAATTTTTGAATTTATACACGATAGTCGATATATTTTAACTTAAGGGTCAACCAGAAGTATAAAAAATTAGCACAGAAAATAAAAAAAATTAATCAGGCAACACTATTAAATTAAAACCTCATTTACTCTTATGTGAAGTTATCCCAGCCCAGGAATTATAAAGGAATTTGTAAAATTTATCTTATAAGTTGTTGGAATTTATGCCAGCCCAGAAAACAAAAAAAAATCATTTTACTATGAAATTAGACTTAGCCCAGAAATTTAAAAATATTACATTATTAATGAGAAGTTAGCCCAGCCCAGGAATATATCAAAACAAATCTTTCAATTAATGTTGGTTACAGTTAGAAGAAAAAACAATTATATACACATGTACCTGTAAATAGATACGAATAAATATGTACATGTACAGATTTAGAACGAGTATGCAAACAGCTTATTGGTTAAAAATTTCAAAATAATCGGTATGTTGCAACTTGCCGAAATATGGCTCTGGGCTGGGTACTCCTAGGCATTTTGGAGAAATAAATCAGTTTTTCTTCTCGTGTGTCGAAACTAAAAATCTCTTGGATTGAGGCTATACAGATTTAGAATGGGTATGCAAACAGCTTATTGGGTAAAAAATTCAAGATGATCGGTATGTTGCAACTTGCGGAAATATGGCTCTGGGCTTGGTACTCTTAAGCATTTTCGAGAATTAAATTTTTGAAAAGAAAAAAAATCGCGTTTAGTATATAAAGAAATTTTTTCGCAGTTTTGTTTCATTACGTTTTCAGACTTCGTGCTGTTCACATAGTGGTTTTGAATTTCGTTTTGTGTTTGATTGATTAGTTATGCTATTGTGCTACATACAAAAGTTTTTAACAACTGTTGACCCCCGCTACACCTGGACTTGTTTTAAACCGTATATACATTTGCCTGTTTTGTTTCTGACCTTGCTTTAATTTGGATTTTCTATTTCGCCGCTTCTAGTTTTTGTTGCTGTACAATAACATTGCAGTTTTAAATTGTTTTGTGTTGACCGCTGATTTAACCTCAGGTTAAAGGGGTTAAGCGTTGGTTTGTTTTATTTTTTTGCAAATTAGCTATTTTTATTCCCATTTTGGTTTTCCGTTTAAATATTTTTAATTTTTAACTTTTAATTTCTAGTTTTGTTACATAATTTGAAGTTCAAATTAAATTTTTTGTTATCAAAAACGCATTTTAAAAATTTTTACTTTGATGAATCAAAGTATTCTCTACTTCAGGACATTATTTTAAATTTCACTAATGATCTTAAAAGTTTAAAACTAGGAAATATAGACAAAAATTCCATTTTTTATAAGTTCTGTCAATGTATCAGTGTATTAAAATGCTCAGATACGAATCGAATGAGTCTAATAAAATTTTTAAATATTACAATTTTAGAAAAGGCTTTAATGATAAAATGCAAAATAAAAATATGAAAATAGATCTAGTAATAGACTCGAATGCGCAAGGTACACCCATCTCTACCTCGAAAAGTGCCGTACTTCAATAAACCGATGAAGATGGTGTGTTTCAGCCAAAAATAAACGGTTAAAAACGATTGCAAATCGGAAATTTACGAAATTGTTGTAGCTTGTTGGTTTGACATATATTGTGAAAAATTGAAAAAGTTGAACTCGAAAACGTATCCAAATACAATATCTGATTTATTGACAGTAAAAACAGGATGTCAAATAAATATAAAATCTTGCGATTACAGTAAATATGGCATCTGTATTCGAGTTTATTGTGGGCATTATGGGTGTCGATAATTTAAAATGTTTAACAATAATTTGAAAAGTGGAGTATTTACAGTTTTTCGCACGAGCCAGAATCAAAAACACAAAGGTTTAAAAACTGGACAAATAAGAGGTTCGAAAAGAGAAGAAATAAAAAATAAATTGTCCAAAGAGAAAGAGGAGGCAATGTTTGAGAACATGATAAAACGTGAAAACAAATTATTTTTGAAACAAAAAATCGTGCTCGGATATGTTGAAAGACCAAAACAGTGACTCTGACGATATTTTAGATTTACAAAAGAAACTATTATTAAACCCAAATCTCTTTCAAAAACTTGCCATTAAACTATTCTATGTCATAACGTATAACGAAACGCAATTTAAAATGCTTAACAGTTTACTTAAATGTGTTTCGTCAAAAAAACTATTGCTTATTTAGATCCAATGGGAGGTTTAGTTAGGCCTCCATGCGATGACCTTTCGAATATTCTATATTATACTTTAGTAGCAGCAGTAAAAGTCTGTGAATCTGATCCTGCAGAAATATTTTGCAGAAATAAATTTAGTTTTGGTGGTCTTCAACAAAATGGACATTGTACAATATCTAAACGTAACGTACGATGACATTACAAAGTCTGTAGAAACAGGCAATTTAGTAAGATTACACTTATGTGTATCACATCTGATGCGTAGTATAGCAAAAGATTTTAATAAATCATTTGAGTAAAACGACATAATGTCACACATAAAAGAAATATTTGCTTTCCTCTTTTTAATAGAAAATTATTCTATTATTAAAGATATTTGGAAAAACTTCTCTATTATTTTCGGAGAAATATTTGGAAAAAACTTCTCTATTAATTGAAATATTTAACAGTAAATATTTTGACTGCTTTATGCACAGTTATTAAAATTGCACAACCTGAAACACATGTTCTTTTAAATGAGGTTTTTACTCAAGATTCTCAATCACTGTAGAAGTCTTCCTTGAGTTTGCCAAGTAAGCGATTTTTTTTTGGAATATACTAAAATTATGAACTTTACCACATTCACTAGGCAGCGTTCGATTGTTTTTTCTTTATATTGATATTATAAATTACCGGTAATAATATTTTTTTGGGGAGACGGATGATTATTTTTTGGATGAGGATTGTTGTTTAAGAGACGGTGCGAGTAATATTATTGAAGGCCATAAAGGAATCAGTACAACGAGTACCTAGCCCAGAGCCATATTTCGGCAAGTTGCAACATACCGATCATCTTGAAATCGAGATTACCCAAATAAGCTCTTTGCATACCCATTCTAATTCTGTATAGTCTCAATCCGAGATATAAATTAAAATTTAAATATTTTAAGCTACACGTATCAAATACATATACATATTTATTCGTATCTATTTACAGGTACATGTGTATATTTGTTTTTTATTCCAACTGTATAATCAAACATTTGTTTTGATATATTCCTGGGCTGGGCTAACTTCTTATTAATAATGCAATATTTTTAAATTTCTGGGCCATAAGACTAATTTCATGGCATAAATTCCAACAACTTATAATACAAGTAAATTTTATAAATTCCTGGGCTGGGATAACTACACATAAGAGTAATTGAGGTTTTATATAAATATTGTTGCCTGATTAAATGTTTTTATTTTCTGGGATAAAATTCTGGGCTAATTACTTATACGTGTCAACCAGTCAAAAATAAAAACTTAAAAGAAAAAATAAGAATTAAATGTAATCCTGTATCACTATGTGGGACGTCCTAATGACCTTCGGCTTCAAACGGTTATATTTCGACAATCGCAGACGTGTTTTCCAAAGTATAACGTACAGTTCACCAGCGTTGACTTTATTGTTGATGCTGGATAATGGTATTGCCGCTCCTCCAACTATATCGACTGACGATATAAGTCAAAGGCGAAGCATTTTTTTGCAACACTTAAATTATGTCGCACCGAAGTATCTAAAACGTGTTGGTAAATCTACGGTACACACCTGTCACTTGGCACCGAGGTCAGCGCCAAGTTTCCAAATGTACCCAAAATTCGCATCTCGATGATTGAAACTCACGGTTGTTGCACAGCAATAAAATCTATCCGCCAATTGGGTGGTTGTACAGCCGTAGTTAAATAATTTGGGCTAGTGGTGTGGCTGTCATCATTATTTATCAGATTCAAAATTGAAATTCACAACAATTGATAGTTTCAAATATAAATTCGATTTTATATAATTTGTCTTGAGTTATATTTAAAACAGTCTTAATATTGGGTTTAAGTTTTGAATATGAAGCTAGTGACATCTAGTTTCTAAATTTTAAAGTAATTTCTATATTTTTTTAAAAATCAGTTCACATATAAAAAAAACAATTTCAAATTGTATAAAAGGGTCAAATTGTTTTTTTCCGAAAGAGTAATAAAATTACTATCTTTCCGATAGGTCGCTTCAGAACATTAAAGCGAAATAGGTGCATTAATTAATAATACTGGTGGCTTATCAAATTCAATATTTTAAATCAAGTGAAATCCAATTATTTGTATTAAAGTTATATTCTTAATGTTGTTAATTCGTTAATTATAATAAAATATATGTTGTTCTAAAAGAATTTACGTGCGATATAGTTTAATTATTAATACTTATGGTATAACAACCCAACTAACAATTTTGAAATTTATGAGCGTCATATAAGAGTTAAAATGCATCTTATATTAAACGTTTAAGAGTCTTCTGGCGAACTTTATGAGCATATAAGGTTAAAATAAGTGACATGTAAGTTGTATATAAGTATCATATAAGGCTCATCTTTCTTGAGAAAGAATGATATAAGTTATAAGAATAGTCGTACAGTAGTCTTTCGTGAGGTTATTATCAGAATATATTTAAAACTTATGTTATAGGATTATACAACTTTAATGATTCTTAATTCAGTTTTATAACAAACTTGTTATTATCATTGACAATTAAAACAGATAAATTAAATTAAAACAGATAATGCATGAAAAACTAATTGCTTTTTATATAATTAAAATTTACATTGAAATTAGCAAAGAATTTAGCTGCGAATTCAAATTTTTCAATTAAATATAACAGCTACCTGATCTAATTTTTTTGCGCTCTTATAAATTCGAATAATAAAACAAAGAATTATTATTATTTAAAAAAATAAAAATTATAAAAAAAAACAAATATCATAAAATAGACTAATTAAAATAGTACATAGCACTTGTTTTGAGAAACTCTATAAAAGTACTTACTAAGTTCCTAAAATTGCCTAAATATACCAAAATATTCCATTTGAAAAAAACTTTTCTAAAAAATTATAAAATGGATGCTTTTTTTCATAATGGAAATTCCTAAACCAATATGGACGAAATGACTTATAAGAAAACGTTTAAATTAGTTTCCAGGGTCGGCTTGAGTTTATATACTTCGGTAAAACTGAAGAAATAAATATAAATTAACCAGCAAAATATGCAAAGAATTCTACACCATTTCCTGGACTTGGCCTGATTCACCTGATACAACAACTCGGTTATACTGTTGCTATACTGTTGCTATACTGGTCTTGGCTAAGAAAACTTTTCCACTAAACACAATAAGAGTATATTAAGTAAGGTGTAAGAAACAGCCTTACAACAGAATCTGTCAAGGTGTAAAAATGCCATGTAAGAATATAATATAGTTTATAAATCGACATTTCTTTGACAAGAAGCTAATAAGTTATATTCTAGAGCTCTTTTAAGTTTTTAAACTTAAACTGCGTTTTTATTTGCGAACTGTGCTTACACCACGCTTACTCGGTTTTTCAAATTTTACTCTGAAATTAATGTAAGTGTACGAAGCTGCTTGCTCAGTGCTTGCTCAGGTTTAATTAAAAAATAGACCCTATGTTGATCGCCATTTTGGTTGTGATGTATTAAGTCATTCATATGTTTACCAGCAAGCATTATTGTGATAGTATCAGCATATCCCTTATCACCGAAGAGGCCGCAATGATGCTGTATAAGATAGCGGAATTTTGACAGCGGAAAATAAGAGATTTCGCTACTCGCCGCAAGTGGCAGAACTATCACTAAAGAGTATTAATTTTGGAAATTTTTCATTCATAATGTACCACTTTTTTCACTAAATAAAATATCTCAGCGGAATAAAATATTAAAAGTGATTCTTAAAATGGCAAATTGATTGATCTCCTAAGTAAAGGGAACTCGGTATATGAAATATTGAAATTTAACAATCCGCCGTTTCTTACACTAGTAACTAATACTTTCGGTTGTTTTTCTAACAGCTTAGGTCATACTGAGACTATATGGGAAATTTAGGGAAAATTCATGGACTAGAATTTTCACTAGAATTTTTTGATTTCCTGCGGCCTTATATTGGTTAAAAACTGAAAATCACTTATACGGCCGCAGAAAATCAAAAAATTCTAGTGAAAGTTCTAGTCCATGAATTTTCCCCAAATATTTCATATAGTCTCAGTATGACCTAAGCTATTGGAAAAACAACCAAAAGTATTGGTTACTAGTGGAAGTTTTTGAGATATTGGGCAAAAACTGAAAATCACTTATTTGGCCGCAGAAAATCAACAAATTCTAGTGAAAATTCTAGTTCATGAATTTTCCCCAAATTTTCCACACAGTCTCAGTATGACCTAAGCTATTAGAAAAACAACCGAAAGTATTAGTTACTAGTGTAAGAAATGGCGGATAGACGGATTATTGTTAAATATCAATATTTTATATACCGAGTTCCCTTTACTTCGGAGATCAATCAATTTGCCATTTTAAGGATCACTTTTAATATTTTATTCCGCTGAGATATTTTATTTAGTGAAAAAAGTGGTACATACTGAATGAAAAATTTCCGCTGATAATTACATAACAAAATTAATACTCTTTAGTGATAGTTCTGCCACTTGCGGCGAGTAACGAAATCTCTTATTTTCCGCTGTCAAAATTCCGCTATCTTATACAGCATGCCGCAATGCCATTTTCTGTGTACATTCAACAATAGTTACCGGTTTTTCTATTTAATCTGAGTTATGTATTACACCACAATGAAATGTAGGCGTCTTAAATCTGCTTGGATCATGGCATTGAAGGATGCATTCTCAAATTCCTCCGTAATATTTAAAAGTGCTCTCTCTTGATTATCAGTTCTGTGACTGCTTAAAACGCTGTTTCTAATCATAATCTTTACCCTTTTGATAGGCATTTGACTATAATGATTAGGAAAGAACATAGCTAGTGAGACGTCGTAAATATTTAGATAAGGATGATAATAAACTGACAGACTGGAAACTTATAACAAGTTAATTCCCCAACTTTCCACTCTTATACGCAAAAAACAAATTGTGGTCACAGACAGAAACCCGATTTTTGCGAGTGTCGCTAATTTATCGATATAGATTGCATTTATCTAGTTACGAAAACATAATAATTCTGTTTTGAAAAAATCGTGTACAGACGGACAGGCAGAAATAACTTAATAATCTAAATAACGAGGTTATCTAGTTTGGTGTCTGTCTACGGTATTAAAGATCAATCTCACATTTACTTTTGTCAACACTAAGAAACGCACTCTTAAGCCAAATAAATTTGAAAATTTATCTTATCGAATATTAGAAACAACATCGTAATCTTCCTCCAATTAATATCTAGAATTTGATTTCCAGTCGATTGGTTAATTTTTCTGTATTCTTCTTGTATCCCAACTTCTTGGTCCTTCTTCTTGTATTCCTACTTTTTTAGTCTATCTTTCCTATAGATTTGATAAGAATTTTTTTCTATCCTCACCAAAATGCTTTCTCATTTCTTCACACAAGGGAAAAATGAAAAGTTTTATTCCGTCATTTTCCCCTTCATGTATATTTTTATAATCTCTTAAGAGAATCTATATTTGTCGCAAAACTCCGTTTTACCTGTGCTATTCGATTTATGGTGAAGTTTTTTGATTGCTCAGTCAACTTAACTTACCAATCCTAATAGACTACCACTTCCAGTTGCCCGATTTCCGCTAAAATCTTGTCTTTTACTATTTCGGAGCTAAAAATACATACATCAGCACACGCACTGACATTTTTTAAATAACACATTAAAGGACTACGGTGACTCGACGAAATCTCGTCGTCGAGAATTTTCACGATTACTAAACTTTGTTTTACATTGTTGAAGGACAGTTTAGATTCAAAATTGGAATTATTTGTCGTGTATGCTTGCCGACTAACTGTGGGTTAATCAACTTGATCTTGTATCAGCCATTTTATTAAAGAGACCAACACATGTCTTAAGATCATAATAAAATCAAACATTGTAAAATTAACATTTCAATAAACTTTAAACAGTTTTATAATTCTTACGTTATCCGAATTTTAGCGCTTCAAGTACGTTATTATGTAATAAAAGAGCAAAGAAAGAAACAACAACAATTAATGTTTTAATTATTATTATTTTGATAGCAACATAACTTTAACAACTACTATCAACAAATATAAAATGTCAGAACTTAAATATAGAAAGGTTCTTAAAAGATATCAAGCTCGTAATAATTTAAACAAACTTAACGAACAATCTTTGAAAAATGCAATCAAAGAAATACAGAGTAGTGATCTGGTAAAAATTACCATACCACGTCATAAGTCGGAATTATTAACAACTATTTGTGGCAAACTAAAAATTTCTGATTCTGCCGCTAATAGAAAGAAAATATACTTTCTTTGTCATAATAAAATTAAAAACCAAATCGACGAAACAGAAAATGTCACCACCGGAAACACCTTTAACGACCGCGAAATCCAAACTAATCATGTGATTTCCCCCAAGATTGACGCTTCAATAAATACGAACTTCAGCTCATCAAGTGCTAATAGTTATACTAGTTTTATATCAGAACATAACTTAAATCTAAATGAGAATAATAGTTTAAGCACTGGTTTAGCACTAGTTTCCACTAGTTTAAGTGAATCAGAGTTTTTTAAAAATAATGATTTATCTATAGAGATAAGAGAGGAGGTTCCAGCAAAATGGTTTTCCAGAGGAACATTCCAAATAAAAATTCACGATGTCAAAAATGCGACTAACGAGCAAATTAGAGAGTCGATCAAAGAAGCGCTCATCGCTGCGAATATTTCGTGCGTTTTGTCATTCAAAACGTTGAATAATAACAAAAAAATGATTCAAAGGTGATGTATGCGCGTTGTAAATATTCTCATCACCAGCAACAGTACAAATTTGTTTTGTATAACAATAATATAATTAATTATTTTACAAAGGGCGCAGATGTCAAGGACCATGGCAATTACAAAGAATTTTTTCAATTAAGAGGTGACCGTAGAGTGACTATGTAAAATAAAATGGTGCATAAAACAGCTAATCTAACTTATTTGGAGCAGCTAGCAAACATGAACAGAACATTATTGAAAAAAGGCAACACGCAAAACCTATGTAGACAACCCGTACTTCGAAAAGGGAAATCCGAGCGGCAAAATTTAAGGAACATCGTAGCCGATTGCGAAATGTTAGATGCTGTTTCTAGGTACTCGCGACAAAACCAGAACAACCTTAAACAATATATTTATTTAACCTCGGACCCGTTGTATATAATATTAATGAGAGTAGATAAATTGTCTATTATTTCCAAATATGACGTGAAAGAACTTCATCTTGATGCTACAGGAGGACTGATCCGGAATATGAAATGTTGTATGCTGCATAATTATTCAAGAACCTATTATTATGCCATCGTCATAAAAGTTAACAATATAATTGTGCCAATTGCTGAACTAGTCTCGGCTAGACACGATAGTGTGGCAATAGGAAACTTTTTAAATTATTTTAACTTTGAAATTCAAAGAAAAAATTCAAATAATAAAACTCCTAAATTCTTTATAACCGATTGGTCTTGGTTAAACAGTATTTTAAAGACTGTTAATACCCATGATATAAACGACTATTTAGAGATATGTTACGATGTCGTTTGCGAAAACAAAACTTTTAACAAGAAGTATTTCGGGGTATTTATATGTTGCTCACATTTCGCAGCAATTCTTACGCGTCAAATTAAAAGTAAAGTTAACAACTGTAGTAAAGATAAACGCAATTTTCTAATGATTTTTTTTTTAATAATTGATGCAAAATCCATAACAGAAATTGATAATTTATTTAAAATATTATGTGAAATTGGTTGTTCGAAATTTGAAAATTATTTATTCACACGTGCAAATAGCAAATTTGTGGATTTTATCAAGGCACATGTTGATAATGCAGAACAAAACATTACGGAAGTGGAGTATGATTTCGAATCCGATGATAACAGTTCATCTCCATTTTTTATACATTATCAAAATTTGTATAAATCAACAATAAACGAGATCAAATCTGTTGATGATAATTCCCAAACTTGTAACAAGCTTTACTGCAAAGACTCCGTTGAATTCTGCATTAAAAAATACTTTACGTATTTACCACTTTGGAGCACAATATTTTTAAGATATTATGGAAAGCAACAGAGAGTATCCAATGCTTTTGCCGAAAATTGGTGCAATATTCTTAAAAATAATTTAATTAAGTGTCCCAATCAAAAGCTAGGTCGATTTATTGACAGTATTAAGGAAAAAACGGAAATGCTTTTCAATTCTATTGAAATAATGCCAGATCTCTTGCCGAGAAAACGAAAAGCAACACCAAAATACAAAGCGCCAACTGCAGTAATACCAAATTCGGAACTTTCGACTCAAGAAAAAGAAAATCGTACATCTAAAACGAGGCTGGAGGAAAGAGAACCTTCTGTGTCTTGTTCAGAAACATCTCTAACAAAAATTACAACTTAAGACGAGGTAGATCCTAAAAAATTTAATCTACAAGAGCGTTGGAAGAAAAAACAACCACGACAAAACAAATATTCTGGCAGAGTAGCATTGAGTCGATACATAACACCAAAACTTGTGACAACTGCAAATAATTCGTATATAAACAATATGGTGCAAAAACTTTCACAACTTATGGGAATCTACTTTAACAAGTGATTGCTATAGTAGCCTTAACGGATCCTCATTTCTAACGGCGGAACTAGTTTATGTTGCGGCAAACGTATTACTAGCCAATACAAACGATATTTGCCTTGATCCTTATCAAGCATTAAAAATTATGGCTATTGAAAAGCGATACCAAATTATGAATAAAACAAAACATCCCGACGTAATAATTTGTCAAAATCAAAGAAAAGTTTATATTCCAACAATAGTAAATGGATCACATTTTGTTTTAACTATTATTGATTTTGAGGTTGAAACAATAACAACTTACGACCCGCTGGCGCCTGAGCGAATTAACCATGTGTTTATAAAAAGAGCCCAAAACTTTATCAACGAATTACGACGAGCTTGGGGTGATAATGTTCAGACTAAATTTAAAACTGAGCCCTCGTACAATTTCGCAGCACAGAGGGACGGATATAATTGTGGTGCTCTGGTTTTGTATGCCGTCGATTGCATAAGCAATAATGTGTTTTGAGGCGATATTCACTCTTCCGATGATAATTTGTATATAAAAGGTATGGAAGAATATCGTTTGCATTTAAAATGTGTTATAGCTCAAAACTCAGAGTCAATTTCTGAAAATTGTTTGCTTTGTTATGAAGTTATAAAAAAAGAAGAAATTATTGTACAATGCCAGAAATGCAAGCGAAAAATTTACAATAAGTGTAACAACGTCAACCAAGTTTGGTTATCATCTTTTTGCATATTTTGTAAGTAATATTAATATAGAATAACAACACCATGTGAAACTTAATCATAAAAATAAAAATGTAATGTTTGTGAAAAAAATGTCTTAATTATTATTAAAATAACCAATTCCAAAAAACCAATTCCAGACACTCCATACATATTAGGGTAGACTAGATAGACTTAACCTAGATACGCTTCCACTATCAAGGAAACCGATGCCAAAATCCTGCAACCCTATTTAGTATTACGTGCTAACCGAACGGCTTTAAGAATTATGGGGTGGTATGCATTCTCAGCACCATTAGGGTAGGTAGAATTCATTAGGACTTTATGAAACTTGGTGAGTAGATAGACTTAACCTAGATACGCTTCCACTATCAAGGAAACCGATGCCAAAATCCTGCAACCCTATTTAGTATTACGTGCTAACAGAACGGCTTTAAGAATTATAAATGGGTCGGAAAGTTCCAGTGAGACAGTGTTGAATAATTTATCTGATCTTCCTGAGATTTTGAAAATATTAAATGACCTGCGTGCTAGAATAATTAATGTGGAAACCTCCCAACAATATGTATCGAACTCATTTGATAATTTTTTACAACAAATCAATACAATTTCTGATGAAAACAAGGTGCTAAAGGAGAAGATCAAACAATTGGAATCAAAACAGTCTTCTTATGATTATAAATTCCACAAAATTGAAGCAAGTTTGGATAATGAATTTCAACGCTCAATCCAAAATGATCTAGTAATTAGCGGTCTTCCACCAAATATGGATCTTAAACATGATATGGTCACCGGTTTGCTTCGTGTTCTGGATGTTAAAGCTGACACTAGTGTAATTCAATCTGCATTCTTTGCTAATCATAAGGATCCACAACGAACAAGCAGATCCAAAAAAACCCATGTTAATAATTAAAACACATAATAACGAATTGAAAAATGAAATTTTATTAAAATATAAATCAAAAACAACTAATAAAAATTACATACGGACGTCTGACCTTGGGGTTAGCTGCCCATCATCACACAACAATCTCATTATTCGTATTATGGATCATCTTTCACCGCTCCAAACCAAACTGTATGCAGAAGGTAAAAGAATAAAACAAAAGTTAAATTTCAAATATTTGTGGTGTAAGCAAGGAAAAATCTTACTGAGGAAGGATAGTGAAGCTATTGTTTATCATATTAAATCGATGAACGATGTCAACTATATTGAACTAACATTTCTTGGACGACATACTGGTGCGGTCGAAAATAGTGCTGATTGTAATTGATGTATTTCCTCAACTCCGAATTGTTGTCATGTAAATATAATAATATTTTTAGTTTTTCACTATTTTAAATTTTCAATATATTATAGCCTATATTTACTTACATTTTATTTCTATAGTCTATTATACACTTTAAAAGTTGTTAATTTTGTTACTACAATAATTGTATTGTTTACATATGAAATGTCATTTACAGTGCTGACATGTTCTACCATCACATTTTCGATACTTTATCGAAGATTATGTCTCGCTTCTTTAGAATAAAATGTGACACTATTTCACATTTTACGTCATTTACCAGGTTGCTAGATTGAAAAATTGTGATATTCTACTCCATTTCTATCACGTAATAATTTGTTTTCGATACTTGAACGAAATTAGAGAAAGACAATTAGTTCGCATTTGTACTAGTAGGTTGTGATAGCAATACGAAAGAAATAATTCATAAATGAAACAGTTGTCCATTTTAGTTTAGGAAAGCAAGACAAAATCTTCGATAAAGTATCGAAAATGTGATGGTAGAACATGTCAGCACAGATGTTTCAGATCTTTTTGTTGTAATTTTTGGTGTTGTTCGCGTTGAATTTAATTGGTCTAATTTTTTCATATATTTGACATTGTTTTATCATCTGGTAAATTTTATACGATTTAAAATTCTATTTTCAATTTCTTTGGTTCATTCATTATTGAATTTCATTAAATTGGTATTAGTAAACTTTTACGGTTTGGTATTGTTTCCGTTTTCAACTAATGTTATGAATGACTGGATCTTACTGTTTATTTCATTTTATTGGCTATGAGTAAGCTCAGTAGTACTTTAAACCAATATTGTCATAATGAGTATTTTGATAATGTTGATGATTTTAAAATGAATTCAAACGGTGACTTTGGTAGTAACACTCAACGATTAATAACTCTCCAAATTAATATTCGTGGGATGAATGACATTAATAAATTTGACAACCTGTTAGAGTTCATTGATAATTTACAATCTGATATTCATATTTTAGTTATTTCGGAAACTTTTATTCAGAGTCACAATATGATGTCGTACACTATCAACAATTATAGTAGTATATTTTCATGTAGAGATGATAGATCTGGGGGAGGTCTTGCATTATATATCAGAAATGACATTGAATATTGTTCATTGAAAAATGATAATGGTTTATACCCATTTCACTTCATTCAAATTAAGCTTCCTCGATTTGTTGGTACTGATGTTTGTGCCATTTATCGCCCACCTAGTTCTGATGTTGATTGTTTTTTTTAACTTTTTAGATAGTTTTCTCTCTGATAGCTGCAGATCAGATAATATTCTACTTGGAGATTTAAATATTCCCATCAACAAAACAGATGATTATGTAACTGATTATATAAATCTGCTAATGAGCCATGGTTTGATAACTACTAATACGAATATTACTTGTTCTGCTAGGCAATATATTAGATCATGCCGTATCTAGCTTTCTAAACATTAAAAATGTTTACAATTGTACCATCTATTCAACCATTAGTGACCACAATTTTCTTTATACAAAATTTTGCTACGCAGCTAAGTACATTGGGAAAATTTTGAGTAAAACAATTGTGAACTTTGATAAATTAAATGAAGAGTTTAATAACTTTCTGATTTCAATGCTGTATTGTTTAATAATACACTCTTTTTAACTTAATAATTCTCTTTATTGGAATACGTTTTATATGTTTTCACTTGAATGGCTAGAGTTCAACTAAACTCCGAAATATATATATATATATATATATATATATATATATATATACATATATACATATATATGTACACATATTTGCTTATATGTACGTATATATATTTCGTTGTTGTATAATTCATTTGCTTATACACTACATCCCTTTCCTTTTATAAACATCTTATAATTCATTTTAGAACAATTAAATCTATAAAACTATTTTCTTATTACATTAACATAATCATCTACAATATCCATCTTATCTCTTTATAAAAATTTGAATTCTCGTTATATATTTAGCTAATCAAACTAATTTAGCTTTATTCCTCCTTTGAATTTTGTACTCCGCTTGTTACTTGACCTGGTTCTTCAAGATTCTGTCCATTTTCTTCGAGCTTTTGAACCGTCCATTCATTGTTGATTTTTTTAAGATGTACAATATTCCTTCGGGATTGTATTCCGGTATCATCATTTTTTATCTGAACATCACCTCCATATGAACTCACAACCGTATGAGAGGTTGATTGAAAATTTGCTGTAAGTTTGCTTCTCTCCATGTTTTTTACTAATACTTTGTCACCACACTGTAAAGAATTTTCCTTAGCTTTCCGTTTCCTGTCAGCATATTCCTTTCCTTTTTGTTTTCCCAGCGCATCCTTTTCCCTAACTTCTTCTTCAATTCTGCCTCTGCTGATATCTTGCAAGCTTGGTAACTTATCCCGGAATAATCTACCAAAAAATAGTTCTGACGGAGTTTGACCAGTTGCGGTATGTGGCGTACTATTATACATCATTAAATATTCCCACAAATCCCTTTTCCAGTTCCTCCGTGATGCTTGACTGATTTTCAATCTTTTTAAAATGTCCCTGTTTTGTCTTTCTACTTCGCCATTCTGTTGTGGCCAATACGGGATTGTATTATATAATACAATTCCATTTTCTTTGCAGTAATTTTTAAATTCATTGCTTACGAATTGTCTGCCGTTATCAGCAGTAATTGTAGACGGGAAACCCAGTCTAGAAAATATTTCTCTAAGAACATTTATTGTCTGAGCTGATGTTATGAAATCCATTATTTTAATTTCTTTATACCTACTGTAATAGTCAACAATTACAAAAAGATAATCTCTACTGGGTAGTGGACCCATAAAGTCAATTGCCGTATCTATCCATGCCGCTGAAGGAAATTCCCTGCGTTTCATAGGGTTAGGTGGATTTGGTGCAGATACTAAAGTGCATCCCATGCACGATTTTACACAATTTTCTGCATCTAGATCCATCTTAGGCCACCAAACTTTGGTGCGTAATCGAGTCTTCATGGCTACTATGCCAGGATGTCCTTCATGAGCCGCAGCTAATACTTTTCCACGTAATTTAACAGGTATAACAAGCCGGGTCCCTCGTAGTAAAATGTTTCCATGGAAACACAACTCATTTTCGAATATTTTATAATTAATTATGGATTTGTCTCAATTATTCTTATACAGTCCTTCTTTCACTTTGTAAATTTCTTCATCGACTTTAGAAACTTCTTCTATGTCCTTCATTACAACTGCTGTTGGTCTTGAATATTCAATAATAGTTTGGATCATATCCTTATTATCAAATGATGTAGCTGAATTACTAGATACGCAAAGCCTCGACAATGGGTCTGCAATGTTTGATTTCCCTGCCCGATATATAATTTTGTATCTATATGCTTGAAGTCGAAGAACCCAACGCTCAATACGAGCACATGGTTTCGATTTTGTCCCAAAAATTACCTCCAAAGACTTATGGTCGGTTACGAGCTCAAATTCTTTACCGTAGAGATATATATTGAAATGTTCAACTGCCCAGACTAGCGCTAAAGCCTCTTTTTCTGTCTGGCAATATCATTTTTCACAGTCGGATAAACTCTTATTACCATATGCAATAATTCGAGGTCCTTTTCTATCAAATTGTATTAATACCGCGCCCAAACCAACCGGAATTGCATCTGCAATCACTTGTGTTCTATCATTAGGATTGTAATATCCTAACGTTTTGTCTTTTGTCAGGAAATTCTTTAGATTGTTAAATGCCGTTTGCTGGTTCCCTTTCCAATGTTTCTCAATATTTCCATGTTTACCTAATTTCAACCGCAACATTTCCCTGATTGATTCGGTTAATGTTGCCAAATTAGGTATCCATTTCCCAACAAAATTTATTAAACCCAAAAAGCTTTGAACTTCGTCCACAGTCCTGGGTTCTCGAAAGGATTTGATAGAATTTACATATCCTTCCAATGGTGTTATACCCTTAACCGACAAATTGTATCCTAGGAATTTTATCGTCCTAGTTTTAAATACATATTTCCCTTCGTTTAACAATACGTTGTTTTCCTTCAATACTTTTAAAGTTACCTCTAAATTCTTATCATGCTCATTTTCTGTGTCCCCAAAAACCATAATAGCATCAATAAAATTAATGACTCCAGGACATGGTAAGAGCATTCTTTCCATAATCTTCTGAAATATCTCGGGTGCACAAGTGATTCCAAACATAAGACGTTTGTACCGCAATAGCCCCATCTTCGAAATAAATGTTGTTATGTACCGTGATTTGGGAGCTATTTCAATTTGATGAAACGCGTTCTTAATATCTAGTCTTCAAAAAAATTGAGCTTTTCTTAATTGCGGTAGTATACTATCCATTGTCGGTAGCGGATGATTTTCTCTCGATATAGCAACATTCGCTCTCCGCATGTCCACACATATTCGTAAATCTCCATTTTCTTTGATAATTGGAACAATCGGTGATATCCAAGCGGATGCTTCATTAACCTCTTCAATAATATCGTCTTCCAACAAACTTTTCAATGTTTTGTGAACTTTTTCCTCTAACGGAATTGGAATCCTTCGGTACGGCTGAGCAACTGGCGTAATCGTCTTGTTAATAGGAATTTCTACCAGAATATTTTTGAATTTAGGAAATGGAGTTTTAATGGCGTTGATATTTATTCCTATTTTTAAGACTCCTAATTTAATGGCTGTAGATTTTCCCAACAAACTCCTTCCTCCACCTTTTACAACGTAAAACGTAGCGAGCTGTCTGTTGTATCCAACAGTAATATAAGCATCAAAAGATCCCAAAACATTTAATGGGTTATTGCTTGCATAAGCCATAAATGTTTTATTTGGTGTTTTAATTTGATTAAATACTTTGACCTTATCCTTTTTTAAAATTTCCCAAGATTTGTCATCAACAATATTGCATTTACTCCCCGAATCAATTTGCATGTTAATTTGTAACCCTCCTACGTTACAAGAAATCGAACTGTCGTCATCAATATGGAATACATACTCTGTGTCTTCATTATTAATTGATCTGATATTTTGAGTTTTTGTTTTTTTCCCTGGTTGATGAAAATCACTGGATATTTTCCTTTTATTAATACGAGTTCTACAGTACTTTTGGAAATGTCCCTTATAACCACATTTCCTACATATTTTCATTTTTGCAGGACATGTCTCGTCGTTTGATAAATGATTAATATTGCCACACCGCGTACACTCGCTCACAGAATTGTCATTACCACGTCTTAAATTTGGAAGATTATATTTTGTATGTAGCTTATTAATTTCCCCCAACGTATCCTTTTTCACCTCAAAATTTTCCATTTGTCTTATTATTGATTCTAGAGTATTCGCCTCCATTATTATTTCATTTAAAGTTATAGAGTCTCCAGAACTCAAAATTTTCCGCCTTAGATCTTTAGAAATACATTTTTCCGTTATTTGGTCAAGCAAATGCTCCTCAATATTTAAGAATTTGCATTTCTCAGCCTGGTGTCTAAGACGAATGAGGAATCTCTCAAATTTTTCATTTTCTTCCTGTTTCTGTTACCAGATCCTCAGCGACTCTACGTGTCTTGTTCTGGGTAACTTCAGTGGATAAAGGAGCATTCGCATAGCCGCCGTTTTCACATGAATCCAACAAATTTTACACGTTATTATTAATTACCAAAATTTACAAATTTCTCACATTTCTCACACCCCGCATCATAATCACAAACAAATAAATTATTCCATTATGTAACGAATTTATTTATAAATAAACGAAGTTAAATTCACATTTATAATTAACCATTATATTCTACACCGTAAGCCTAATTGAGGCAAAGTGAAGTGGTTTGAAGCATATAATAAAAAAATTTAATTTATATAAACAAACTCACCAAATTTCACTCCGAGCTCAAAGGTCCATCTGTTTTACCAAAAAAATTAAGTTTCCCTTTGGGTTTTTTTTCTTCCTCCGTGCACCATTCACTCTCCGCCTCATATACTTAACAATAAACCTTTTTTTTCACTACGAACTATTATATTGTAATATACTAAACAAATAAAATATGTAATTTGTATTCAATTATTCGGCATTAAAAAAATTTGTTTGTAAATAACTAATATTTTTTTTTTTTGAAACGTTTACTAGTTTTTTTTTCACGACCAATTAAATGTTGGTATTAAGAGTTTATTCTTTTTTTTTGTTTTGTGGTCAAACTTGCACATATTATTTCTGATCACACGGTGTTAGTAATCCTATCACTGCCGGGATCGCTAAGATGATGTTTTTTTTTTTTTAAAGTTTAGATAGTAGATAATTAATTAATTAATTATATTGAGGCTCCGCTATATAAATAGATAAAACAAAAATGTGCTCGTCTATAAGAAAGTCTAGTCTGACAAAATACGGTTATCTAAACTTACCCAATAGCGAGATGCCTAACTATATAGTAAACACTTGCTTGCGTTTGCGTAAATGTTATAGCTCTCCGATAAATATATAACTATATATAATAGCGGTAGTTATGGCTATATCTCCATGTTGGCTACCGGGGTTGTAAAAAAACACAAACTTAACACATGATTAGACTTGAGATTATATATATTTATATATAATTGTATATTTTTGAAAATATTAGTATATTTTTGCGTATTTTGAAAAATTAATTGTTTAATGACAATTTTGTGATGTGGATAGCCAATTAGTCAGAGATAAAAGTTATTTGGCTTTTCCGACGACTAATTTGCTAAACATGCTATTGGTAATCTTTGGAGGCAAAATAGCTTTTCTTAATTGCATTTTTGTCCCCAGAATAAATAATTAGCTGTAGAATAAATACATAGTATTTAGTAATCCACGTGAATATTATAACGTATTGACATTATTGCTTCTGATAAAGCTATTTTATTATGGCTGCCATCTTTTTCCGCTATTATGCCACGGTTGCCATTTTTCCCCATTTTTGCATTATTTATTTTCTTAATTTTCTTCGTGTTTCGCTGTCGTTCATAGAAAAGAAATACGTTTTCATTCTATCTTTCAATTTCGTATGATTGTATTTAAAAAGTTTGGAATTTGTTTAAAAAATCAGTTTTCTGTATACAATAAATAAGACGTACATTGCCTTTCAAATGACTAATTTGCCATAAATGTTATTTTGTTTTGAATATTTCAAATAAGCTATAAAACCTATTCGGCTGTGTAAATGACTATTATACTTTATAGTAATTTTGATGAGCACACAGCATTATAGCCTAAGAATTTAGCATTTGAGAAAGCTAAAATCATTCCCCACTTTGATCAGCATGACACGTTTTTGTCAGTCATTTTGACGTTATCTTGACTTTTTAGCATTTATAACAATGCTAAATAACCCACAAAAACTGGTCAGCGTGACCAAATTTTGAACACAAATTGTTACTTGGGTATATATATATATATATATATATATATATATTATATATATATATATATATATATATATATATATTATTATATATATATATATATATATATATATATATATATATATATATATATATATATATATATATATATATATATATATATATATATATATATATATATATATATATTATATTACCCTACGGTATATATATATATATATTACCCTACGGTATATATATATATATATATATATATATATATATATTATATTACCCTACACATTGTTCATTATTTATATATAACACGGTTGAGATTATGTCATAAATATTATAACCTATATACTATAGGCATACTAAATGAGTCCGAAATGCAACATACAAATAATGCAATTGATATATAACAGAGTTTGATGGTATGATTGACTTTATGTATTTATATACATCTATATACATTTAGCCATTTGTGTAAACATAGAAGATTAAACAAAACTGCAAAGTTACGCAATCCAAATTCTTTTGGTTGTATTGCCTATATTAACAATAACAGAAATCTCCAACAACACGTCATCGGGGACTCCGTGCACAACCAACAACAAGAAAAAGAAATTGGGATCCAAATTAACTGACGTCATCCGCGTTAATTAATGCAGCCGTAACATTTCATTAAACGGAAAATATGCCTTTCATAAATTTTACTGTGTTTTGGTGTAAAATATGCATCCAGCTTTTCTATTGCAGCCTCAAAAACATTAATATCCTTATTTTCCGGTAATTTTTCATTCACATGCGCACCAGGTAAATTATAATAAATTTCTTGAAGTCCTATTCCCCCTGTGTGTAATAAGATAGCTCTTTGCTTTGTTGTCTCGGTGACGTTGGAGGCCTCCAGATAGATCAGGAAAGCGCGTTTCCACCGCTCCCACTTCAATCCCAATGAGCATATTTCATCATCAATTTCAAAATTTTCTAGTGTCGGAATGGTCGCCATTTTCCTTTACTACTACTGACTATGTACATACAATTTCTCCGGTTATAATCCTAACCGTATATATATATCTGTAATATGAAATTAATTTTATAATTAATATTTA
This sequence comes from Nephrotoma appendiculata, assembly GCA_947310385.1. Taxonomy (NCBI): domain Eukaryota; kingdom Metazoa; phylum Arthropoda; class Insecta; order Diptera; family Tipulidae; genus Nephrotoma; species Nephrotoma appendiculata. Next base: position 87,182,812 of record OX371225.1, read on the forward strand.
ATTATATACATATGCATGCCTGTGTGTATGTATTTTGTATTTATATAACTTTATTTAAATACTACATAGCTAAAATCATACATACTATTAATTTCTATTTGCCCAAATTTTGGAACAATCGTGTCTAACTGCGTACATATGCATGCCTATTTGTGTGTCTGTATGAAAACAACCACATTCTATTCAGCCGTAATTCTATACTTCACCAAACTACATACATATTACCCAGTTTCCATTTTTAAGTACAATGTAATCTATTATATTTACATACAATGTACATGTACACGTCTGTCAGTATGGTCTTTATGTCTGTATAATACACAAACTCCATACAACTCCATAAGTACACTACAGTATAACAGTTATCTTTTATTTCATTTGTTTCGATTCAATATTTTTACTGTTTCCAATCTCGTTGTTTTGTTACTTTATTATATTTTCCTCGTTTTTCTTAATATTTTAATTTTCTTTTATTTTCACGATATGCAATATAAATATTACTATAATTTTATAAATCAAAATTTATCTTCGTCGCCACTTGTATTGTTTAATAAAACACTCTTTTTAACTTAATAATTCTCTTTATTGTAATACGTTTTATATGTTTTCACTTGAATGGCTAGAGTTCAACTAAACTCCGAAATATATATATATACATATATATGTACACATATTTGCTTATATGTATGTATATATATTTCGTTGTTGTATAATTCATTTGCTTATACACTACAAATGCCCCTTGATATTCATGATCCTAACAGCACTTTACAATTAATTGTAAAGAAATACAATGACCTTAATAATAAATATACTAATACAATAACTGTCAAAGTTAAATTAAAAAATACTTTATGCCCTTGGATTACCTTTGATATTTGGCAAGGAATTCGTGAGAAAAACAAAGTGTTAAAAAGATATAAACTGAATCTCCCAATAACACTGATCTTAAAGCGGAACTAGAACGCCTAATGCCTCAACCAGTCAGACTTAAGAGCTTAAGTTACACGCCGATTGCACCACTTCGGTTAGTGCTACAACCACCAACATTTTATAGGCTTCTCGTCAAAAATAAACAACTGACCTCAAAAATATTGGTGGTCGTACCGCTCTCCTAAGTGGTCAAAAACGGAGCACAACTTAAGCTCTTAAGTTTGACTGGTAGAGGTTTAAGTAAGTTACTAAAATCAAAAAAATATTTCGCTAAGAAACGTTATTTTAATGAAATGTTTGTTGATTTAAACCAAAGAGAACTATGGAAAAATATTAATTTGTTTCTTAATAAAAATCACAAAACAGCTCAGTTTGATTCAATTTTATGTAACGGACGGCTTTATAATGATACTGGTGAAATAGTTAACCTTTTCAATGACTATTTTGTTAAGGTAGGTAGTTTAATTAGTGAATCTATCAACTCTGACAGAAATATTTATAAATTCGGTACCATTTATTGGAACTGTGATTCTATGTATTTTTCATCAGTTACAGCTATTGAAGTTTACAATATTATTCATTCACTTAATGATAGTAAGGGTTGTGGGCCGGACAAAATTAATAACTATGTGGTTAAAGGTAGAGCAGATTTTTTCTCAAAACTTTTGTCAGAAATGTTTAATGAATGTTTATTAACTGGTATTTATCCTGATTGCTTAAAGGTTGCGAAAGTTATTCCCGTTTTTAAAAATGGTGATAGTTTATCAATTAATAATTATAGACCTATCTCAACTTTATCAGTATTTGACAAGATTTTTGAAAAATTACTCTTCTCCCGATTGGTAAATTTGCTTGATTCAAATAACTTTTTCTACTCATATCAATATGGTTTTAGAAAGGGAGCTGGTACGGAATTAGCTCTTGTTGAAATTTCAAATATGATCTTTACAGCTTTTGACAACAAAAAGTATGTTGGAGCGCTTTTCTTAGACTTACAAAAAGCTTTTGATTGTATTGATCATGAATTGTTACTTAAGGGCTAGTTAAATAGCCGAAAACGAAACGGACCGAACCGAAACGAACGAATTGAATACATGAAAACATAGTAAACTAATTATATAGAAGAAACGAACGGAGAAATTGATTCAATTCAATTTGCTTTCGTTTCGTCTTTGCGGTTATACACTATCGGTTATGTTTTTTTTGTTATCCTTAGTAGCACTTATGTCAAATTGTCAAAATATTTTATATTTTGTATAAATTTACACATTTTGTATATTTCTATTTAGTTTGCCAAATATAAAATGGATTTTCCACGTTAGTTTTCATACACACGAGAAGTAAACTTCAAATAATATAAAATTAAAAACAAATATGAAAATGTCAAAACCGTTTCACCAATTCGTCTATATAACCATATCTCTTTCGTCGTTCGTTTCGTTTCATTTCAGTCCGTTTCGTTTTCGTCTATATAACTAGCCCTTTAGCAAATTATATATTTATGGTATACGGGGTGTTCCTTATACCTTGCTGAGTAGCTATTTATCAAATAGGAATCAGTATGTCATGGTCAATGAAGTTAGAAGTAATATGTTGGATATCAAATGTGGTGTTCCACAAGGCAGTGTTCTGGGACCACTTTTATTCTTAATCTTCATTAATGATATTTCTTATTTACCATTAAAGAGCAAAATTAGAATTTTTGCTGATGATACGGCGTTATTCTATGAAATCTTAGATGCCAGTGGGATAATGGATGATATGAATCACGATCTCAATATATTATTAGAATACTTTAAATAAAATTTAATTTCACTTAATATATCTAAAACTAAACATATGATATTTCATTCCCCATATAAATCAATGGTTACGTTACCTCCATTTAAAGTGAACAACATTATGATTGAAGAGTTAATTCATTTAAATATTTAGGAGTAACTTTTGATGCTCGTATGTTTTGGCAGGATCATATTAATTACATTAGTAAAAAAATTGCTCCACTTGTAGGTCTTCTTAGGAAATTATCTTTTTTCGTTCCTAGAAGGGTATTGTTAATGATTTATTACTCGTTCATTCATTCACGAATCAGCTACGATCTACTTACATATGGAACAGCCGCTGCAACTAGGCTAAATAAAATTCAAGTAATGCAGAACAAAAGTTTAAAATAAGTCTATAGTTTGCCATTTCTGTTTCCAACTAAAGAATTATACTGTAGTGGGAATAATTTAGTGTTACCCATTAACGTGTTACGTAAATTTCAAATAACGCTATATATGTATAAAGCGCTACATGTATCTTCAGTGTTATCTAATATTAAATTTGATTGTATTCATCATATTTATGGAACAAGAAATTGCAAAAGAATTAATTACTATCATATAAAGACTGAATTTGGAAGAAAGTCGATTACCTTCTTAGGACCAGTTATATATAATCAAATACCTGATAATTTAAAAATATCTGAAACATTTTTGAAATTTAAAAATAGTATTAAAAAGTATTTTAAGTCCAATATTGAATTGTATTTTTAATTATAGGCAATTTATGTATTTCATTTACCATTATTGTATTTTTTTCATTATTGTTTTTTTTTTCTTTGGTATTGTTATTTTCTTATTACTTTTCATAATAATTTATTTTGCTGTACATACTTACTCAGATTATTCTTCAAAGGACAATAAATCCACTGAATAATCTGGTAGTTGTATTTAACTGAGAATATAAATAAAATATAAAAAAAAAAAAAAAAGAAAAAAGAATTATGGGGTGGTATGCATTCCCGGCACTATTAGGGTAGGTAGAATTCATTAGGACTTGATGAAACTTGGTGAGTAGATAGACTTAACCTAGATACGCTTCCATTATCAAGGAAACCGATGTCAAAATCCTGCAACCCTCTTTAGTATTACGTGCTAACCGAACGGCTTTAAGAATTATGGGGTGGTATGCATTCACGGCACTATTAGGGTAGGTAGAATTCATTAGGACTTTACGAATCTTGGTGAGTAGATAGACTTAACCTAGATACGCTTCCACTATCAAGGAAACCGATACCAAAATCCTGCAACCCCATTTAGTATTACGCGCTAACTGAACGGCTAAAGAATTATGGGGTGGTATGCACTACAGGCACCATTAGGGTAGGTAGAATTCGCCATTTGCCGAATATGTAGATTAGAACTGTATCTACTTACCAAATTTTAAAAACCGGTGTTATAATCCTACAGTCTTGTTTATTATTAAGTTGAACTTCTTAACGAAAAACGACATAGCTCACTGCAGGTGGCATAGGGGATGCAGAATGCAATAGAACTTTAAAACTTGCTGGTTGGATAAATTTGGCCTTAATCCAATTTTATTATCAACGAACCCGATGGAATTAAGATTGATCTGCTTTGTTAATTAATATTTTGTTCACCATCGTATATTATTACTATATATTCGCTAAACGAAGCAGAACTTCCGGATTAAGCTACTTAGACTTAACTTCATTATTAATGGTTTTCCCCAATTTGTATACCAAAAACACCTAAATGATGGCAAATCACTACTACATGCTCAAATATTTTATTGTTTTGTTATTTTAGGAATAAATTAATATAAACTTCCTGTCACTTTATAGACGTGTGAAGTTTTACCTAAGTTAATCCTAATTTTTTATTTTTTTTTGTTTTAGGATAAATTTAGTATAAACTTCTCATGCATATTGTTTTCAGAACAAATAAGGAATATTTTAAGACTGTTGCATCCGGATTTGAAGAAAGGTGGAACTTTCGAAATTGCATCGGAGCCATTGATGGAAAGCATGTGTTAATTCAGGTGAGACAATTTCCGAATTCCAAAACTATTTTATTAATTAATATTTTACTTCAGGCACCAAGTAATTCGGGCTCCGAATTTTTTAATTATAAAAAAACTTCCTTTTAATTATAAAAAAATGCCATAGCGAAGGAGGAATTTTTAGAGAAAGTCGATTTGGAAAGCACTTTTATGCAAAAACGCTTCCGTAAGTTTTGTGATAATTTTGAAAATATAGACTGCAATTTAATTTTTAAATATTTCAAGTATTCCTGAACCGCGAAACGTGACCAATAATTTTACAGCGCCGTATGTTTTCGTAGCAGATGATGCATTTGCATGAGATGAAAATGTGATGAAACCATATGCAACTACGCCGTTGAAGAAACAAAAAATTTTCAATTATCGATTAAGCCGGGCCCGCCGTATCATTGAAGATTGTTTTGGCATTCTTGTCTCTAATTGGTGAATATTTAGTAACCGATCATTACTGATTTAGCATTGGTCGAGAATATTATCCAGTTTTGTGTCTGCATACACAACTGGCTGAGACAGAATAGTAGCAATTATATTACTCCGGATCTGATAGATCGAGAAATTGATGGAGTTATAGTACCAGGTAAACCTTTTAATTCGTAATTATAAAAATATTACAATTTACAATGTATTTAATATTATTATTATTAAGGTTCATGGAATAATATGGACAGCAACTTTATAAATCTTCAAAAAATGAATAGAAATTCCACCAACGCAGCAAAAAACTTCGGGAACAATTTGCAGATTATTTTTCTGGAGACGGACGGGTAGAATGGCAGGACGCGCGGATATAAACATAGACAAACAGAAGAGCTGAAGTTACGATGATTAAACTTAAAAAGGTAAGTATCGTTTCATATTTTTAAGAAAATTTCCTGGATATTAATTATTATTTTTTATTTAGGAGATGTTCACGAAGAGCAATGAATGAAATAATTATCTTTATTATGATATGTACATTTTTTGCATTCGATTTTTATTATAAGTGTATATTATAATTTTTTTGGTTAAGATGCATGCTATAAGGTTTTTATTCCTAATGGAAACTTAATTTTTAACTTGAATTTTATTATGTTGTCTCCATATGTGCTTTTTCTTACATAAATAAATAAAATTTATAATTAAATATTTAAAATATTAGTTTCATTTTACTGGATTAGTTGGATAGAATAAAAATATATCTCGGAAAATCTCAACAAGCCTATTTAATAACACTTTAATTTGCCTGCTCGAGGATGCGCCACATACTTTTAATTCTGCGTGCAGTATCACATTAACATATCCTCACGTTTACTTACCCATATACTTTACAGAATACCGTATCTGCACATTGAAACATTCAATTCACATTGTCCTTAAATTTTGTATGAAAAACTTTAAGAACAAAACAAAACGAAGTTTATGTACCACAATCAGGAATGAAATCAGAGGGCAGCAAGTATGTTTAATTACTTCGTATGATTTCGTAAATGAAACACCAATCGAAGTAATCAAAGCTGTACGAGTCATATTTATATCAGTAACATGTTTTGTTTAAAAATAAATTAAAACAAATCAATTTTTTTTCTTTTTCATATTTTATTAAGGAGAAGAACATATTGAGACTTATAAATTGAAAATAAGCCTCAATTAGGCATAAAAACCTTATGAGGATATAAAAAATTAAAAAAAAAAATTTAAAACTAATAATAATTTGTACATATAGGTAATAATATAAAATCAAATAAATTTCTAAACGTAGAAATTTAATAAATTTATTTCGTAAATTTAATAAATTTAATTAGGGAAATTTTAATTCAATTTGATTCCTAATTTTTTTTTTTTTAAATTCAACATAATGTACACCCTTCCGTCGCAACATATTTTTTTTTACTAAATAAACTTCAGCAAAACAAATCAAATTAACCCTTGAGATAAACTCGACGCGACCGACGTGACTCAAAAGTAAAAATATATGATTTCAAATTACGGCAGTTATATTCGACGTGATTAACGAGTCTTCAGTAGGCTATGGAGAACAACGTTTTTGATATTTACATGGACTCTCCACCTGCTATTGCTATCTAGTTATGCTAGAAAATTTCGATCAAATGGCAAGTGGAGACACGCAATAATATTTATATGCTATCTGTATGCTATGAATACATGCTATGTCGGCATAACTCGATAGCATACAGATAGCATGCATATTTTGACGTTTCAATATGGCGATATATCAATATTCAGTTTCAATATTGCGTTTCCTACATTTTTTCGCTTTCATACTGGTGATACATACATATTTCAATAAATAAAAAATAAATAACCACATAACTTTTAAAAAATTATATTAATAGGTTTAGGTTTCAGTGGTTGACACTTAGGCCATTTTTGGCCCATTGTGATACCACGCATTCACGCTACATCATTAACCCATTCACCTATTCACCTACTCACACAACTACAGTATACCACCACCTGCACATTGCAAGCTCCATGTCAACCTGTACATTGACATGGACGGTGGGTCGACACTGAATTCTGCACTCCATCAGAGGGTCTTAGTTGTGTTTATTAACATCACCGATCGTAATCGATGATGAAAATTCGATTTGCATCTAGCCTCTGATGGGATTCGAACCCAGTACCTCCCGGTCCAAGTGCCGAAGCTTTAACCACTGCACCACTTGTCCGGTAATTATATTAATAAAATTATATAAATATTTTTTAAGAATGATTTCTAAACGTCAAATTATAGCAAGTTTACCACACCAGACTCCATCTTGGCAAATTTTGATAGAAAGAGAAAGTAGATTGCAATAGCATTCAGATAGCAGGTGGAGAAGCCGTGTTACATGGACTCTCCCCTGCTATTGCTATCTAGTTATGCTAGAAAATTTCGATCAAATGGCAAGTGGAGACTCGAATATTTATATGCTATCTGTATGCTATGAATACATGCTATGCCGGCAGAACTTGATAGCATGTATATAGCAGGCATATTTTGATGTTTCTTCTATTTCAATATGGCGTCTACTGACAATTTAAGTATTTATTCAAATGACTAGTAGTCTAGACTATCGTCAAAGGAATGATTTCAAAACGTCAAATAATAGCAAGTTTACCACACCAGACTCCATCTTGGCAAATTTTGGTAGAAAGAGAAAGTAGATTGCAATAGTATAGCAGATAGCAGGTCGAGAAGCCGTGTTAGAAGCGTCGTAGTCACGTCGAGTATATTTCAGGGGTAAAAATTACAAAACAAAACCAAGAAAATATTATTTTTTGTGTTTTCCGTGTTTTCTCGTGTGGTAAAATATCGTGTGCCGATTATGACGCGTACGCAAAGTGGAGTTGTTGTTTAAAAACGAAAAATATTAAATGAAAATTTCGAAATCATAAATTTATTTTTCGGGAAAATTGTTACCAATGGTTGATTATTTATAGTGATCACTACCAAAATTTTTATTTTTTACTTTATAATTGAAATACAAGCGATTTACTGGCAGAATCAGCGAACCATAACATTTTGTCTATACGCGCATATTTTTTTGTATGGTATTCTCAGTTTTTTGTTAAATATTACACATACTAATGTCGTGTTTATTATAAATCGGCCTGTAACCTGTATTGGTGTTGGTACAATACTTACTTTTTCGTCTATTTGGTATACTAGTTTCCTTTTCTTCAAATTGGCACCCGCTGTGCTCTTAATTCACTGGACTCTATATCGCCACAAAGGCCTACAGATCTAAGGAAACGGTAAAATAAAAAGTAATTATTAAAAGCTGGCAAAATAAAAGATTATTTAAATTAAATATCATTATGCAATTAATAATGGAACACAATTGCTAGTAAAACCGAATCCTTTTAAAATTCAGATGGTCAGTTTGGATAATCTTAAAAATTAAAAAATAGTAACATACCTTCTCGGCTCTCCCACGTCATCCAAAAATGTCAAAACTTTACTGTGATTGTATTCTTTTTTACCTCCTGGAGCACCACTAGGTGGTCTTTTTTTAGAACGAATATGTGAGGCCTTTACGGTTTCCCAATGTTTTTTTTTACCCTCATAACATATCGCTCGTTGTTCTCCAGATCTGTTAAGATAGAATACGGAAATTTTTTAATTAAAATGAACTAGTTTAGATTAACAGCGCTATACCCAATAGAAAACTTATGACTTTTGCCTTACAGAAAAGTATGAAAAAAATTTTGAGAAATTTTTTTTTTTGTTAGGTTGGTGATTTCCTTATGAAAAATGTTATCAAACTTTTAACTTTTTCCTTATGAGAAATACAATGAAGTTAACCGCGTTTTGAATTTAATGTCAATTGTTGGTGTATACAGAAATAATACGATTTTAATAAAATTTTAAACTGCAAATTTAAGAAAACCTCGAATATTTTTATAATTCCTATAAATAGTTAAATATTTTGAAGTTTTTAGAGAATAACTTCATGTGTGTATAGTGATTCAATAATACAGATAAACACAGTACAAATAAAATAGAGCTCAGTACTTGGTTTCTTGAGCGTTGTGAAAATCAGGAGATGTATCAACTTCAATTTGGTGAAACATTACTTGGGAGAATGAATACCACTCAAATAGTGATACCGTTGGCATTTTCGTCACGGAAGCATTTTATAATTACTGTATTTAGGGATGCACCTTTATGATGCAAACAAAACGACATCAAAATCAATACTTTTTGATACATAAAATATAAAATTCTGACTAACAACACCTTTTTATTGTGTAATATAATTTTGTAAAATTATATTTGAATATAATGTATTTGAGTTTTAATGTATTTGGTGTTTTAATAATTAATTTTCGGAAAAGTTTGGAGGTTAAATATTAAAAAGTCAAAATTTTGTAAACAAATAAATAATAATGAAGTATGGTTCAGTTCGAATTTTATTCTTTTCTTAAGTTTCTGTAGGGTATGCTCTTCATAAGGAAAAAGTAAAAGGAAAAAGTCATAAGGAAAAGTTTTTTGCATTGGGTATGCGGTGTTAGCAAAAGTTCTTACTTGATTCCCTGGTAACTTCTTCCCACAATCTTTTTTTATCACCTGGTCTCAAAAATCAACATCCCTGATGTTCCATAGTGGTGGTCTGGCTCGTACGGTATTCTGAAAATTTTAAAATAAATCGTATACTCCAAAAACATTTCTAAAATTAAGATTTCAAATCTTTACCTGTATACGGGTCCAAGTTGTTTTCTGGAGTAGATGTGGGTGTCGTGACTGTGGATGCCGGTGTGGGGGTCGTGAATGTGGGTGATGGTGTAGATGTCGTGAATGTGGATGCCTTTGGGGGTGTCATGATAGTTGACTCTGGAAAAAGCTCACTTTCATCCACATGTCTAGTAATTTGGATAATTTCGTTTGAGCTTGTGTTTTTGTCGTACTCATCATCCTCGTCGTATTAAGCAGCATAATAGTTTTGCGGTGTTTCATTACTACCGCTGGTATCCAACTCAATAATCTGGACGTTGTCTAGCACTTGTAGTTTTCTTCCTCCTAAAATTATAGAAAAAGTTTCTACATTGCCAATCGCCAATCATTAAAATAATGTGAGTGAATCAAACTTACCGTATTTGTCCATATCAACTTGATATTATTATATATATTAAAAAATATTTATGATACTATTATAATATTATGTTATTATTTAATCTAAATTATTTTTAATTATTATTATTAAAATATTTATTATTTTTTTAACACAGAACAACAAAAAAACCTCAATCGTAAACAATTTTAAACTCGAAATGACATTTGACTATAAAAATTGCGAACGACATTAGAGTGTGAAAAATTTCTTATCTTTACATACATTTTTTGTACATGTGTGAAAAATGCTGCCATAAAAAATACTCCAATTTACATTTTTAAAGGCAGCATTATGGCGGTAAAATTCCCCTATCACAACTATTCTCTCAGTAAAATTTTACTGACAACATGTTTTGTTTCGTACACAACCGTTAGATGACGTTAGAATCAAGATAGGCATAATATGTTTATATCGATTTATCCGATAAGTAGGCATAATATTTTTATATCGATTTATATCTAAAAAGTTGAATGAAAAATCTTAGTTTAGAGTTAAATAAATTAATTATGCAAAAATTGCATGCTAAATATAAGTTTTGATATAGAAAATTGGGTGCTCCAGATGAATATATCGGGCGCTAATAAAAAAACACGGCAAAATTGTGGAATGGCGGAATTGTTCTACTTATTTAACATACGAAAAAACCTAATGCCACGTTTACACCATAGCTACTTTAATAGTATAATAGTATTAAACTAATAAAGTATTTTTCTCCTTCAGTTTACACCACAGCGGTGTGAACACATATTATAATAATTTATTTCTTAAATATTTCATTAATATTTCACAAAAACAGTTGTAATTTATCACAATAAACAAAAAAAAAATGAAGATTGACTAAAATGACATTTCGTATCTAAAAAGCATTATATTAACAGTTCACAACACATAACATTATACCAATACTTTTTAGATAGGTACAATACTTTAATAGCAAAAAGTATGTGATAAAGTAATAAAGTATTTTACTTTGAGTTTACATCACCATACTTTTTGATACATACTTTTATACTACTGGTGTAAACGTGGTATAAGAAACAAAAAAAAATGGAGCTCTTAGACAAATTTTTTATTTATACGAATACGAAGAGAGTCGAAAACAAATAATGGAATAATACTAGTTGTTCATTGACGATGGCACTCATGGCAGACGTACTGTAATGGTATTATGACACTGTCTAGTTTTTTAAATTGTTAAAATAAAAATAGTGTAGGACAAGTATTGTAAGTACAAATCATTTAAAAGAATGCGTGCATACAACATAAGACAAAAAATAAAAATAAATTCAGCGAAAAATGATATACTACTGCTTACTTTTTTGACGTATAGTCATTTTTTAGTAATGTGATTTTATCATAGTATTTTTTGTTTTACAAGGAAACACCGTAAAATCAATGAAGAAGTTCGGATCGAACTATTGGAACTATAAAGGACTAGACACACCAAGCGTCGGTGGCAACAATTATATACCAATTATTTGTACAAAACATTACAAATATTGGATTTTTAATAGAAAAATTGTAATTTTAAGAAATTGTATCGAATGAAGTTCATCCTCCACTGCAAATTTACAAATGAAGTAAACAATTGTTCGTAATCGAGTATTCATATACATGTTTGAAAAACAAATAATAAACATTAATTAAATAAAATGGATAATTTTCTAAATTCGTCTGACGAGTATACCGAATTTGAGTATTTGCTCGATGTTGAAAATGGTGAAATTATTGATTTTAATGATAGATTAGTTCTTCTGGTGCAAAATAGGCCGATATTATTCGACCTGCAATGTGAGCATGGAATGCAATTTGTTCAAGGCAAGATAAGTACGGTAGTAAGGTTACAAAATACTAGCAACTATTACTAATATTCTGTGTTTAATTTAGTTGATGCTTGCAAATCTCGGTGGAAGTTCTTAAGAAACTCTTTTAAACTTTTAAGAAGGAGTACAGAAAACTCCTAAGGTCTGGATCTGAGAATTCCAGAAAAAACCATTGTGATATTTAAAGGCTCTGGAATATTTAATTCTCACTTTATCAAGTGCAAAGTATATATTGAATATTTAAAACTAACGATGTTCGATCATGATATTTTAATTTGTTATTTCAGGTGCAACAGACTACCACACCCAGAGGGAAGATATACCGGAACCCGTTGAGACAACTACTTCAACCTCAGCACGTAAGCGCAAATGTTCTCAGTTGGAAGACAGAATTCTTGATCTAATATAAAGCGATTTAGAACAAAATAGTAATACCAAGTTTGCCCTAACTTTAGTAGACCCTCTTAATCAATTGGATGCTCAAAGTAATAATTTAGCCCGAATTCGAATACAACAAACTTTGTATGATATTGGATTCGGTTCAGGCTAAAAATTTATAAAATATCCCGAAATATTATCTGAGTTAAACATATTGAAATATAGTAAGTGCTGTGAATTAAATCCAAAATTTTATTTATTTGTATTTTGATTTGTGTATATTTTGAATATGTGTTCGTGAGTTGCTCTTTGACGATTCGTAGATAATACAATTAGCCACGCGGGAACCTTTTGTTGATTTCGTAACATAATCACGTCGATTATAGAACTTGCGGCATCGAATCGAATGTGTATTGGAAAAATCATGTACATAAAATGGAAAACAATTGCTTTTAATCAAAGTAGCCAAGAAAATTTGTATTGATTTCCATACAAATCGTTTTTGATTCCCTGTACAAACGCAATAAAAAAAATTGCGAATCTAAAACAAATTTTACTTTACTAATTGTATGAAAATCCATAGGAATTTCAATGATACTATATGATTTAATGTTTTAATTTGTGTTCTTTTTATATGTTGTTTTCAATCCGAAATCGTTTCGCTCCCGCGAGCTCTATAATCGTTTGGCTGCATATATGTACATCTTCCAAGTAATAATCTGAACGTATGCCATACTCGGTACCATACTCGGTCTCAAAATAGTTTTACGGAGTAGAAATGGTTCATCAGCTACCAACGATAGTGGGGTTCTTGTACTAGTACCGGGTAATAATTGGTCATCAGTTAATTGTAACGCTGGATCTCGTTGTAGCCAAGCCTTTCTAAAATTACTTGCCGCAAAAATACCACCGTTGCTACTTGATCCATACGTCGACCATTTTAAAATGGTATTGTGCATCGCTAATGGCCATTAACACTACGCTAAATATTTTTTTGTAGTTGACATACTTTGATCCTGTTTTTCTCGGCTTGAACATGATCATGTGCTTGCCATCAACTGCACCTACGCAGTTGGGCATTTGCCATAAACGATAAAAAACTTTTTCAATATTGCACCAGTCTTCCTTGGTTATAGGGGCAAGATATACCGGTTTTAAAATTTTATTAATTGCACCACGTGTCTGTACTATTATGTTGTGAACTGTGGAGATTCTCAACATAAAATCTATTGACAAATTTCTAAAACTTTCTCCGCGTGCCAGAGATCTGAAAATTTAAATATATTTATTATAAACTATATAAATTTAAACTATACAATGTTTTACTAATACTTTGGCGGTAGTCCGTCCCAGTTCCTTGAATTTCATTTTCAATTAAATCAAGCACTATTTGAAATGTCTCCAAAGTAGAATAGTGGAATCAATGAATAGTGGACGCAAACTACAGGTTCATTTTTGTTGATGTGGGAATCGACGGGCGAATAAGGGATGCAGGAATATGGCTGAGGTCAAATTTGAAGAGATATAGAGGCAAAAATCGTGCCTATACCGGCCACCAACTAACTTACTGGGTACTGAAACACCCTTATCATATGTGTTTGTAGCTGACGATGCTTTCCCTCTATCAGATCATATCTTAAAACCCTATTCTAATAAAGATTTCACTCCAAATCAAATCCGATTTAATTACATGTTGTCACGGAATCGACGAGTTGTGGAAAACGCATTTGGAATCCTTGCAAACCGATCCAAGTACCGCTTGCTCCCATTTTCCGAGAGCCAACAGAAACAATCAAAATAGCACTGGAATGCATATGCTTCGTTCATATAATTCATCCGACTTCATAACACCGAAGGAAATAGATTCCATAAACTATAATAATTTTATTTCAACAAAATACATGCAAGAGAAATAAGGAAGCAATTAGAGAGCTATACCAGTGAATTTTATTCCGATACGAAAATTATCAGTTTGTTTTATTTTGGTTGACATTAAAATGAAATAAAAGAATTTTAAAATAAAATAAAGTTGTTTCGCGATATTAAACAATTTTATTTTTATTTATTTCTATTTTGTATCATTCCGTTTATCTTATATTTGATTTATTTCAAATAAAACGGCGTAAGATTTATTTTTGGCGAGCGTTCAAAGGTCGCTATCAAAATTCTCCAGATCTTTCGCTACATAATCAGCGAATGGACGCTTACTACATTTTTTTTTGTGAGGTTTACATAAACTTTGATAGTTCTAGAGATGATTGTAAGCAAAAGTCAGCAAGATTTTCCTGTTTAGATCTTGTCGACAATCATGCCTTTTTAGAAGGATGTATAGGGAATGGTTTCAAAATTCTTGACTGAGAGTTGCTCGAATTTGAAGTTGGTGTCGACTTGAGGTATCGATGGCTTGTACTTGATAACAGTGGTTATGTTTTGGCCAGTAATTTTTTTAATATAATCGGATGTGGTCGTGTTGCTGAATTCAAAAATTCGACATCATCGAATGGCGACCATGGTGCATTATTGCTGCTGTTTAGCTCTTCTGTGATAGAATCCCGGGACAACTCCTAAAATCAAAAGCATCGTATTAATAAAACTATAGGTTGAGCGAAAGATTTTAACGTTTAATGAATGTTTGCTGTAATTATTCACGGATGGCTTTGCTTGAGTAGTTTGTTTTAAAAATAGCGATTTATCGTAAAACCTCCAATTTGAGACCTCTACGTCGCCCGCACCGTCTCCACTTTTGCAAACTAATTTTGAGTTATTCCATTTTCTGACGACATCAACTTCAAAAATAAAACAAACCATAAATGTACAATCTTAAAATAAAATGGAAAAATAGAAGTGTATGCCTATTGCCTTAACGTATGTAAAAACGAAATGTTATTAGGATCCCACATATATGCCGCTGATTTTATTTCTTCGATAATAAATATAATATGGTCTTCCTTCCATTGAAACATAGATTTCGAGATATTATATTTTCACCTATTAATTATTGTATTGTATATAGCGCACACTGCACAAATAAATAAATATTATTGTTCATAACGCCAAAATAAATGCGCATAAAGTTGTCTACTGTATAAAATAGTTGTTTCTCTTTTCCCAGAGCCTTCTACGGTAAGCCGTAATATTAAAATGTGTATTTTATTTAGAGGGGAAACTTTTTTATGTTTCCATAAGAAACGATGTAAAATAACCAATTTTTGAATTAATATTTGTGAATGAAAATTTAATTGAATAATTAAAATTTTTCTTTTATACGGTTAAGAACCTATTATTCATAAAACACATCCACTCATGAAAATAATTTTCCGGACAAGTTAATTTCTTGAAAACAAACTGTATTTTAAATTTTTAACAATGACGGCTTGCCTTTTTACAAATTTTTCTGATCAAACTTCACCGATGCCCTAATGAATATATAAACATAAATAAACATTTTATGTTAAATCACCGTAACTTTACCGCTTATCAGTAGAAAAGTAATTTCACCTACCAAAATCAACAAGAAAAATTATCCGGACAACATTATATTTCATAAACATAATAAAATAATTCTATATCGTGCACATAAACACGATACAAAATTATTTTACAGTAAAAATCTATATTTAATATATTTTTAATTTTGAAATTTGTAATATTTCTTCACTGTATTATATCTATATCTAGCGTGTAATCCATTATTATCCAGCACTGTCTGTAGTCTACGTGTAGAGTGCACCAAATTTTGTAAAAATCCAAGGTCAATATTTTCACAATCATGTTCATTTGCCGATTTTAATAAGGTTTCAATGTTTATCTCGTATTTTTTTGTCCAAGTGGTCCCACAAATGCTCTATAGGATAGAGATCTGGCCTTTGTTGAGGAGTTTCCAGAACATGTGGGCCATAATTTAATAATATGTGCTTTGTGTTTTGCCAGCAAATTTTCTTTTGTCCGGAAAATTATTCGTTTGAGTGTATATGAAAATCAGCCATTCGTTTAATGAACGAAAATAAATTAAAGAGAGGCACAATTTTAATGGTTTTCTTTAGAATTGAACCTAATATTTAGTTGGGTGAATTAGTAATCGGTAAATTGGTTTTCCGCAAATTGTGAAAAAATTTAAATAAACGGTTCCATTTTATAAATGAGTGTTGGTCATAAGTGGCTTGAGGCGAAAGAAACAATTAAAATTTCAGTTTTGATACGTGTTTTATTTGGAGGTGCCTAACCAAAACATATAATCGCCGATTGGTGTTTGAGGTAAATACGGTAGTTAACAATACATATTTTGGCCAAGCACTGGTTATATCTTAAGTCACGAGTCACTTAAAACGACAAACTTCACGAGTAGCGGAAGCTGGGTGTAAATTCACCAATCAAATTAACATTTCTAATGAAAAATTACATATGAATATGTTACCAAATACATTATGTTGATTTCGTGATTATGTGTAATTTATAGAACCACGGCTCTTATTTCTAGGTGGCTCTGCTTTTTCGCCATAACAGTTTTACAGCACTTGAAAAGCAGTCAATATCATAATACCGTGACGGAAGTGTTCGAAAACAATAATTTAAATTTAACAAAAGAAACAAAAAACAAAGTTGGTAGGTTTCAATAGTAGGGGATCCTGTGCTCCATCCTTTATAACGAATGGGGCCTGCTCGGGACACCTGGCTTTTGGCCAAAGCTATTTTCCAGAATCAACGGTAATCTACCGGTACTTCTGAAAGGAGTAATTATTCATTCAAAATTGAGATTTGGATGCTTCATTTGCCAAAATGATTAACTCCATAAAACAAGAAGTTTAGAAAAATGAGAAAATTCAGAAATGGTTTTTGAAAATTCCTTGTAAATTGCAACTTTAGTTACTTTTAATTTTGTCATTCAGTGGTGTTAACACTTATTATTACAGAAATGTGAAATAAAAAAATTTAACCTAAAAACTTTTAACAAAAAAAAAAAGAAAAAAACAAAACCGTGTATTTGTTAAAACATTCCTCTTTATCTATCCATCCATGGAACTTAAAAGAACAATCAAACGCAAAATATCAAGTTGCTTGTGAAATTTTATCGGAGACTGGCTCACCAAATCTATTATAGGCATTACCGTAGGGTCACTTAATAAATTATTATCCATGTGGATGTTTTTCAAATGATAAATTGCGAACATTTGAACTGGCTCAGTGTTATTCATGACTCCAAATAAATTTTTCCTTCCTCTGTATTTATTTTTTTACGAAATTCGTTTATCAAATATGTATCTAGAATACAACCAAATATAAATAACAAATACATTTTCTTAATCTACATAGAAATTCAAAATGAAGCATATTATCTAACTGTGATTCTGAAGAAATTCATTCGGAATTACTGCTGTACTTTGTGTCGCTTAACTATGTGTGGTTATGTAGGTTAAAAGCTGTCCCACCTTTTTCTTAGCTCTTCATGCATGGTGGGACATATTTGAAACCTTACTCTGGGTCATATTGACCCCAACCGTTATCAAAACCTAAAAAATCATTTTTTTTTGTAACATAAACAGTGCGGATAAATAGCCTCAACTAAAAGCTTTTACATAGAATCCAATTGAAAGCTTGTTAAATTTGATGTTATTTAAGGCAATAGGATTGATTTAAAAAAAGCAAGCACATTTATGTGCACTGGGGTCAAAATGGCCCCATATGTTTCTTGTACGGTTTTGTAAATTATAACGACACAAAAACTATTTGTTGTGCATGCATATCGTTGGTAAATGTATTTTTCTTCGTATACTTTCTCACTCCGGGAACTCTTTGATAGTGTTTCAACCCAGAACCATCTGTCGAAGATGAGATAGCCAATGACGATTTTGATATGAATTTTTCCCATTGCGATGGCGATGTTGACGATATAAATATAAATGATTCCGATGAAGATTTGATAGCATGTAACGGTTTCTTGATTGCTAGAAGAATTCGTTCCATGTAAAACAAAAACTACTTGAATAAAATCCACTCGCGTTTTACAACATTTTAAATTTACTACGCACCGTATATTTTGTGTGTCAATACGTCACGAAATAATAATAACTATAAGGTTTCTGTGTATCATCAAAACCAGCTTTTTAAATGTTTTAAATTAAAATGTCATTATTATTATGTTAGTCTTAGTATTAATTGAGGGGAATATGAATGCAATGCATATATAACGGGATCTTTTTTGAATGCTTCACGAAAATAATAATTTTTGGATGGAGGTAGTCGAGGTATAATTTTCAAAGCGATCGGTATTATAACTAGTAAATAATAATAATAATTTAAAAAAATTCGCCTTAATCTAAATTATAAAATTATCTCCGACTTGTTATAATTAATAAACATATATAAAACTTAAAAAGAAGTAAATTATACTAGTGTTTTAATATCATTAAATAATAGTTAGCTCTAAAACATATTTGATAATATCGTGTGTTAAATAACTTCTAAAATATACGCTAATGTTAAGGTGGTATATATAGTGCGTTACATAAAAACGGAATTATTTATAAATTTCGCCGTTTTTTGTACAGTTCGTGATAGTTGCCTGATAACGAAAAAGATACAAAATGTAAAAACTAAAGTCGATATCTATTAGAGAATAGTGTTTAAAAACTTAAAATTAAATTTGTAAAGTGAAAATTTAAAATATAAACTGTCGTGGAAAATTCTTTTCAAGAGTAAAAATTTAAACTTTAAGAAAAGGCACATGTGTTTAGAGTGCAGTTTCCTTCAATGTACAGTTTTTTTCGCGAAGGTGCTCACAAGGTTTTAACTATAAAATTTAGTTGGTCATCAAATAATAAAGTGTCAATTAAAACTGTATAAAAAAAATATTACTAATCTCCGTAATACGAACGATTATATAGTTAATATTTAATTAATAAACAGTTCTCCAAAATAAATAATTATGATTAGTTTAACTTAAACTATAATTAAAATGTTAATAAATAAAATAATACTTTTAAGCTAATAATTCTAATCATAATAAAATTAATAAAAATTATCCTAATTCGTAAAATGATAGTAAATAAAAATACAACATTTTTTTTTGAAATAAAATATTAAAAATTAAAACTACTTCAAACATAATAATGGCTAAAGGTGGCAAGCCATGTTAATTACATACGTACGTTGTGTTCCGCTAAAATTATTGTCCATAAAATTATCAACGATCTACGCTTTGAATTTTCGTGAAGGCATTCACTCAACAAAGGCGCCCAACGTTTAAGTTAAGTTTTACTTTCTTATTTTATATATTAATTAAATAGTTTTAAGATTTGTATATTTCTAATCCTTATAATATTTCTTCTTTTTTAATTATGGATTTATTGAATAATTATTGTCAAATCAAATTTATATTTTGGTGTTCATATTTATTTAAAATGTTTGTTTAGAGATTTACAATGGTGAGATGAGTTGATGGGTAAGTATGGCTTCGGTAGTTGGTCTAAACAGTTCGTTTTTGGGAAAAAGCAGTTAATATAAGATACGCAGTCTAGCAAGATCCGATGAAGTCTTGTCAACCCCACCCCGTACCGTGAGCTCTAGCCAGGCTATTGACGACTGCATCAAGACCTCTCACCGGATAAATAACAAAAATTTTGTAACAAAAGGCGTGTTCATCGCGAGTGGAAACTCCATATCCTTTTACAACCCTATTGCAGAGCGATCAGGTTTAGCCAGCTTGATCGTTACTGTTATTTTGTTACAAGCAGACGAAGAAAATATAGAAGGACCAACTGTTGAACGCGTAGGTTACTTGGAAATTGCGTCCAAATCCGCCTGATATGACCAGGATGCGTGATTTTCTGATACGAAGAGAAAGAGAACTAACTGCACATACCTCTCAAATTTTAACTACACCACTGTTGGCATTTCAACAATGTATACCAGACACATTGGTTAATATAACAGTGGCTGAAACCAACAGAAAAGCACGGAAGTTTTATACGATGAACAATAACGAAGCGAAAGGACATCGGTTGTGGTATGAAATTAATTTTGTAGAGATTTACGCTCTATTCGGAATCTTAATATATGCCGGGGTTCATTCAAATTGAGACGAGATTGGATGGCTTTACCGCATAAACAACCGTCTATGAGTCTATCAAATATTGCGATTTTTACGGTTTGATATAACTACCAAACCAGACAAAAGCGGTTAGAAACTGATGAACTAGCGGCATTCCATGATGGAACAAGTTTTAAGCGAATGTTCGACCACCTTATAAGCCTTAAGCTAACTTAACAATCGACGAGCAGTTAGTAAGCGCAGATGGTCGTTCATGTATGCGTTCTATCCAAACAATAGAACGCATACAAATATTCGGGATATGCGACGCCAAAAATTTCTACCCTTTGAATGTCGAAGTATACGTGAGGAAACAACCAAATGAGCCTCGTTCTGTTGATTATTCACTAAATTTAGTTCATCGAATATCAGTACCATTTTTGAACAAAGACCGAACTATTGCCGCAGACAATTTTTAACTATGTAGCTGCATTCTGACCGAAAAACTTTTACAGAAAAAACTACGATCATTGGGCCAATAAACCAGATTAGCCGAGAGAATTTACGAACAAGGCTGAATTGAAAAAAAGAGAAGTCCTCACAATGTTGTTTTAACAACAATTTAACTTTGGTAAGCTTCATTCGAAAAAAATAAACGTTCTGATGCTATCAACTTTACACAGCAATAGAGGAATTGAGAGTTCTTCAAACAAACCAAAAATTATAGTAGATTACAACGCCACGAAGAGTGGGGTTGATAATCTCGATAAGCTTGTGAGAAAATATACATGCAAACGAAAAACAAATTAATGACCAATGGTGTTATTTTTAACATGGTTGATCTTGCTGGTATACCAGTCTGCAATTTGCACACAGATGCTAATCCTCAGGTATATGAGAACCGAAAGTCATCGGAGAGAATTTTTTTTGTTGAAAGACCTGGCTATACAGTTGGTTCAGGAAAATGTGCTGGAGCGACTATCCAATCCACCAGTTTTACAAAAAATGAAAACCGCGATCAATCTTGTTGCGATGTGGACTGTATTACGATTTTTATACCAGTTGTCTTTTGATGATAAAGACTCCGCCTCGTTGTATTTTACTTTTCCAAAATAACAATAATGAAAAGAAAATGAAATACTGACTCGACTTAATATTTATTATTCTTTTTGTACATTAATGCTATTTCGTCTCCTTCTTCATGAAAGGTTTTTACTCGACTGGATAAACAAAAAAAATATATAACTTAAAACGGAAAAGAAAAAGTAAAAGGGAAAGAGACAAATTTAAATTTATTTTTACAAGGGTTGAGTAAAACGTCAACATTTCGGGACACCTTGAATTACTAATTCAACACATTCCAATTATTCAGAACCTTCCATAGGTAATCGACTAAGCTTCGTCACGGCACGCTGGATTAGTCCCCCCTTTGTCCTTAAGGCAACTACTCGAGTATGATGATCAGCTCCGGGATGTACCTTTACGACTCGACCTAAGGGCCAAGTTGATGGTGGCATCGAATCGACATGAACTAACACGAGATCGTTCACTTGTAAATCAGGATATTTTTGATTCCATTTAGAACGTACTTGTAAAGTGTTCAAATATTCCTTGGACCATCTGTTCCAAAAAGCCTGGTGTTGTTGTTCAATGGCCCTCCATTTGTCCAAACGATTTTGAAGAATATCTTCAATGTTGGGCCGGTTTATTGCAGTTAGTGGGCGACCAATCAAAAATGTCCCAGGAGTGAGCGCTGCCAAATCATCGGGTGACATTGACATTGGTGTGATCGGCCTAGAGTTGAGACAAGCTTCTATCTTTTTTGACAATGTATGCAGTCGTTCGTAATCGTATGTTTGATTGCGAGTTATTCGTCGGAAATGGTGCTTAAAAGACTTGATAGCAGCTTCCCACAGTCCTCCAAAGCTTGGAGACCGTGGGGGTATAAACTTCCAAATTATACCTTCGTTGTTACAGTGATCTTGTAATTTATTGATGTTAGCTTGTTGGTTAAAAAAAAATTGAATTTTCTTCAATTCGTTAGATGCTCCAACGAAGTTCAAAGCATTGTCGGTATGAATCTCACAAGGCTTGCCTCTGGTCGATATAAATTTATCTAAAGCGGCGAGAAAACTGCTGGTTGATAGGTCAGACACTATTTCATTATGCACGGCTTTTGTGCTGAAACAAATAAACACTGCTACATATATTTTATATTCAGCCTTGCTACGTGGATTCTGATTTCTTGTTAAAAATGGTCCGCACAGATCGATACCGGTGATAGTAAACGGTGGATTGGGAACGACACGAACTGCTGGTAAATCAGCCATGATTTGCTGTTGAAGTCTTGGTCTTTGACGATGACATTCGATGCAATTCCGGTAAATCTTATTAGCACATGATCGTCCATTGATGGGCCAGAACTGCTGACGACATTGTGCGAGGAGCATCTGTGGACCACAATGCAATTGTTTAACATGTTCGTGTTGCATCAAAAGCTCTGTGAACCGATGCTTGGCTGGCAACAAAATTTGCTTCTTGTTATCGTTTGAGAGGATACTGTTGGTTAATCGTCCTCCAACTGGAATAATTCCGTCAGCATCTAGAAAAGGATGCAAGCGGTTTATACAGCTTGTTTTAGAAATTGACTTGTTGGATTTTAACGCGTTGATTTCAAAAGCAAATGTCTCGCCTTGAACTGCCTTTACGAGTATTCGCAAAGCAATATGAAGTTCGTCGCAGGTTAATCTCTCACCAAATCGATGTATAAATTTTTTATCCCGTCCAAAAATACTGCAGAAATTGTTGCAAAATCGACTACAATATCCAACGACATTTAATAATTTTCGAAAGGAACTAAATTTTTGGATCAGTTCATAAAAAATGACGTCATTATTTTCCGCTTCTCTGCAGTGCAAGATGGTGGAATCGTCTTTGATTTCCGGCAAGTCAGACATCCCCGGCTGAACACTGAATTTCGAAGGCCATTCTGCTTCGGTATTTGATAGGAACTCAGGTCCATTCCACCACAACTTGTTTGATTCTAACTCATTAGGCATAACACCCCTTGAAATCACATCCGCTGGATTAATCTCAGATGGTATATGTAACCATATGACCGGAACTGGGATTTCTTGAATTTCACACACTCGATTGGATACGTAAGTCTTTAGCCGACGTGGTGATACTTGCAACCACGACAATACAATGGATGAATCGCTCCATAACATTATGCTTCTTGGTTGTAATTTCGTGGCCTCAAGTGTTTTTAACAATAATCGACAGAGCAATACTGCAGCATTTAACTCCAACCGTGGAATTGTACTGGTTTTCAATGGCGCGACGCGAGACTTGCTGCACATAAGAATGGCACGACATGAATTTGCACCGATAGTCCGCAAATATAAGCATGCACCATAAGCACACTGGCTGGCGTCAGCAAATCCGTGTATTTCGAGGTATTGCTCATCTTTTGAGGATATACATCTTGGAATTCGTATTTTCTGAATTGATGGTATACATTTTCGGAATTGGAGCCAAAAGTCATATTCATTTATAGGCAATGGATCATCCCATTTTAATTGCTTCGACCACAATCCTTGCAAAAAGATCTTAGCCAACGCGATTATTGGACCAAGAAGTCCAATCGGGTCGAAAATATGGGCTATCTCTGAAAGGACTGTGCGCTTTGTGATTTCCGTGTTGTTAGTATCTACGTTGATATTGAACAAGAAATAATCGCTTTCGGGATTCCAGGTGAGCCCCAATGTTTTGATCGTCTCATTGAGCTTCATTGATGATGGTGATGTAGTTTGTTCTTTATCTTCTTCAGGAACTGTTGATAATAATGCCTTAGAATTGGATGCAATTTTTCGTAGCTTCATGCCTCCTTTTTCTAACATCCGACACATTTCCGATAATATTCGTTTAGCATCAGTTTCATTTGCTGCACCTGTCAAAAGATCGTCCATATAAAAATCATCAATATGCTCAGAAGCACTCGGAAATTGTGCACCTTCATCTAAGCTGATCTGTTTCAGAACTCTTGTTGCCAGATATGAGGCTGACGTGGTACCGTATGTGACCGTAGATAGTGCGAATGTTTTCAAGGGATTATGTTCATTTTCACGCCATACGATTAGTTGTAACGGATGTTGATCTTCCACTACCCTTATTTGGCAATACATCTTCGCAATATCTCCAGTAAACCCAATAAGATGTTTTCGAAATCTCAGCACGAGCGTAAATAAATCATCCTGTATAGCTGGACCGGTAAGTAAAATGTCATTCAATGCAATGCCAGTGGTCGACTTCGATGATGCATCAAATACGACACGAGTTCTAGTTGTTGTGCTTTCAGGTTTTTGCACTGCATGATGCGGTAAATAGTATTTGGCGATAGTTTCATTTCTTCCTTCTTTATATTCGTACATGTGTCCCATATCTTCATACTCTTTGATGAAGTCGGCATACTGTTGTTTTAACTCTGGATCTCGTTGGAATCGTCTTTCAAGCACTTGAAATCGTTTAATGCAGTTTGATTTAGTTTCACCAATACAATTTGGGTTGGTGCGCAGAGGTAGGCGTACGATATATCTTCCATTATCATCACGCGTCGTTGTTTGTGCGAACAGTTCTTCGCACTGTTTCTCCTCTGAGGTTAGCCCTGGCTTGGACTCGATTTGTTCCTGCTTGAAAAACTCTGCCACCATTGAGTGTAAGTCATCGTTTTTTACCACCTCTGGCACTACACTTATATGCATTTGAGTCGACTTAGTTATCTTTCCGCCCACAATATATCCGAGTCTTTTTTCGATAAATGCTGGAAGCTCGTTCGATACTTTCAACTGACTTGACAACAAAATATCATAATAACAGTGAGTTCCCAGCAGCAAATCAACTGGAGCAGGATTATAGAATTCGGGATCCGATATGTATTTAGGAAGAGGATAGGGTGGTAACGGAACCTTTTGGGAAGGTAAATTTCCTGTAATACCTGGAACAACATGAAACTCAAACGTATCCCTGTAAGGAACTCTACCATTCTTCGCATGAATAGTTGTACTAACGCGGTATTTAGATTTAGAAAAAGATTCATTTATACCTGATATTGAAAGAATGCTGAGAATCTTTGGCAATCCAAGATGACCTGCTAACCCCCCTGTAATAGCAGTGCACGACATTGATGCAAATTTCCATCTGCGTCTTCTATTGAAACGATTGCTGTGGCCAGCATAATTTCATTGGGCCTTGTCGAATAAGCCACCACCGATGAGCCCTCACTGAGAGCACCTGTATCCGGACTCATTTCAGTGAGTCTACCCTTACTTTGAGTCACATGAAGAGTTTTAGATGATTGTACCTGAACTGAACCGGAACTTGACAATTTCTCAGATGCTTTGTGATCTTGAACCAAAACCGAGTTATGAAGCAAAGAATGATGGGTTTGGTTACACACAGAACACTTACGCGAGAAACAATTTTCAAGATTATGACCGGATCGCAAACAATTTATACACAACTTCAGCTCAATCACCTTATGAAATCTCTGATCAGGTGACAATTGAAGAAATGGTCCGCACTGACTTGCAAAATGATTTTCTGATCGACAAATGTTACAAAATACTTTGACGCGAGAATTATTAGAATTTTTATTTGACGAAACAATAAACGCCCTGGTGCCTACATTTGATTTTTTATTGAACACTCTATTTTTATCTTGTGTTTTTTGGGAACCTAACTTTTCAACATTTTCTAAAGCTTGCGCCTGACCTGTCAAGAATTTAAACATATTATCCCATTTGATATCACTCTTATCACCCAAACCTAACTCCCAAGCTTTCATGGTCTCGATATCCAGCTTGGATGACACTACGTGAACAACAATGGTATCCCAATGTTCAGTCGGGTGGTCCAATAATTTCAAATTTGCTAAAATAGTAGCTGCACTTTGAACAAGTTTTCTCAAATCCGCTGAGTTTGACACTTTAACGTTAGGCAACGCGAAAAATTCATCAAAATACTTTTTAGTAATCATTCGTGAATTATTATACCGATCGTTCAAGTCCTGCCAGGCTCGCTTGTATCCCGCATCCGACATTGGCGACTTAATTACAATATTATAAGGCTCAGAATCTTCTTTGAGATATCCAATAAGATAATGAAATTTACTCACATCAGGTAAACCAGAATTTTCATGAATATGGCGCGTAAACATGTCGCGAAATGTAATCCATTTGCTGTACTCACCAGTAAAATGAGGAATTTTAATTTGTGGCAACTTGACAGCGACTTGGGAATTTTCATTGTTATTGTTCGATCCTTCATCTACTATAATAGTTTTAACTTTATCCATACACTTCAGAAACAGCGATTTAACGTGATAAAATTGCTGTTCCACTTGATCACCTTCCTCACAATGACATTCCGCATTATCCGTAGCCTCTAAAATTTCCGCATTAATTTCACAAAATTCCATATACGCCTTTTCTAGATCTGGCAACCTCGCACGCACAACATACACACTATCCGATTTCAACTCAACATATTTTTCTATATATTTCTGATGCTTTGTTATTTTTTGTTTTAAGTAACCACGTTTTTTTATAAGCTCATCCGCCATTTTTAAGCAATTTAAATTCGCTTTCGATTTCAATAGTTAATTTTAAAAATTACCTTCAACAATTCACCCGTTAAATATAAAAAAATCGATAATCGCTAAACTATAATCAAATTTTACATCCCAAACCATCGAAATTATAAAATTGTTTTGACGAGCAACTACGCGTTATTGCTTCTTCGATATATTTTTTCGATTTTTTTTCTTTGTACACCTATACACGAGACATAGAAACCGCATAAATTTCACACTGTATGACACACTAATGGAATATAACTTGTTACTTTCCAGCCTATACCTAACCACAAATTTAACAAATCACCCAGACTACTCGTTATCTCAGCACTATTTCAATTTGTATTTTGTATAAACTCACTTAAACGATTCAATAAGCAAATTCACGATATTTATTCCAAACTACTTACGAGGAAATCCGGCTCGAAGGACCAAAATGTTGCGATGTGGACTGTATTACGATTTTTATACCAGTTGTCTTTTGATGATAAAGCCTCCGCCTCGTTGTATTTTACTTTTCCAAAATAACAATAATGAAAAGAAAATGAAATACTGACTCGACTTAATATTTATTATTCTTTTTGTACATTAATGCTATTTCGTCTCCTTCTTCATGAAAGGTTTTTACTCGACTGGATAAACAAAAAAATTATATAACTTAAAACCGAAAAGAAAAAGTAAAAGGGAAAGAGACAAATTTAAATTTATTTTTACAAGGGTTGAGTAAAGCGTCAACAAATCTAATTGAATACAAAATTTTAGACGTAAGACGATTTCCAACAACAGAACAAGCAATGGTCTCAGCTGCTAGTAAACGTACACGATGCTACATGTGCCTTTGATTTGCCAAAGTTAAAACTAAATCTCAATGTTATTTTTCTAATCAGCCATCATGTCCCAGTCAAGCCTAGATCGTGTGAACAGAATGGTTCAAAAAAGATGAATATGATTCGACCGAAGAATCTAATTTATCATAGTTGATACATCAGAATAGGATATATGCCTCATGAAATTGAATGTTTAATGAATTTGACTGTGATTTTATTTGTTATTTTGTATTATATTTATGTGATATTTGTTGAATTTATGAATTGTTTGTATAAATTAATTTTATTTTTGCAATAACATTATAAATAAAGGAAGAAAAAACTACAATATCTAATTATTTCTATAACGTATGTGGGGTCATATTGACCTCTGTGTACAGAGAACGTTTTGGTAAGCTATGCACAGAGAGAGGGTTAACCACCTTGAAAAATTGAAGTTAATGTGTGTTTCAATTGGTTTAAATGCCGCATGAAAAGTAAAAATTTATTCATGGTATTCTTTTAAGTTTTCATCTGTTTCTATTGGTTAAAATTTTTGACAATTTTGGTTGCTTATTTAACGTAATTATCTTAATATATAAATTGACTTCAGATTTTGACCATATGTTTGTCCTGGCTGTAAGCAAGTTTCTGTAAATTTTGGACCCGGTTAATGGCGCGGTAGTTGAATAAAACATATATGTATAAAACATTCTTTCTCTGGAATCAATGGACCAAATGACACCAAATTTTGATCATATATTAGTCTGGCTCTGTTACAGGATCTTGCTAATTTTGGATCCGGTCAAGTAGTAGTCAAGATATGAAAAAAAAAAATTATTTCTCTGGAATCAAAGGAACAAATGATGTCAAATTTTGATTGAAAATAGGGATGTATATCTTTTGTCCAATTATCATGCTTCAAACCAGGTGGGAACAGTACAGAGAAAGGATAAAAATGGGATGATATTTCAGTTGCTTGTCCCTCGTTAATAATTGATTATAATATGAAGATGCATGCAGTGGATAAATTTGATCAGCTTTTGGCTAGTTATAAACTTGACCGACGTAGTAAAAAATTGTGGCCCTGCATATTCTGCATACAGCTGTTGTTAATTCGTATATTGTTTATAAACAATTGGATGAAAACATGGAGCTGAAACATTTTAAGAGGCAGTATGCTGAAGGGTTTCCTGCCCAGGTTTTAATTGATAAACATGCACCATCAACATCTGGACTTCCACTCAAGATAAAAAAATCGAAACCAAATGTTTCATGGGAAATAAGAGGAAAAGACTCAAAACATCTACCAAAATTTACTAGTCGGAGAAGATGTGCGTTATGCAGCACCAATAAAAAGAAGTTCGAAAAAAAGTTAATGCCAAAGAGTTAATGTCTCCAAAATAAAACTACGATTTTTTTTGTTTTTATTATAAAAATGTATTGTATTTTCTTGGGTGCCTCCAACAAATACACAGTAAAATCACCATTACTGCTAATAATTGCCTGGCAGCTTTTGTCCACTGTCAACCAAATTTTCTGTATGTAAATTTTTTATGTGGTTCATTTTTAGTTAAATCTTCATGAGTGCCATACATTTCGATTGGATTGCGATCAGGTGACTGAGATGACCAATCCAATGTTGTGATGCTCTTTTTGAGTTGAAATTCCGAACAGAGTATGCTACGGTGTTTTGACTCATTCAAGATTCAATTAGAGTTCCCCGCTCTAAACTACTTATGAACAGGAGGTAACTGTACTTTCATGAAACCGTAATACCACCTCAAGAAAATGCTTCAAAATTGTTTTAAACGTGTCTTGCGGCAAATCTGATCTTAATCAGGCTTATCAGAAAGAACGACTAAAATAATATTAAACATGGATACTTATCGATCTTAATAGCTAATAATAACAACAACAAAGACTATAATAATCATTATGCTTAATGTAATA
Source organism: Nephrotoma appendiculata (assembly GCA_947310385.1). Lineage (NCBI taxonomy): Eukaryota > Metazoa > Arthropoda > Insecta > Diptera > Tipulidae > Nephrotoma > Nephrotoma appendiculata. The sequence continues at coordinate 87,212,808 of OX371225.1, forward strand.
ATGTTTATTTTTGTAATACTAAAACTTTTCCGCCTTTACATTTTTTGTAAATTTATAAGCCATAATGCTCGTACAAGTATGTACATTTATAAATTCCAAACCGAGAAAATGCCAAAAACTTTTCTTTTCTACTTTCCTTATAATCATGATTATTATGATTCCTTACAATCATCATTATTATGGTGAAAGTTTTTACCAAAAACAAAAGTTCATTGTTTTATTCTTGATTAAAAGTAATTAAAAGTTTAACGAAAATAAACAAAATTCGTTACGACTTTATTTCTTATTTCATATTTATCGTCTTTAATGTTGAACTTTGCTCTTATCATGATGATGGATGCGATATACATATCGTCTTTAAGGCGAATTTTGTTGAGTAAATAAAATGATTTTGATTTGTGAAGAATTTTCGTAGTCACTAAAATTTATTGCATTTTCTTTATAAGAACTCTTTGTTTTTACATAACAAGCAAAACTATAATAAGTAAAACCAGGTTCTTACTTCGCCGTATAGTGGCAATAAAAATGGGTGTTCCACTATATACTCGTATACCTATTTTACAGTACTTGCTCGTACCTTAAAAAACTTGTAATGGATAGCAAATTATCCCCTTGAGATGGGTAATCGTTTATATTTTCTTTTTCAAAATTACTTAGCAGAACGTAAATTTTGTGACAAATTTATTACGTGATGATATTTATGCAAATTTATTACTTGTTCAAAATGGTTTTGTTCGTAAGTTAGATATTGAAATAGGTAAAATTAAAGAGGGTGATGTTCATAAGGAAACTTATCTTCGCGATGCTGACTAAACAATTAACATATTTTCTCTGTACATAGGCCATGGTTGTAGTCCGATAGGGAATTAATATCACATTCACCTGCGTTTGGCTGTGAATGATTTCAGTATACCTCATAATGTTTTTAATTTTAACCACATTATTCTTTAGGTTTTTGATTAAGTATGGGGTAACATTTCTAATTTATTTAATAAGCCTACATCAGTAGAACATTCTATTGTCGCTGACTATAGTGGAAATAGATAAGTACCTTGAATGTATTTCTTTATTCATTTTATAAAATATTTTTTAGCCCCCGTTGTGATTATTAAGACTGTTAACTAAACTTAGATGAAATATGCCTTGTTAAAAAATAAAATTCAATAGGTGAAATTTTAAGTTTTAAAAATAAATGTGATTATTGGAATTAAAATTTTTAAAGATTTGTCTTGCAGTGAAATTGAAACAGTTTTAGATTATCTTTAATATTTATATTAGAGAAGTCCCTGATTCCCTAATAGTTGTAAAGATCACACCATTTTCTAACAATTTGAGATGTATAAGAGGAAATTGTGATAAAATTTACTAAAGTTTTTTTAATTCTACTTTTATATCGCCGATTCTAAAGCTAAATCAAATCCCCATGTGTGTGATGAACGGAATTTAATTATGATGATTTTTAACTTGTCCATAGCGTATTTTAAACAATATTGGTTTTTGATTTTAATATATTTTCCAATTTTTCTATTACCGCTCCTAGATGTTCATAAATTTTTAAATGTATTTTAGGTAGCGTGGAAAAAATTCTATTTATGATGATTTTTACTGCACCACGCGTGCTGCTTAGAAGTTCCATGCATTTACATAAATTTTAAAATTTTATTTCACCGATCTCACCTATATGTTCACGAGACCTCACTTATATGGCTGTGGTTAATGGGATCTAATTAAGATGATTTTTAACTTATCTTGCGACATTTTTACGTTTGCAGTTATATCGCCTATCCTAGAAATGCTAACGGAATCTCTTTCATTTATTCAAAATGGCCTATCAATATTGTGAAAGTGGGACACGAATGATGATTTTCACTACGGTTTTCAAAATGTAAAACTTCAATTTTATTCTCATTTGGAAATTTTGGTATTTTCGCGAATTGGAATTTTACCTAGTTGACATTCCTAAATAAGGTGCTATTGGATAGTTCAGAGCTATGGTTATACCGCTGACTAGCTCTTAGTCTATTATGATGATTTTTACTATGTTTACAAGGGTTTAGCATCTTTCAAAATTAATTTTTTAGAAGATTTTATTTTTAGTTGATGAGTTTCACAATAAGTGGATTAGCTTCATCCTCACGCCTAGATCGAGATTTCGTGATATCTAAATGTGACAAAACACGAAAATAGGTCTGTAAAAATAATTTTCGATAAATTTGGAAGTTCAGATATTTATTTTATGATAGCCTACACAAAGAAAACCTGGATAATTTCACCGGTCTCCTTGGATGTTAATAGTTTAGGTGAACCTAGATTAAAGTACGTTCGGTGAAATGAACGTGGTTCGGTTATTATGATTGATAATTGATGGATTATTAATAGTGCCTGTTAGGACTTAGCCGTTCCATGGGCTTAGCCGTTCCATGGAATAAATTTTCAAACATTGCCTCTGAAATGTACACTGGTTTTCGTTAATATAAAATGCTTGGGTATGTCAAACAATTTTCTATTAATGTTGTGAAAAGATACCACATGTACCACAGGCACCACAGATTTCCAAAGTTTAATGTTCTTAATTACTCAATTTTTTTCAAATAGGAATTTTGTTTATTTTCGATCTTTGTAATTTTGTTTTACAGTTATAATCATATTAAGTTTTATAGGTACGCAGTTGTACAGTTTTAATTACACAGTTTAACAGTTATAGGTTTTGCACTCCAAATTCAACCTTTTACAAATCATGTTCATTAATTTTCAAATAAAATTCACCTATATCCAAAACATGTTCATTCTTTTCCAAATCAAATTCAACCGTAGACGATATAAAACCAACAGAACCTGTTTAATTTAATAAACTTGTTTTATTTAAATTCTAGATTCAAAATAACAATTTTTTTATTTTTTAATCTTTGCGATTTGTTCTGAGGTCGAAGCACGCTCAACTCTGTCGCGACTCGCTATTCTTTTCCTACCTTACGCAGTTGTCAGCGAAAAAAAGTTAATATAAAATAAATTAACCTTTAATTATCAAAAATTGCTGTTATCTATATGATGTTGATAATTAATCATTGATGTTAGTTCATTTTCATTACTTCAAAAATATAATGGTTGCACTCTAAAAGCAGAATTACAATTAATTATGAAATTCTTGGGTATTCTGGGCAATGGCCGACCACCAGCTTGACATCAAGATGAGATTACCAAGACGCAGATAGTTTGAATGAAACTAATTTATTTTATATGAAATTGTTATTTTGGCTGGCAACTGCGTAAGGTTGGATGTGAATTGCAAACCGTGAAAGAATTGGGAGTGCTCGACCTCAGAACAGATCACAAACACTAAACAATAAAAAACTTTGTATTTTGAATCTAGAATTTAAATAAAACAAATTTATTAATTTAAATAGGTTCTGATGGTTTTATATCGTCTACGGTTGAATTTGATTTGGAAAAGAATGAATATGATTTGGATAAAGGTGAATTTGATTAGGGAAAGCGTGAATATGTTTTGAATAAAGGTGAATTTAATTTGAATAAAGGTGAATTTGATTTGAGAAAGGATGACTATGTATTTAATAAAGGTGAATTTGATTTAGAAAAGTTGGATTTGATTTGGAAAAGGATGAACATGTTTTGTATATAAGCGAATTTTATTTGTAAATTGATGAACACGATTTGTTAAAGGATTAATTTGGAGTGCAAAACCTATATATAGTGGCTCAATTCAACAGTTTTTTAATTTTACATTTATCCAGTTTTACGGTTATACAATTATAAGTCTTATACAGATGTTCAGTTAAACATTTGTATAGATCTACAATAATAAATATTTATAGTTAAACAATTATAAAGTGCATTAACACAAAAATACAGTTATTGAATTGTAGAGGTACGCAATACCTGAGCCATCTAGATTAATAGAGCCTCCCTGTTTGAGTTTTTTTCCACTAAACTTAAAATATCGGGTATACAAATTTATATTTCCCATTGAAATTAATAAAAAACGGCCAATTTTATTTATTAGTTTACGTCTACTTGAACCATGAGCTTTTTTAATGTTTTTGTACAGAAAAATAGAAAAAAGTTCAAACTATAATTAGTTTAAAATAGGATTCAAGAAAACCCTTAAAAATATGTTAAAATCGGCTTGCAAAATGAAAAAGTAATGAGCTTTTGTAAATTTTGTTATTGTATTACGTCATGGCTTTCAATACAATATGGGTCTCTTTCCATTCTCTTTCTAAAAACACGATAGCAGTGAAAACAAAAAATATTAATTTTTGTATGTATATTAATTTTTCTTTTTATTATTTCTAAATAACAACAATCAGTCAGTCACCACCTAAATGTGGTTGGGTAAGCACGCTGGAATTTATGTTATTGAATCACAGAAACGTATAAATACGCGATTAAAAAATTATAGAACAACGTTTTTTTTTGTTTATATAGTATAGGTACAAATTAAGCGAGTAATAAAACCTAAGGATTTTACACAGTACATGAACTTGATTCTGTAACATTGTTCGAACACCATAGCGGCCACCAAAAACGCATAATACTTGTATGTAATTTAAAAATATTTTTTTCTTAAAGAAAATTACAGAGGAAACGTTTTCTTAGACATTTACCAAAACAAAAGCGTCATTTTCAATGGTGATAAATGACGAAGAAGCGCAGATAGTAGCCATTTCGATAGCGGCTCTTCGATGAGCGATGGATAACGGCTTGAGTTGATGACTCAGCAATGAATGTTAAATGTATGCGTATTTGTCACCACATATCTGGGTAAGCCGTAAACTTTCTCGTAATATTGTAAGCCATTCTTTCACTGAAAGTGCCAAACATTGACCTTCTTCGGTTTTCAAATTAAAATCTAAAAGCTGTATAGCAATCGTTTATTACCTCATTTTACACTCCTTTATTTTTAAATATCGTCGATTTACTACATTGTGTTTCAGCTAATTATGAAACCACTGTTTACAAAGGGGTCTTTCGATTTTTTTAGAACAATTTTTTGTTGAAGCTTAGTGCTCGTTCAAAAGATTTCTTGTTATTTATATGATCGACCTCTGAGATCGATCATTTAGCTATCTCATTATTAAGCAGTCATAAAGACCTTCCCAGAAACTTTATTTGTTTATTTCATTCATGCCACAATTGGCGTCTCTTTCTAAGTGGTGAGTGATACTAAAAGTGTATAATAATAATATAATAAATTAAATAAATATCGTAAAAAAATTTCATTGGAGCTCAAATAACAATTAATTGAGAATTTATTAATGAAAAAACTAATATACTTAGAGTCGAAGCTCAAGATAATAATTCTCCTAAATGCAATCTGATTTGTACATTTATTTATCATATGTGTCAAAACATGGCCTTATTTCATGTTTACTGGTGTCGAAACTTAAAATAAATGTTTAACCCCTTATACTATTTTGCTTTATTATGCCGGTTAGCAGATCACTCAGTTTCTGAAAATAAGAGATTTGATAAAATTTAAATCAATAATAAAAATTTTATGTGACATACTTCATCGCATCATTAAATATGTATTGCGGTTCAAAATCTTCATTTCATTTCTTTTAAACAATTCGCATTATGGTTATACTAGACGATGTATTAGACGATGTTGATATTTCAGAAAGATTTTTTAAAGAATAATTCCCCCTGGACATTGGATTTATGATTAATATACGTATGCATATACTTTTTGAATTATTTTAAAAATATATAATCTAGTCTAGATATATTCCCGTTGTACCCACAAACAGGGCATTAGTTACGGCATCTGATATATTTTCAACAGTGGCAACGGGTACTGCATAAGTCGGATCAATTATACACCACACAAGAAATTTATTTACCGATCACATTAACAGACTTGTTGTCGGCCTATATAGTTTCTTCGGACCGGATCAGCTCCAGAAATATTTTCAAAATATGTTAATTCCCTATAATTCGCGAACTATATACAACGTTGTTATAAAACACAGCATCATTGATAATGGCAAGTCAACTATTTTAGAGTAAATTGATTGTTACCGCAACCGAACGACGATGGTGATACAATGGAATCTAGTGAACCTTTGACGAATCCATTAGGTGATCCAACCGTTTGAAAATTGCGTTCCGGTTACGATTAACGTTTTATCTATAATTATAATCGTTATCGTTTGGTTTTCAATTAAATAAAAATATCGATTAATATCGATTTTCAGTTCAGTTCTGGATTGCTTCTCTACATGCGAATAAATACAAACTGTACCATTGCATTACGTAAACAAAAGAAAATGGCAAATCCAAAATTATGAAAGCAAATTTTTACAACAGACACCAAGACCGGGATCATAATTCAATACGTTTTGGAATCTGGGAGATATTGATACGAGGTGGTCATCCTTTCATGATCGAAATAGAGGAACAAAACTATTCAGAATCGAAAATCGAGCATAATTTTTCAACAACCGTTCCATATAGACAAAAGTATGTAACAAGTAATTTTTTAATGCTGTAATTGTTTCTAATAGAATTATACGGAAGCCTGTTTGAAGATTAAAGGATGGCTCCATAAAAGTTGATAAACGACCTAAACATTATAAAAACGATAATCAATCCATAAAGGATAATATTACGATTCAAATATTTATGATTTTTGTTCGTATAATAAGGACAAAAACGACGTGCAGTCATGATGAACTGCAATCGACTACTATTTTAAAGTAAACAAACTGACGGTTCGGTTCGGTATTTAAGTAAGTGTTTTATTTTGATTTTTTGGGCTTCGGATTTTAATTCTGATACTATACGGTTTACTTTGTCTTGACCATTGAATTACGATAATTGCACTCTTTATTGTTTTTGATTTCATAGGCCTGATTTACATTAGGTTGTAGTTACATGTTGTAACTACCTCGTACTTTTCCCCTTTACCTACGAAACCGGTTTTTGAATGTCGTAACTTTTCAACAAAAATTTTACGCGTTGAACGAGTTGTGACACACTAATACTATCAAAAATATAATATAAAAATTTACGACATTTTTTTGCACATGCGCTCTTCATTTATAATTTGTTTTTCGTGGAATGTACATTATAAAGAGCGTAAATTAATTTTTGACGTTTTTCGTTTGTGTGTGTCAACTAATTTCTTCCATTTTAAAACTTTAATAATTAAAATTGATTAAAATATTTTGTTCAGTGAAATGAATTACAATGAAGACATTAAGGAAATTTGGAGCCGCCAGCAAACCTTAAAACTTATTCAATTATACAGGCAATCAGGTTGCTTATGGAATCCGCTGGATATTCATTTTATATCAAAACCAAAACGCAGTGAGGCGTTCCATACAATTTTAAACGAACTAAGAAAAATAAAACCTGATGTATCTCTAAATTGCATTAAGGGTAAAATTAGAACCCTCCAAAGCCAATTATTTAAAGAAAGAACCAAAATAAATAATTCTAAACGGAGCGGTAATGGTTCGGATCAGGTGTATAGTTCTACACTATGGTGTTATGACGAGCTTTCGTTTTTACTTTATTCTAACGATACCGAGCCCAGTTGTTCAAATATATATCCGGAACATGTAAGTGTACCTAGTTTTATTTGTCATTTATAATAAATTTTGATGTGTTGTTTATTTTATTTCCAGATTGGAATAGAAGAACAGGAACAGGTACATAATAGTGAAATAGATTCAGACATTATACTCGGATCTACACAGAGTCGAAGACAAAAGGTAAATTATTGAATTAATTTTTTTTATAATAATTCAGCATTACGTTTATTTTGTGGCACATGGGTACATTGAAGAAGTTTAGTGAATCAATTAACTAAATTAAAGAATATACATTTTTTGTTTAAATGTTAATTTATTTTGCTTTATTTGAATAACAAATTGTTCGCCAGTTAATAACCAAACACGGTTAATATTATATATTAACCTTATCTAATAAATCAATAATGTTTAACTATAAGGCCCCTTCGTTAACAAAATACTCCATCAGTTGAGTTCTAACAGATTCGCCAGATTTGGATTTTTGTGAGCTTACACAAACATCATTCATTTGATTCGACGTTTCATTTTCCACTGCATCAATTTGTTCAGCATACCAATGGCTCCTAGTAATTAAAAAATTGTGTAGTAAGCAACAACACTGAACAATTTTTTTAACTTTATCCTGATGAAGGTTGATTGGTTTTTGGAAAATCTGGAATCGGTTTGACATTATTCCAAAAGCCCGTTCAATGGTTTGTCGAGCTCGACTTAAGCGGCGATTAAATATTTTCTTACGTTCGTCTGTTGTTGTGAACGGATACGGTGTCATCATATGCTCTGACAAGGGAAAGGCATTATCAGCGATGAACATATGAGGTAATAACCTTGCATTACCGATATAGGTTTTTGGCGGCAAATATTTATTTGGTTGTTGGATAATGTACATTAAATCTGACCGCTGTAATACACCACCATCGCTAATCCTGCCATTGCATCCAATATCAATGAAGGTGAATTTTGCGTGCGCATCAGCTAGGGCTAACAAGACCACACTATGAAAGTCTTTATAATTATAAAATAAATTTGCGTTTTTGTTTAACGGTCTGAAAGCTATATGTTTCCCATCTAGAGCACCCAAACAATTTAGAAACTGCCATTTAAATTTGAACTCTTCTTCAATTTTTATCCACTCTACTTCGGTTGCCGGTAACTGTAATGAAATATATATATATATATATTTTTTTTTAATGATTTGAAATTACTTCTTTTTACAGACTACAAAGGTGTCTTTGGCGCAGCAACTCCAAAGGGAAGCGAGAGAATTAATAAAATCATCAAATCAGTATGTGTCCCAACCCGCAAGTTTAAAATCAAAAGAAGAGGCGTTTTGTAACTACTTATGCACAGAGTTGAGACGATTAAAATTAGAAGCGTCATTTGACGAAATTAAAATGAAAATTTTAGTGCTGGTAGGAGACAAAATTCTCGAAGAAGATAAAATGCTACAGCGACACAAAGATCTACACATTTCACAGAGAGATTCACCATTACCATCATCTTCACCAATACCATACCAAAAACCCACAATATCTTATTCACCAATACCACATTCTTCACAGTACCAAGAACCTATAAAATCTCATTCACCAATACCATCATCTTCACCCTTATCATACCAAAAACCTATAACATCTCATTCACCATTACCATCACCTCCATTCTTACCATACCAAAAACCCACAACATATCATTCAACATTACCATCACCTTCATTCTTACCATACCAAAAACCCATAAAATCTCATTCACCAATACCATCATCTTCACCCTTATCATACCAAAAACCTATAACATCTCATTCACCATTACCATCTAATTCGCCCTTAACATCCAGATCACCCTTACCTTTCTCATTCCAAAACTCCATTGTTATTCCATCACCAATTATTTCACAAACAAACAAAAAAATAAAATTTAAACAAGAAAAAAATATTAATTTCACCCACATTTCTAAAAAAAATAATAAAATTCAAAATGAACTACTATACGAATCACCAACTGTACTATCAAATTCATACTCATCATCAAATACACCCTTACCAATAATCCAATATAATTCCCCAATAACACCTGAATCCTCCCGTGACATCCCATCGCCCATTTTAAAAAATCTACCAAAAAACACAACGAAAAATATTCAAATTATCAGCACAGAAATTGTGAAACCGGGATACGATATTTTAGAATTGGCAATTGAAAGTCTGGTTGACAATGAAAATGAGTTAGACGAAGAGGAATATTATTCTTATGATTCTTATATTGACTATTAAAATTATTGTTTTATTAATATTTAATAAATAAATTGAATTGTATTGGAAAATAATTTTTTAATTTACCTTTAAAAATTCATCATTTAGGTTTTTATAAATCGCCTCACACACGTCTATTATCGCTTTGGATAAAAATGATTTCGATAATTTTGAATTATAATCTAAATTCATGTAATTTTCGCCTGTCGCCAAAAATCGAAGAGTTACGGCTAATTTCTCTTCCGGAGGGATAGCTTCTCTCAAGATAGTATCTTGCTTTATGATATCGGCTTTTATTGCAGACAATATATAATTGAATGAGTCCTCATCCATTCTTAAAACATTTTTATAGTCCGATGAGCCCGGCTTTAATTCTTTTAAAAGCTGTTGGTAATCACCACCCCTTTTTCGGGTTTTCCGATAGTCCTTAACCCAGCTTCGTTTTACTTTTTTTTTGATCTTTTTCTGCTTCTATTGCAGCCCCAAACAGTAATAACGCCGCAGCTCTTGTTCGTAGAGCCTTAAATGCAACATCAGTAGAAGTAGAAGTCGTATTATTATTGTGCATTTTGATTCACGAGTTAAAAAATTAGTCAACAACCTAAATTCAAAAATTTACAATAAAACAATGGAAAAAAATAAACCTTTTTTTTATTTCTTTATTTCTTATTTTTACCCATACATTTAAATATTACAACATGTAGTTGCAACTAATGTTGTGGGAATTGCAACACAATGTAAATGCACGGTGATGTGGTTACAACGTGTAACTACAACCTAATGTAAACCATGCCATAGTTCATATTTTCGTTTCTATTTGATTTCGTTTTTTTTAAAGACATTGTTGTCTTTCTTGTTTTCTTATTAATTTAAAATTTCTCTCTTATAATTAGTTTTAAATGACGATATTATATCGTCATCTATTTCCCGTATTTTTTAATTGTTGTTGTTGTACAGCAAAAATCCCTTGTATTTTCTTTATTAATTTGTAGAAAATGAGAAACTTACTGATTGCATGGTTCAAATGTATTGAAATATATTATATGTATTTGAAAATATATTTTATGAGCCAATAATAGTAATTATAAAAATTAGACAGACAAATTAGACATAATAATCATAAACATTTCCGATATAAGCATAATCATTATTAATGTTTATAGAATTTGTACTAGATTTAATGTACAACATTTCCAAAATTGACCTCTTTCTAAAATTCCGTTCTTTATCAAGTATCTTGACATAATCTAAATTAATTGTATGACTTGTATTTTTCAGATGTGTTGAAAGAGCATTCGTACTTTGTTCGTCATCGTTCTTTACGCCATTTTTATGTTGATACACACTTTTTTCTAAAAATTGTTTGGTTTGACCAATATAAACTACATTACAATCACATTTAATTTGATAAACTAAATTGGCCTGTTTTTTAACGGTATTGGATCTTTAAGTTTTGAAAAAATGGAATCTTTTAAACTAAATGATGAGTTACCAGCAATTTTGAAATTATAATTTTTAAACAGAAGTTTTATTTTTTCATACAAATTTTTTATATATAGAATAGATAAATAATTTTGAACATCATTATTAAGCCGAATATTAGAATTACTAACAAAATGTTTTTGTTTCCAAAAACTTTTATTAATTAATTTTGCCGGATAATGGTTAAGTAAAAGTGTTTCTTTCAAAATTTTAAAATTTTTATTATGAAATTTTTTGTCTGAAAGTTTTAAGATTTTTTGGGCCAAAATATTTACTGTATTAATTTTATATGAAGTAGGAAGCCAAGAATGAAAATTTGATATCTGCCAGACCAACTATCTTTATGAAACCAATCGAAAGAAATTTTGCTATCAGGTTCGTGAATCAAAAGTAAATCTAAAAATGCAATTTTGTTATTAACTTCCTTTTCTAAAGTAAATTTTATACGACTATATATTTTATTAAAACTATCTAAAAATATATCAATTTTGTTTTCTGGTATAGCAGTAATGATATCATCCACATAACGATAATAAAATAAAGGTTGAAAATCTAAAGAATCTAGTGCTAAACTCTCTAAATTTTCCATTAATAAATTAGCTAATATCGGACTTATGGGAGAACCCATTGGAGAACCAAAAATTTGTTTGTAATTTATAATATTAAAAGAAAATTCTGAATTATTTAAAACAATGCCTAAACCTTCAAGAAATTGGACTTTCGTTAATTTGGATTTTGCGTTCTTTTTAATGTTTCTTCAATGTTTTGTTGTATATGTGCGTGTTTATGAGACTGTTTGTTAGATTGTTTAGTCTTTTCAACACGACAATAGCAACACTTTGGTTAATATATTTAAATTAACCGGTGAACAGAGAGGATCATACATTTACTCAATAATTAGTCTATATTAATTTGAATTTTGTTGAGGGTGATGCCAAAGTGAAATGTTGTCGAGGTGAAGTTGACGTCTTGAGTTAACTGAGATACGAGACCCAATGCAAAGTGAAAATGGGGCAGAAGCGAAATTATACTAACGGTATTGTTGAGAGAAGTGCACCTCTATGGGTGGAACCTATATTTTATTGTTAGTAAGAATAGTACTAGCTAAGCGTCATTTACACGAGTGTGGATACTCCGACAAAGTTGCTTTCACAACAAGGTCACTTCTTCCCCTCACCCTCTCGCTTTGCCGTGCGAGATTAGGAAATAACGAATAACTAGGACGGTGCCCAGTGGTTAGTTGTTGAGATACTTACCAATGTATGTTAACTGAAGCGATGATACTCACCAATTTTTGTCTGCTATCTGGATGTGGTACTCTCGTTGATGATTTTGTTTTTAAGCACAAATACAATTTATGATTATATAAAATTTATTCACTTATTATTGACTCGTAATTACACTGACTTTTTTTTTTTTGATTTTATTTATTGTTTCAAAATTTGATTAACTCTATTCTGGATTCCGAACCGTGGTTGCGCGTATCAACCGGACGATGCTAAAAACTGGACTGAACTATGTAAAACTGGACTACGCTAATACCGTAGAGGTTCGTCGAGTGACGAAACCTCTAGGGGTTTACGATCCAGTTTTACTGTTATAACTGTCTTGTCGAACTGTGTTATAACTACTATTTGATCGAACTATATTTTGGTTCTTATATATTAAATATTTGTTAGTATTCTACCAACAATTTATTTTTTGAAAACTCGACAATATTACACGCGTATAATTATTAATTTTTGAAATTGCCAAAATTGGGAAATATATTTACTAAATTTAAAAATCATCAAAAGTCGTAGGTCGATAAACGATATTTATTTTGAATATGTATATCGCATATATTGTGTTTTGTTGTTGTACAATTAAAATGATGAGTAACACAATTATGTAGTGTATATACTACTTGCATTGTTGTTGTTGCTCTTTGATATTAGGAAAACGAAAAATATTGTGTGTGACGTATAACAACTAATGTTTTGCTGGATTGTTGGATTTTCTTTGATTTTATATTTTTATGTATCGCGCCGATCGCGCTTATTATGCATTTTTTGTATGCATGATGATATTTTATGTATGTTATATATGTTTTGATATACGTATGTGATGTCGTTTCTATTATCGTAACGATCTTGTATTTAATTTATAATGATGATGATTTGATTATAAGTTCGCGAGATTTGAGATGAAACGCGGATGATGTTGTGAGTAATATCACAACAGTTTACTGATAATATCCAAAACTAAAAGACTATCTACATTTGTGAATAATGAAATTACGTCTAAAGAAATTAAAATAAAATTTGGAGGTATAATAACGTTTTGAATTTTATGTTTGAAATCTTCGGAATTTAGAACAAAAGAAGAAGTTTTACCTACACTAAATTTAATAACATTACCTAAAAATGCCGATAAACTGTACGTGGGACCATCTATAGAGCTCACGATAGGTCTATATGGTATGTCAGGTTTATGGATCTTGGGCAAACCATATAATTTGAGTACAATTGGTGTGTAACTTGTTAATTTTTTCTTTGTCAAAACATCAATATTAGTAAAACATTCATTTTTTCAACATAATCACTGCGTGTTGTTATTACTGTCACATTGCCTTTATCTGCCCCTGTCACTAAAATGTTTGGATTATTATGTAAAAACGTTTTTGTTTGTTTTACGTATGACAAATACCTATAGATGGTCCCACGTACAGTTTATCGGCAGTTTAGTGTCTACCTTATGTTGTTTAAATTTAAAAATTCTAAATTTATTTTAAATATTTGCATTTTTATTTTGTAAATTCAAATCTTATTTTATATAATTTTAAATATACCTTCTATTCAATTCGTATTTATATAAAATTTACTGTATAGGCTCTGTATATTTTGTAACGGAAAAATTTTGTTTAATAAAATTTCATTAGCTTTGATAATGATGTCGAATTGACATCGAAAGCTCAGCAATTAATTATTTTAATTTTATATCTGTGCCATATACTAATAAAAACCTTATAATTAATATATTATATGTGTTATCGATTTATGTAAAAAAAAAATCAATTTTACAAAATTTTTAATTCATCTTTTATTTATCAAACGTAATGCTATCTCCCATACAAAATGTATGAAAAGTTAGATTTTTGTTTATGTTTTATTTTCCGTATTTGAAAGTGCGATTTAATAGGCAGGCTTGATTTATTTAGATTGGCTTTGGCAATACCTAGAAATGCCGTGTTTCTTGACGCTGATTGATCCGGATCAGTTCAAATTTTATATGGAAAACATGAACAAATTTTGTTTTAGATCACAAATTTTGATTTTAAATCTAGCAAGCGCCTTTATGTTGTTTCATGAAACATGAACTGAACTGGATCAGATCAAGCATCAAGAAACACAGCTAAAGTTGTTTGTTATACAGTCACAATTAAACATTTACACAGTTTTAATATCATACAGTTGGCCCACAGTTTAAATATCGATGTAATTAACATCTTTATGGAAGGAAAAATTTTAATAGCAAAACATTGACGTCAGATTGTCATTGACGTCAAATGGAATGCGGTATCATCAATAAGCATAATAAATTTATTCATCTACATTTACATCAACGCGTAATATCAAAGCATTACAAAAATAGTTTAACTTCTATTTTCACCGATAATTGATTAGTCAAGTTGTTCGGATTTTCTAGTAGGAGCAAAGGAGATAATTAGAACTTCGGTGTCGAAATTGTCAATTCGGAAAAATAGACTGAAAATTGGGAAACATTGCAAATTTTCACTAAGAAAACTGGTCGCAAAATGACTCAAAAAAACATGCTCTTATATGATCTTTATTGATTTTGAAAATTAAGCAAGTTATGACAGGTTTTCCATGATAGACAATGAACCGAAAAATTAAAACAGTTCTGATTTGCTTACAATTAGGTAAGAAATTTATGTATATACATAGTATCAAGAAACGATGAAAATCGAAAATTTCCTTTAAAAAAATTCTTCAAAAAACGACTCAGAATTTTTTTGATTTTTCATTGGTTTTGTAAAAATTTGTTTGTGAAAATATCATGTTATACATGATATTTTCAGTAATATTTTATATTCTATACCAAAGGACTCATTTGTCACCAGCGCAAAGTTGTGAACTAAAATACAGATCATAAAATTGTTGCTTTTCCAAAACCCTTCGACCATGAATAATTTATATGTCACGTGGCTTTATAGAATAGAGCTAAAATTTTCCTTCGTCCATAATTTTTATTTTTTATTAAATTTTTGATAATTACATACGTACCAGCACCAAATCGATACATTTATCAACTAAAGCTCTAACAACAAAAGTGTTGCTTTTTAAAAAACGTCAAATCATTTGCTACATGGTAAACGAAACTTTTGATGCTTAAGAAAATGAAGTACGACACGCATACGTATTATCGTATAATATAAGACAATCGAAGAATTAGCTACCAGCGCCAAATCGTTGATTTGTGAACTTAAACGCTGATTGCAAAATTGTGGCGTTTTTCATATGTTGCTGCAGCTTGGTTAGCAACAATCATTGTATATAGAGCAACAACAAGATACATTCCGTGCAACAAAGTTATACAAATAAATTAATATTTTTATTGTTGTTAGTTTGTTGTTGTTGTATGCGATTATTGACCATCCTCAATAAATTTTATTATTTGTTTTGGTAACTGACCATACCTAATAGAAAAAAAAAAATTTTTGTCTCGGTCATTGCCTTCTGTAAAACCGAAAATAATTTTTTTTTGTAATATTTGGTGTTGTTGTTGCTTGTTTGAAATACATACAATGCCTAACCGGTAATATTCATCGTACTATCTAATTTGCGTTTCTCTGATTGAACTGTTTGTAGTAGTTTCAGTTATGAGAAAAAAATGCTTTGCAAAAGCTAAACCAGTTGGAGAAATCCTGTTACTTTAATTCGATTCTTCTTATACCGTAGGCAGACACAAACTAGATAACCTCGTTATTTATATTATTTGTTTCTGCCTGTCTGTCTGTACACGATTTTTTCAAAACAGAATTCATGTCGATTATAGAACTCGCCGGATTTACTGCGGCGGGAGTCCAAACTCCATATAAAAAAAAATTAAAATCATAAATTTCGATCAAGGTTGCATGTAAAACTGGTTTTATTTTTACTCAAATCAAACAAAATCATTCGTTCGAAATCCGCAGCTAAAACATTACGAATGGTTTGCGAATCGTAAAAACAGAATTATATGAAAATAAACCTGTTTTTCAACGCAACTTTGATTCAAATTAATGATTTTAATTTTTTTTATATGGAGTTTGGACTCCCGCCGCAGTAAATCCGGCGAGTTCTATAATCGACGTGATTAAGTTTTCAAGACTAGATAAATGCAATCTATCCCGATAAATTAGGCACAATCGCAAAAATTGGGTTTCTGCCTGTCACTACAATTTGTTTATTACGATTATTATAATTTAATTTTTGAATCTAAATAAATGAAAATCACGATAAATTTTGTGTTTATCTACGGTATTAGGCTCTGTACCAAACTTAAGGTAAATTGTATACTATGGTAAAAAACGGTTTTAGAACAGATTTTTCGATCAATTTGCCATAGAGTTTTGAAAAATAAATGTCTTTACCCAAAAATTGACTTTTACCCGACTATTGGCCCTCAACCAAAATAAGTATTTTGTAAAAAACTTTGGAAATTAATCAAATTTGCAAAGGAACATAAATTTGATTACGCGCAGACGATCGGTAAGATATATAAATTTGAAATCGGTGTTTTATAGTGCTGAATTTAATAGTAAATATTCTTTCACACGTGAAGGTTTAATCATTCGAGCAAATAACAAAGGCGTAAACCACAAACGCATAGGCATGCTTGCCTACTTTATCCACTATATTAATTGTGCACTAAATTCGAGGGATCTTATGTGTAAATTGTGCAAGAAAAAAATAGAGTTTGTGATTTATGTGTTTTTAAAAATTTATATTATACTAAAACAAAAATTTCATTTCAATCCTCAGTTCTTTTTCTAAGAAGAAAAAAATATTAATATTGGCCATGTGTTTTTTTTTGCGATCCGCTTGAAACTCGATATTTTAAAACGCGATATTTGGAAACGAGTTACGACAAAACGAGATATGGTACAAAACGCGATATTTCAAAATGCGATATTTCAAAACGCGATGTGGTACAAAACGCGATATGGTACAAAACGCGATATTTCAAAATGTGATATTTCAAAACGCGATATGGTACAAAACGCGATATGGTACAAAACGCGATATTTCAAAACGCGATATTTCAAAATGCGATATGGTACAGACTATGCGTTGTGAAGCGGCGGGAGCGCAGCGACTCGCCTGATACCGATTGTATATACTATCGCTCTTATCAATTTTTAAATTTCTATAAACTGAAATCAAATTTCCCCTTCACCCGCATGATATAACCCGATCCTAAACTCCCGTTTTGTACCATATCGCGTTTTGTACTGCATCGCGTTTTGAAATATCGCATTTTAAAATATCGCGTTTTGTACCACATCGCGTTTAGAATTATGGCATTTTGAAATATCGCGTTTTGTTAATTCGCGTTTTAAGTTTCAAACGGGACCCGTTTTTTTAGCGCTCGATAGATTACATTCAACTTTTTAGTTATAAATCGACATAAAATTATTTTTCTCTACTTATTTATCGAGAGCGCTATCCATTTCAATGGGAAATTTGAAAAGGCTTTTATTTTGTAAACCCCTGAAACCATTAGAAACTCAATCTTACAATAAAGATTTAAAACGCAGCAAGATGAATTCTTGTTTATGACCTCATGTCAAAAAAAAAATGTCAATTAATATATTTCAGGTGATAAATGTTTGTTTTTTGAATGCATTTATTTTTCATTTGTATGGTATACCGACACCAGTGAATAATAGCTGCAGTTTCAGTAGAAATTTCCAATTCGGCGTCGAATAGTGGTCGAATAATAAAGCACCGCTATTAATATCGTCGGCTATCAAAACGTGTATGTATTGCCCATTTTTCCAAATTTGCGCTTTAACTTTAGTCAGAAGAGAGGGAAATTGTACAGCGACTCTCATTTAAAAAACTTAAAAATTTGGTTTAATAACGGTAAAAAGTGAAAAGAGAGATTTGTGTATGTCTAAAAACAACATGCAAAATGAGTGTGTGTTGTTATTGTTCTTACAGACCGAAGTTTTTTTTTTTTTTTTTTTTCGTTTATTTAATTAACTTTATTTACAATAAAATAATATTACAATAAAATTATAATGTCAATTCCCCAATGGATTTACTGTCCTTTAAAGGGAAATTAACATTATAATAAACATATTTCTCATACATGTGTCAGATACATATATGCATTTCCAAGTTATACAATTTACAAAATTTAATTATTTAACAATTCTCTATAATAGATCTTTAATTGTTTCTTGAATTGATGAATATTCATTACGGTTTTCAATGATTCATGCAATTTGTTGTAAATTTGGGGACCGGAAAATCGGATTGATCTGCGTCCAAATTCGTTTGTAATAGATCCACATGATATGTTATTAGCAAATCTGGTTCCATATTTATGATTACTATTACTAAATTCTAAATTAGATAAGGTAGAAGAAACATTTAATGTCCTGTACATATACAGTGAAACTTGGTAATCATACAGCGCACCCAACGGCAAAATTCCTTTGGATTCAATTTCATATAAATACAATGATGATACTCGAAAAGGGAGCTTCAAGAAAGCTTTCACACTTTTGTTTTGCATGATTTGAAGAGGTTTTAACCTGCTCCGACTTGCCGTTCCATAAACAACAATTCCATAAAGAATTCTGGGATGAATAAATGCAAAGTACATCAGTCTCAATACATAACTAGGCACAAAATACGAGAGTTTCCTTACCAATCCTACTAAAGGAGCCATTTTAGTACAAACGGATTTAATGTGTTCACCCCAAGACATGTGCGTATCAAAAGTCACTCCTAAGTACTTGAAATATTCAACTCTATCAACTACAACGTCATTTATATTAAGATGTGGCAAATCAATTGGAGTTTTTTGTGGTGAATGAAAGATCATAAATTTTGTTTTATTTAAATTCAATGAGATTATATTCGATTTGAAGTATTCCAGTAAGATGATCATATCATGCTCCATGCTATTCTGTATTGTAGAAGGGACTTTAGTTTCATAAAATATTGCAGTATCGTCTGCAAAAATTTGAATTTTGCATATCAAGGGTAAATTCGAGATGTCATTGATAAATATCAGGAACAGTAATGGTCCCAACACACTGCCTTGAGGAACCCCACATTTAACAGTTAAAATATTACTGCTAATTCCATTAATCATAACATATTGCTGGCGATTAGTTAAGTAACTATTAATCAATTTATAGGCTACACCACGAAATCCATAACCATATAGTTTATCGAGAAGCAGCTTGTGATCAATAGTATCAAAAGCTTTTTTTAGATCTAGAAAGAGGGCTGCAACATATTCCTTTCGATCCAAAGCATTGTAAATCATATTAGTCATTTCAACAAGAGCCACATCAGTGCCCGCACCTTCTCTAAACCCATACTGATATGCGTAGAAAAAGTTCGATTCATTTAAGAAACTCCTGAATCGCGAATTTATAACTTTTTCAATAATTTTATCAAATACAGATAGAGTACAAATAGGTCTATAGTTAGAAATTAGATTTTTCTCACCAGTTTTGAAAACTGGGACAACTTTGGCAATTTTTAATTGATTAGGATATTCACCGGTTTGAAAAATTGTATTTACTAACTTCGCAATAATTTCAGTGAAGAAGGCTACATTACGCTTCAGAACCTGATTACGAATATTATCTGGTCCACTACCTTTACCATTATCCAGAGAACAAATAATATTACAAATCTCAGCAGGAGTAGTGGGCGATAGAAATATAGAGTCAGGATTCGAATGCAATGTATTAAATTTATTAATATCTCTATCACTTCCAATTGCTTCTCCCAGCGAATTACCTATACGTACAAAGTAATCGTTAAATATATCAACTATATCAGATATATTACTATATTTATCATCATTAACAACAATAGTTTGAAATATCGGAGTTATAATTATTTCTATTTAAAAACTGGTTGATATTTTTCCATAAGTGTGTTTGGTTCACATTACTAAACATAATTTCATAAAACTGTTTCTTCGCATAATATTTCTCCGATGATATCTTTTTATTTAAATTACACAATTGTTCACGAATTACCATGTTATTGGAGTCTAATTTGTGTTTCTTTAATAATCTATTGCGTTTCCCAATGAATGAGTTTCCAATTACTGTAAATTTTTCAACTAACTGATTATATTTCTCAATAATCAGTTTAAAAGTTGTATCAGGATCATTAGTATCAAAAAGCGTGCTTTCGAGAAAATCAACAAAACATGAGTCAACTTTATCAAAGTTAATAACCCTTTTTTGCAGTTTTCGTCGGAAGAATTTCCCTTTGAAGTTAACCGACGTAAAGACAAAATTATGATCACTAATATTAGAGAAAATGGTGGAATTTTGAACTGTGCCAATATTAACAAAACTAGATACAACATGATCAAGAATATTGTTACTAATTGATCTTGTAGCAAACGTGTTAGTAACAATCATTCCTGAGCTCATCAGAAAAGTTAATAATAGGTTTTAATAAATTCTTGATTAACTTTTCATTGAAAAATTACCTCTGCTTACCCTAATTCTCTAAGCAGTAAGATAATTTGTAAACCTGTCAACGATAATTTATCTTGCCTTTTTTCAATATTTGCATTCTCTAATTGCACTCCAAGATAACTAATGGTTACGATAAATAAATGCCAAAACTTAACACTCTTATGATTTATATAGATTCATATTTAGACTTTGAGGGTTATAATAACTACCGTTCCCATTTAAATTTCAACACTAATTTTATGTATACGAGTTATTCTTAATAAAAAAAATGTATACAATAAATTATCGTAACATTTTTAAATCGTATTCTCCAAACATTTTGTTTACCCAAGATAAAACTCTGACGTCAAGTGAACTTGATAACATTAAATGTCAAAACAAAATTTTTTATATCCTTGATAACTGAAAAAATACAAGCTCTAGAAACGTAAATTCTTGCATATAATATCTTAGCCAAAACAATTGAGCACCCATGATACGAGTATCTTACAATTGTTTGGGGAGTATCAATTTGAAATAAATTGAAACAATTTTTATAGGTTCACATTACTATTTATTTATATAAAATTAATATTTTGTGGGTCCATATCCTTTGCCTTAATTACAGCAGAAATTCTTCTGGATAGGAAGCATACAAGTTTTTTACATTCTGCAGGACGTATGGCACTCCATTCTTGGTGCAGACAGCGTTTTAGATCTATTTTGTTATTTATTGTGTAGCGCCTGACTCGCGTTTTAATAAACTCCATAAATGTTCTATGGGATTCAGGTCCGGGGAGTGGGCAGGCCACTCCAGAACCTCAAAGCCATTTTCTTCAATTTAACGCTATCCATGTTTGTATTACCACAAAGTGTTAAAAATGAGAGCAGCAACGCAGATTCTAGGACGTTTATGTATTTTGAAGAGTTCCTGTGGCTCTCACACACGAACATTTCGCCAAATCCAGAATGAGTCATGCAGCCCCAGACCATTATGCTGCTCCGGTTTTACGGTTGGTACCATACACTCTGGACTAAATGCTTCGCCCACTCGGTGACGCACAAAAGGCACCCCAGGTGTACCAAAAAGAAAATGTAGAGACTTCGGAAAACTAAAATATTTGTATCGATGAATTTTATTTTAAAATCATATTATATAATATTATTAGTACCACGTTTACACCAGAAGAATAAAAGTATGTTAGCAAAAAAATATCATGGTGTAGACACCAACTAAATTATTTAAATTATTTGACACATACTTTTTTGATATTTCATTATAGTATGTATTAAAAAAGTAGCACAATAATATGTGGTCGTCTAAACCCTACTTTAAAAGTATGAAATGTCATTTCATTCGCACAATTTTTTATTCGTTTGTTGTGCGTATTTTGTTTATAAAGTATCCACAATCAATTGTTATTTTTACCGGATAAAATTTTTGTATATTACATATTTGATATATTATATTTTTATATATATATATATATATATATATATATATATATATATATATATATATATATATATATATATATATATATATATATATATTTCTATTTTAGGCATAAAAGAAATGGAAGTAATCCCTAAAAAAAAAACAAGAGGTCAGAAATGGACCGAACGCGAAATAAAAGAAATGTTAAAAGTGGCAGTAGATATAAATGTAAGTACAAATTAATTTACTTTTAATTGTGAATGTGGTAGTTATCGTTTTACAAAAATTTATTTTTCCTTGTCATTCAATTTCAGGTGAATCAACTATTTGAGTCACATAAATTTAGCTCGATGGAAATTTTTAAACAGATCGCAAAGTTTCCTGGCAAGGAAGTAGAACAAATAAAACTAAAATTCGACTCATTAAGGCGCAGTTTTTCTGCCGAAAAAGCTGAAAAAGCAAAAAGCGGTGCTGCAGCTAATCCAGAAACTTTGTATGATGAGGAAATGGCGCTATTATGGAGTAGTAGAAAAAAATTCACTGTCCCCCAGGAACATGGGCTGGATGTCGCCTCGACCCATATAAATCCCCAGAGAATAAATGACGTGCTAAGCGATGACGGTAAAATTCGTAAACTATAATTTATACCGATGAATTAACCATTTTCCTTTCTAGCGTCTTCGAATTCCACGAACCCATCAGGACCTCCGACAATGACACAGCCACAAAAAAAGAAAGAAAAGTAACCTCACCGATATAGTGATGGAAGAATTTAGAGTAGAGCAACAAAAAATCATAAGATATTTTGAAAGGTTGCAACGGGAGTCAGAGGATAGGGCGGACAAGCGAAGTGAGTGTTTTTTGAACCAACTAGAAAAAATAAGACAAACACTAGCCGATACGTCGTCTCAAAGGGATGAAAGTTATGAATATCCAGCATATATTCCGGCACCCACTCCATCGCCTTCAATTCATGAAGACTCGACGCAAAACTACGTCACATACGAAATCTTTTCTCCAGAAATGTATGAAGATTATTTAGATGAAGAAAAGCCTTTTAAAAATTAATTTTGTAAGAATGAATTAATATTTTCTGAATGAATTCATATGTAATCCTGAATGTGATAAACTAAAATGAATTATGTGTATAAAAATGAGTTATATTACCGCAATGAATTTATGTCATAAAACTAAATGTTAGAATTAAATTATTAAACATTTATTGAAATTAAAATGAAATAAATTTATTAAAATGAAAAAGATTAAATGAAATAAATTTTTGTTTTGAAATAAATTAATTTTTAATTTATTTGCAATTTATAGAAATTTCAGTGCGAAGTGGCAGCACGTCAGTAATTGAACGAATCGCATCCCTTACTGTTTCTCCTTGTAACTGTATATTACCAACCGTTCTTGTCATATCCTGTAAGCCTGGTTGTGCCTGTCCATCTGATGTATCCTCTGCAAAATTAATAGATTCTAAGAGTTGAGTTTTCTTCCCTTGTATAATATTATGCAGCATACAGCATACAATCACGACCTGTAATCAGTTATTATTTTGTTAATTTGGTATTTATGAACTGAAGCTTTTATTTTACCTTTGGAATGAATTTATAATCCATCTCATTAATTTTCCGTAAGATACGCCATCTGCTCTTCAATTTGCCAATAGTTTGTTCGATAATGATTCGGGCAGAATTCATGTAACTGTTGAATGACTCCTGAAGTGGATCCAAGTTTCCCGTGTAACTCTTTAGGAGCCAGTCTAACAGAGGGTAGGCGGGATCACCCAAAACCAAATAACCCACGTCCACTCCGTTAATTAATTTTGTTTTCTGAAAAATAATAAACAATATTATATTCAATTAAATTACCCCAAAAACTGGTAAAGAATATATTGCTTTAACCAAAATATACTCACTTTTGGGAGCAAATCCTTGATGTGATGAAAAAAACCAGAATTTTTAAAAACATGAGCGTCGTGTGATCCAATTCTTTAAAGTATGTTTTAGTAGAAAGAATTGTTAAGTTTGTACTAACCCCCATGTTGTTTCCAATAACTCGATACTCAGCACACGATGCAAATTTATATAGAGCTATGGCTACTCTTTTCTACGGAGATAGGTTCCCTTGGCCTAAACTTTGTGGGCTTTGGTGTTAGATCGTCGCGAATCATATCACAAATTTGGGTGAAAGTTTCCTTATCCATCCGAAAATTATTTAACCAATCCCGGTCATTAAATGTCTTTAATACTACATCTGTCCACCAACACGAATTTCTACTTTTTGCCCAAATCCTTCGTTTTTTTCTGTTATGTATTTTTGTTAAGAGTATTTTATAGAACGACGCATTACTTGTTATTATCAATTTTCTTGCGAGAGCCAATCTTTGTCGCCTTTCACGGTCAAGTTCCATTAAAAAATGAGAATACTCTCCAACTAGCACGGCCAGCCGGCTAAAATGCTCCGCGTTCATTTTACTATTTTCAATATAAATATACACTTTGTATTAAGAATTTGGAATCTCGGATTTACTTTTTATTTTTATTTATTAATTCCAGCGTAATGTAAATTTTTGGTAAATCTTTATTAAATTACGCACAATTAACTTTTTAAATAACAATATAATTTCACACAACTGACACGGCCAACGCTCATAAAATAAACTTGTCGATAAATAAAATTCATCTGTCAAATAAAATAAAAAGTTTAAAAGTATGTATGTACTTTTATGGTGTGCGTTTACATGGCAAATATTAAAATAATATTCCTTCGTGTAAACTGAAGGGCATACATATTTTATTAGCAAAAAAGTATTTTACCTTTAAAATACGTGTGGTGTAAACGTGGTATAGGGCATAGAATTGTCAATTTACTTCAAAGTTTGATTCTTCTGACCACACGATATTTGATCAATCTTCTTCGGTGAAACTTTTGTATTTTAAGGCCCATTTATACCAAACCTTCTTGTTTTGTTCGGAGAGCCAGGGTTTCTTCCTGGCTTTACAGCCTTTCAAACCAGCTCCCTGAAGTCTTCTGCGAGTGGTGCGAGTAGAGATTGGTTTCTTAATTTCTACTGACAACTCAGCAGCGAGGTTTGAAGAAGTTTTTTGTTCCTATTTTTTAAAACTTTTCTCACTAACTTTCGGTCGTCACGGTATGTGGTGATGTGTTTGTGCCCGGTTCTGTACCTATTACTGTGTGATCCCCCAGCGGTGAATAGCTCAATAGTATATTTCACAGATCGACGTGAACCTTTCACGGTTTCAGAAATCTCTACCTATGATTTCCCTTGCTCATACAGAAGCTGTATCTGCACACCATGTTCTAAACTTAACTCTTTTTGTTTCGGCATGTTGCAATAACAGCTGTGTTTCTTGACGCTTGATCCGATCCAGTTCAGTTCATGTTTCATGAAACAACACAAAGGCGTGTGCTAGATTTAAAATCAAAATTTGTGATCTAGAACAAAATTTGAACCATATTTTCCATAAAAAATTTGAACTGTTCCGGATTAATGAGCGTCAAGAAACACGGCAAATATCACTAAATTTAACAAATCAAAACACCAAAAGCGGACTTGATCACTGGATTTGTACACAATGAGCGAAAGTAGTGAACTGGCGAATAAATACAAAATGGAAAAATAACAAATTTTATTGCATCAGATGGTTTATTGCTACACCTGCGGTGTGAGTTACTGTTTTTAGTCCTTTTTAGATATCTAAAAAATCATAAACAAACAAAAGGGGTTGTTTTCTGTTATACTTATCGTGTACGCTCCAAATGTATAGGGTGCTCCATACTTTTGGCCAAGGCTGTACGTCAACGCCATCTAGAAAGACAAAAAAAATCATATTGAGAAATAGTCAGAGTCGGGAGTTATTTGATATTAAAATGAAGACGGTTCGATATATAAAACAAATCAAATGTTTGAATAGAACATTACAACAGTCAAATATTACTTTACTTCATATGGTAAAGGCGTGTACAAATAATAGTCTTATTTAATATTACCGTTGAATTTTGATTAATATTGTATATGCTAAACCCTTCAAAGCTATTCTTTATTCTAAGTACAAAATCACATTATTCTGTAATTATTGTCTGGTTATATGATTTAGGTCTAGTTATGGAGGGACGTTCTAGTTTTAATCTTTGTAAAATGTATGAGTTAATCTTAAAAATCGGTAACGAGTAGGAGGTTAGACTTGGATCAATTAACTGTTTCTTTAGAAATGGATTTCATGAAATGGACATCTTGTTTGTCCTTAGTACTAGTTAAAACTTATAGTTTTAATGCATACTATAATTCAATTTTGTACTCATTATTGTTCTAAATAAGTCCTAATTATCAATTTCTCAAATGCAAGATTAATAAATGGTCTAGAGTTAAAGATTGTAAGATCTTAAAGATTGTTGAGGGCTAATAGTGCCTTTAAATGAAATATTAAACATTTTCACTTTCTGAAATTTGTTAAATAATTTAGTTGTTCTATAGCCATCATATTTATTGTACTCGTCAGTTTTCTTAATTGTACAAGTGTAATGATGAAGTAAAATATTACGAATGCACTTGTTATGTGGAGAAATGATCCATTGGATGTTGTCAAATCAGACACTTGAAACACTTGTCTTTTATATTTAAAAAATGAGCAACTAAAATAGCTTTTGCGGAAATACACAGACCACCTTTTTTTAGGATATTCTACATCTTAAGTCTTCTTTCTACTAATATAAACAGGCAATTTATTTATTTCCTACTTTAAGCATAAACTTATCAATAATAAATATATTTGTTTTGTTCTGGATCTGAAACTAAGATAAAGTGTATGTCGAGACGATCGAGTAAAATATTCGAATGTTTGACTTTACTGAAAGAATATTTTAATTCCAACGATAACACTTCATTTTTAAATAAGTGGTGAATTTACATTCTAAATTGAAATAATTATATTACTTTCTTATGTAAAGTATCACAATTAATTAAATTATTAGAGCTAGAGCTTATTAAATTCTAAAATAAAACTATTAACAAAAATACCAAAAATTGCAATCAACTATTAATAATATCCAAACGAAATCTTTTTACATATTCAATTAAAGTTATCCCTCAATAAATTATTTGTGATACTCTGTGACATAAATTTATCTTGCCAACTTACATTTTATCTTGCAAAAATTTTAGAAAATCTGAGTTACTAAAACATCATGATATCCAATATAAATCTATAGACTTCTAAAAGTTATCATTTTTACACATTGGATAAATTACAATGTTTCTAGAGAATTAGGGCACTGTATAAACATTTTATCTCAAACTGCATTTTCGAACTAAATAAAATACATAAATCAAGTGTTCATGTATAAATATTTTCTTTTGTTTAAGAAAACAAGAACTTGTAATTTTCGAAACTTACGTAGTTTAAAGCAACAAATGTACGCCAGTTGCGGTTTCATTTATACCAGGTTTCCATCGTCGATAGCATAATAGAATAATAGTATAATACTATTATACTATCAAGCCCTGCTGGTTTTCCATCGTACGGTTTGGATTAAGCCTGCTCGGATTGATCATTTGATAAAAAGGGTATTTTTAATTTATTTGACACATACTATATAAGAATAATATATAACGATAATCAGCCAACAAATTATTTCTCATTGCGGCGAGAAAATATTAAAAATGGTAATGGATAAGCTGTTATAATGTACCACTCAACCTTACTTATCCCCTATATAATTTCACCTTTCTTTATGAATATGTATGAGTTGGTCATGAAAGTTGTTATTGTAATACGATGGGTCATAACTTAACATAAAATTAAAATAAAATTCAATTGGGATTTGAGTTTCAACGTGATAACATGGTAATACAATTTTATACAATATTCTACCTTACTATATTTATCCTTTCCTAATTCCTAAAATTTCAACAACTAAATTAATAATAAATTAACTATTAAAATAAATCATTATAACTAAATTATAATAAGTGAACTAAAATAATTCTTATAATAAAAAACTATTGTAATAAAATTAAGTTTAAACTGTGTTTAATTATCAAAATCCACCATTCACAACACTGGTGGCAGCGGTAAACGTTAAACAAATTATTTTCATTAATAAAAAAAACTATAAATTATAAAACATAAAAGCTGTGAAAAGTGTGGATTTTTTTTTTTAAGATACAAATTGTAACATGTGACTGTATCAAAAGTTTTAAATAATACAAATATAGTTGTGTTCTAGAAAGAACTATCATATACCGACAAATTTAAATAAAATATACAGTGTTACATATTACGAGTACAAATAAAAAAAACATTTCATTAGAGGTCGTGAATTTGAAACAAACATTTCATTACAAACTGCATAACATATCGAATGATAGAAAACAGTTTAAAAAAATGTAACACGTGTTTGTTTATACCAAATAATAAGTTTTTTATATATCATATTTCTATTATTACATAATAAATTAATAAAAACCTAAAAGCAATAAAACAATAAATATGCAATTTAAAAAATATAAATCATAAAAAATTGTATAGCCTTTCTAAATTAAATCATAAATTTTTTTTTTAAAAAAAACCATCTCTACAAATTTTATAAGTGCATGTGAATTTAATTGCATAAGTTAAAAAATAGTGTAACAAGAAACCATATGATGTACTCGTCCTCGTACATCAACCTCATACAATCCTAATCCAAATCCAAGTTTTCCTTTCTACCGTGGTTATCACACAATTTAACATAAGACGCACACATCCCGAGCGTCAAACGGGAATTTTCATCAAAATAAAAATTATAAACGTACATTCGATAAACTCCAGATACAGTAAAATTAAGTGGACTTTCATCTTTATAAGCCAACATTAATTTAAAAAAAAAAAAATTGGATATTTTTACAACTTATTGAAACATCACAACATTATACATACTTGGATTACCAGTAACAACACTAAAACAATAAATTCAATTGGAACCGGGAACATTATTTGCATAGAAGGATTTTAATGCAATCATCTGATTAACATTAATTATTAAAGCGTATAATTGTTGTTAATGTTAAAGGTATGAAAATTAATTATAATAATATTTTAAAACAAATTTTTTTTAATTATTAAGTATGTATGTACATATATATTTAAGTATTAGATTATTATTACATAAATATGATTCTTTTGGTCAACTATTTAATTTTCAAAAATATCAAAGTTTAAGAAGTATATATGTTATATTAGTTCATTTTTTTTTAAATATATGAATACCTTTGAAAAATTAGACACTTTAGACCCTAATATACAGATTAAAATTGAGTGTGACGATAGTGAATTCGGTAATAATTCGATTAGTTCAGTAACTTCAAATAACTCAGAGCAATCTGATGAAATTATCTCTTTAACAAATTTTTCCGAAAATTCTATTGAAATCTTTATACCTGAAACCATACATATTTGCGAATCAGTAGTAAGCGATACTAACATGGCAGAGTTAAATATCAATGCAGCTTTAAAAATAATTCCAAAATTTGATGGCTCACCTGAACATTTACACAGATTTATCTCTTGCTGTGATATGATACATGATACACTAAAAACTACTGAAGTAGTTAAATTTTTGAAATTACTTAAAGTCAAGCTTGTAGGAAAAGCCTACGAAATTGTTAAATTCGAAGAATTTCCGGATTGGAAACAACTAAAAGCCGAGCTTAAGTGTCAATTTATTTCTAAGCGATCACTTGAGTCAATTCAATTAGAATTAAATTCAATAAATCAACAACGATCCGAGGATGTAAAAAGCTTTTCAAATCGTGTCGAAGCATTGCTTTATAATTTAAACGAAGCTTGCTTGTCAGAACCAGGTATTGAGTCCATGAAAGAAATTAAATATTTGAATAATAAAATGGCTCTTAGATCTTTCCAAGAAGGATTACAGGAACCTACAAAGTTGTTAGTTAAAGCCTGTAGATTTCAAACTTTAAAAGAAGCTATTACTAAAGCTTTAGAGGAAGAAGCAAATCAAAAATATTCTACTAATAATAGTCCTTCTAGTTCAAAATCATTTACAACTAACTCTAGTCTTATAAAGTGTCAACTTTGCTATAAAACGGGTCACAAGGCATCAACTTGTTTTAGATTGAACCGTTCTGATAATAATAAGTATAATAGTCCGTCATTGAGCTCAAGCCGAAATGATATTTCAAATTACCCAAAAACATTTATAAATAATTCAACTTGTGCGTATTGTCATAACAAAGGACACAATATTCAAAATTGTTTTAAAAGACAAGTGAATGAAAGAAAAAGGGTAGAAGAACCAAACATGGCTACTAACATCTCACAGAATACGGGAAACACGCAGGGATCCGGGCAGTTGGGTACTCCTCAAAGGATCCGAAACCATCGTTAGAGTACTCCAATTCTAATAATAAATCAAGTATTAAGTTTGAAAGAAAATTATTCGAGCATAAGCTAATAAACAATATTGATAAGATAAATTTACATACATCTGAATTAGTCTTTGAAAATAATAATTTTGAAATTAAAAACCAAAATTCTTCTAGTTCTTTAAAGCAGTACAATATATCTACATTTCAAAATTCTGACACCGATTTTAATCCTAAAATGTTTTTAAATGTTACCTTACCACATGATCCAAACAAAATTGTTCATTTTCTTATAGATTCGGGTGCGGACCTTAGTATAATTAAAATTGAAAATTTGGACCCAGATTCACTTTACTATCCAAATGCTAAATGTACTCGTAAGATAAGTGGAATTTCAAATGACTGTTTCGAAACAATTGGATTAACTACATTACAATTAATTTTTCCGGATTTAATTTCATGTCATCAATATTTTCAAGTAGTCCCAAATGATTTTCCCATGCAGTATTCAGGCATATTGGGAAAAGATTTTCTAAACTTTTATAATTGCAAATTGGACTTTGAGTCAAACTGCATCCACCTATTTATTGATAACAGATTTTTCACATATACTCTTTCACAAATTCCGAAAGTATTTACGGTACCGGCTCGAACTGAAACATATGTTAAAATCAAATATAAATTTCCTAAAAATACAGAACAAATTTGCTACTCAAAGGAAATCGTGCCTGGAGTATTCATTGCAAATTCTATTTTAAAAATTGAAAATAACAGTACGTTTGTTAGCGTAGTGAACTCAAATGAATACGACGTTGATTTAAACACCGATCTAAATATTGAAACTGAACCGTTAGATAACTTTAGTGTTTTTAATATAGTTTCAACAAATAATAATATTAATAATAGACTATTGTTACTAGAAAACAAAATTAATTTAACACATTTAAATAGCGAAGAACAAAATTCTGTTTTGGCAATTTGCCGTTCGTTTAATGATATATTTCTTCTTGATGGAGACAAATTATCAGTCACGGACGCAACTTCTCATCAAATTCAAACAATACCGAACTCCAAACCAATTTTTTGTAAACCATATCGTTTGCCTGAAAGTATTAAAACTGAAGTAAATAAACAAATTTCTGGAATGAAAGCTGATGGCATAATAGAAGATTCGAAATCTCCATGGAACTTCCCACTACTTTGCGTACCCAAGAAATCGAA
This sequence comes from Nephrotoma appendiculata, assembly GCA_947310385.1. NCBI lineage: Eukaryota > Metazoa > Arthropoda > Insecta > Diptera > Tipulidae > Nephrotoma > Nephrotoma appendiculata. The sequence continues at coordinate 87,244,858 of OX371225.1, forward strand.
TACGAATGAACGTAAGTGGCGCATAGTAATCGATTATAGGAAGCTCAATGAGATCACTATCCCAGATGTATTTCCATTGCCAAATATTACTGATATTTTGGATAGATTAGGGCGTTCCTACTATTTTTCAACCATAGACCTAGCTCATGGATATCACCAAGTCCCCATAGATATAAAGGATCGTGAAAAAACATCATTCAGCACTGAAACTGGGCACTATGAGTTTACTCGGATGAGTATGGGTCTTCGAAATGCTCCAAGTACATTTCAGAGGCTCATGAATAATGTTTTATGTGGGCTGAATGGCTTAAAATGCCTGGTATATTTGGACGATGTTGTGATTTTTGGTAAAAACCTGATTGAACACAACAACAATTTAGCTGAAGTTTTTTCTAGTCTTAGGGCTTATAATCTGAAAGTGAACCCTGAAAAGTGCCAATTCCTATGTAAAGAAATTTATTATTTAGGACATTTGATCACACAATCAGGTATTAAACCAGATCCTAAGAAAATAAATGCGGTAAAATTTTATCCTACGCCAAAATCTCCTCGCGAACTAAAATCGTTTCTAGGACTCGTTGGGTATTATCGCAAATTTTGTCCTAATTTCTCAAAGATTACCAAACCGTTAACAGAGCTTCTAAAAAAAGATGCTTCTTTCGTATGGGACGCTTTTTGTGATGAAGCGTTTACGAAAATGAAGGAATTCTTGAGTAATCCTCCGTTATTACAGTTTCCGGATTTTAATAAAGAGTTCATCCTCACGTGTAATGCAAGTGATATTGCCATTAGTTCAGTTTTGTCTCAGGAGACAAACGATGCTGACCTACCAATTGCTTACGCTAGCCGTGTTTTGAACCGTGCGGAGAAAAATTACGCGACAATTGAAAAGGAGCTTCTGGCGATAATTTGGGCAACCGATCATTTCCGTCCGTATTTGTATGGAAGAAGTTTTAAAATAGTTAGCGACCATAAACCTCTAGTATGGCTTTGCAACATCAAAAATCCTTCCTCGCGACTTACTCGATGGAGAATTAGACTGGACGAATACGATTATAAAATCGTGCATAAGCCAGGTAAATTAAACAGTAACGCAGACGCTTTAAGCCGGATTATAATAAATAATAACGAATGCAATGTTATAACCCGTTCAAAATCTAAATTATTAAATACAGAACAACAAAACGAAAATGTTTCGAATAGTGAAAATTCTGATCGAGACAATACTACTCCTTCTTCAAATACCGATCAAAATTCTAATAAAGATTTATCATTAACTATATCAAAATCTGTACCAATAAATCTTGACAACACTAAATTACAAAATTCTAAAAATCATTCCGTAAATCAAAAACAAGAGCAACATGACATTATAAATTTAACAAATGACGATGAAATTAATACCATTATTCAAGAATATCACGATGGTCCTTTAGGAGCACATCAGGGTGTTTATAGAACTTTCAAAAGATTACGAAATTTCTACTATTTCCCAAAAATGTTCGCAAAAATTGAAAATTACGTAAGAAATTGTCAATTTTGCCAAAAAAATAAAAGTTATGAAAATAAAAAGGTACCAATGAAAATTACAAGCACATCTTTAAAACCTTTCGAGAAAATATTCTTAGACATTGTTGGTCCGTTCACTTCTTCTCATAAAAACAATAAATATATTCTCACGATGCAATGTGATTTAACAAAATTTTCCTTTGCATTTACTTTACCAAATCAAGAAGCAGAAACAGTTGCTGCTGCATTCGTCGAACATTTTATTTGTATATTTGGATCTCCGACTTCTAACGGGTGATTTTTTAAGAGCTTGAGAACTTTTTTAAAAAAAAAAACGCATAAAATTTGCAAAATCTCATCGGTTCTTTATTTGAAACGTTAGATTGGTCCATGACATTTACTTTTTGAAGATAATTTCATTTAAATGTTGACCGCGGCTGCGTCTTAGGTGGTCCATTCGGAAAGTCCAATTTTGGGCAACTTTTTCGAGCATTTCGGCCGGAATAGCCCGAATTTCTTCGGAAATGTTGTCTTCCAAAACTGGAATAGTTGCTGGCTTATTTCTGTAGACTTTAGACTTGACGTAGCCCCACAAAAAATAGTCTAAAGGCGTCAAATCGCATGATCTTGGTGGCCAACTTACCGGGCCATTTCTTGAGATGAATTGTTCTCCGAAGTTTTCCCTCAAAATGGCCATAGAATCGCGAGCTGTGTGGCATGTAGCGCCATCTTGTTGAAACCACATGTCAACTAAGTTCAGTTCTTCCATTTTTGGCAACAAAAAGTTTGTTAGCATCGAACGATAGCGATCGCCATTCACCGTAACGTTGCGTCCAACAGCATCTTTGAAAAAATACGGTCCAATGATTCCACCAGCGTACAAACCACACCAAACAGTGCATTTTTCGGGATGCATGGGCAGTTCTTGAACGGCTTCTGGTTGCTCTTCACTCCAAATGCGGCAATTTTGCTTATTTACGTAGCCATTCAACCAGAAATGAGCCTCATCGCTGAACAAAATTTGTCGATAAAAAAGCGGATTTTCTGCCAACTTTTCTAGGGCCCATTCACTGAAAATTCGACGTTGTGGCAGATCGTTCGGCTTCAGTTCTTGCAGGAGCTGTATTTTATACGGTTTTACACCAAGATCTTTGCGTAAAATCTTCCATGTCGTCGAATAACACAAACCCAATTGCTGCGAACGGCGACGAATCGACATTTCACGGTCTTCAGCAACACTCTCAGAAACAGACGCAATATTCTCTTCTGTACGCACTGTACGCATTCGTGTGGTTGGTTTAATGTCCAATAAAGTAAACTGAGTGCGAAACTTGGTCACAATCGCATTAATTGTTTGCTCACTTGGTCGATTATGTAGACCATAAATCGGACGTAAATCGCGAAACACTTTTCGAACCGAACACTGATTTTTGTAATATAATTCAATTATTTGCAAGCGTTGCTCGTTAGTAAGTCTATTCATTATGAAATGTCAAAGCATACTGAGCATCTTTCTCTTTGACACCTTGTCTGAAATCCCGCGTGATCTGTCAAATACTAATGCATGAAAATCCTAACCACAAAAAAATCACCCTTATTTTGACTGACCAAGGGTCTAATTTCATGGGAAAGTTATTTAAACAAATATGCAAAATGTTAAAAATACAGAAGTTAAACACGAGTGCATATCATCCACAAACCAACGGGGCACTCGAGCGTAGCCATAAGACCTTAGTTGAATATTTACGTAATTATGTTGATAAGGATCCTCTTAATTGGGATTCATGGTTACAATATGCTACTTTCTCTTATAATACAACACCTCATACCTCCACTGAATTTATGCCATATGAGTTAGTTTTTGGTTGTAAACCAAATATTCCAGATTCGATTTCCAAAAATGTCGAATTATTCTACAACTACGATGATTACTTCTGTGATCTTAAATTTAAACTTCAAAATTCTTTTAAAATAGCGCACGATAAACTTGTTCAAAATAAGGAAAGAACGAAACAATATTATGACAAAAATTGCACCTCCAAACAATTCCAGAATGGTGATCAGGTTTATATAAAAAATGAAACGAGAAAATCAAAATTCGATTCGCTTTGGTTAGGTCCATATACTGTTACTGAAGTAATTTCAGCAGAAAATACAAAAATTCGTATCGGGAATTGTGAAAAAGTAGTACATAATAATCGTTTAAAATTACGTCACATTTAACTATTTTGTATATTTATCACTGATTCGGTTTACACTATACAAAATACAATACTATATACTATTAGATTTTGATAAGTTGGTATTTACGAAATAAATTTAAATTATTAAACTTTAAAAATAAAATTATATATATATTAAATTATGTATCAATAAATAAATAAATGAATCTTAAGTTATCTGGCATTATACATATATTGAAAGAGAAAAAAAAATTTTGAAAACTATATTATTTAAAATTTATGTATTACGTCATTATATTATATAAAATATATTTTTAATTACATTATATTATTAATATTCTACTAAATTTAATATTTGTGTTATCATGTTTCACTAAAATAAAGCTCAGACTAAACCATACATACTCATCTCAAAAGACAACCTGAGGTCGTCTTTTGTTAAAAGGAGGGAGGAGTGTTATAATGTACCACTCAACCTTACTTATCCCCTATATAATTTCATCTTTCTTTATGAATATGTATGAGTTGGTCATGAAAGTTGTTATTGTAATACGATGGGTCATAACTTAACATAAAATTAAAATAAAATTCAATTGGGATTTGAGTTTCAACGTGATAACATGGTAATACAATTTTATACAATATTCTACCTTACTATATTTATCCTTTCCTAATTCCTAAAATTTCAACAACTAAATTAATAATAAATTAACTATTAAAATAAATCATTATAACTAAATTATAATAAGTGAACTAAAATAATTCTTATAATAAAAAACTATTGTAATAAAATTAAGTTTAAACTGTGTTTAATTATCAAAATCCACCATTCACAACAAAGCTACGAAAATTAAATTTAGTTTTACACTGTTAAATTTATAACGTTAAAAATAATATTTGCTACGTATTATATTTTGATAGCTAGTATACTGAAATATTTTAATAAACTATTATACTATCAACTTTGGTTTTCCATCGTTATACTTTAATATTATAATAGTATTATACTTGTATACTATGACGATGGAAACCCGGTATTAGAAAACGTGTCATTTTCCAGTAAACAAAAATACGTTTACGGTTCGTTCCCAAATAATTTATTTTCTAAGAACGATGTCCTAGGGATGTTACGTGTAATTTTTTGTATGTTTAATTAACGTTAATTATACAACGTTTAAAGATTGTTAATCATTAACATTTATTTATTGATACAAATTTAACATTTAATTACCGGTAACTTAAAATATAAAAACAACGTTGAATCAAAGCTGAAAATTAATAGGTAATGTTAATTTAAATAAAATCGTAATTTAATTGTATCGAAAAATTGTATTTCTTATAAAAATGTACAGGTTAATTCCTTTTGCCTTTATTACACCAAGAAAAATGTACGAGTACTGCCAATAAAAAATACTGAAAAATCAAAAAAAGAATAATGACATAAAATTGCATTGGAGTGAAGAAGACAAATGTTTAATTTTTTTGTTGTTATAGCAAGATTTTATAGCTAAATTTTGCCAGCTACAAAAAACATAACCAAACAAATTTATTTTTTGGTGTTCTACTGAAGGTATCGTTGAAAGTGGTATCACTTTAGAAAATCCTTAGATAGTGTTAAATTATTAAATAAACAATTTCATGAATATACCGTTATTTTATAAGTTGTATTGAAATGAATATAGCCAAATGTTTTGACCTGTAAAGGGCGCAACTACCAAATCATAAATAAATGTGACCCACCGTTGGAAAGGTGAAGATTCTCCCTTGCTATAGATACATTTATACTTTGGATATGTACAAGACTTAGTTTAGCCGGTACATCATTTTAAGTTGGAAACACGACAAATAATCAAGTTTATGTACACAATAATTGACTTATTATTTTAATAAGTATTAAAATCACAATAAAATCTAATAAACTCCAATTTATTTTTTTTCCAATAGATGGATGATTTTTCGATACGATTAATTGAGAGCGTGCAATGACCCGTTTATATTTTTGACAAAAAACCATAGTTTTAAAAATATGGTTGTAAAATCGAAAGCATGGGACGAGGTGGCTGAAGTGACCGGCAAACCAAGGAAAAATATTTAATATGTTTTAATGTATTAAATTAAAATTAAACATTAGTGTTACAGTTGAAGAATGCCGAAAAGATGGACTGTGTTGCGGGAGAGGTATTGGGTTCGAACGAACTAAGAAAATACAACCTTCCATCGGGTAGCGATGCTGCTATGTTAGATGAATGGCCATATTTTGAAAATATGAATTTTCTTAAAGAATTCATACAGCCAAGGAAGTAATATTATATATTATTTAATGTAACAAAATCTTTATTTTATTTAATATAACTATTTATTTATAATACATAATTGCAGGACACGAAAAACGTGTTTGATGATATAGAAGAAGATACCAGCACGGATAGCCCAGGAGTGGCAATCGAAACGGAACAGTTGATGCTTGAACGACCACCCAAACACCAACATAGGGATGTGACATTTGCAGCTGCTCAATCAATAAAATTACAAAATAACATAGCCCCACCACAACCAGTATCATCAACCAGTGCCCAATCCGCAATAAATAATAATTTTTTAAAAACAGTGGTTGACTTACTGGAACCATTAGAAGAGCAAGACCAAGACTACGCACTGTCACAAATTATTCAATTTGTTGTACAGTTGCGGCAACAAAACTTTATTCGAATGTGCAATACCTAGAAAATCCAACAATAGAATTTGGAGAAAATGTATGGATGCATTTTATCCAAATTCTATTGTTGGATTTTCTATGTGATATTTTGAATTGATTTTTATTTTAATCTTTATTTTATTTGATATTTAATTAATTCTGTGACATTTCAACATAAACACCTGTCGGTTGCTTGTCATGTACTAAAAATAATTTCATCGACATCATTTTCCAGTAGCGTACATAATATGTACTCTTCAAAATCTGACAGTTTTGTGCATTTAAGACAATTCCCTAAGTGACAATCAGGTTTAGGATTTCTGCAAAGACAATAAATAATACCATCAGCATAGCCTTGTAAATCGTGCGCAGATGCTTTTGTCATTTGGATCAAATGAGAAGCTTCAAACATCGCCGTAAAATTATGGTGGATTACACATACACATACACTGTGTGTATCTCTTGCTTCTGCTGAAACTTATTTGCATTTCTGAATATTCAGCCTTAAAATTTCGATGCAAAACTTTTATGTCTAATAAAAGCAATCTTTTGGGAACATGAATTACATTATTGCCTTCTTTGATTTTAACGACATCTTTTTTATTTGGCATCACCCGACTGTTCTCATCAGAGTTATAATATGCCACAACTTTTTTCAAAGTACTTTCAGCAAACACTTACCTTTTTTGTATCAGGACTTGTTAAAACACCATATTCATGTCTTAGATCTCTCGTTTTCTTAGCTATCCTCATAAAATAATTAAATTCCTATACAATATCTCGTAATGTCCAGCAATCATTATTGTCAAGATTGACACTCTCAGAGGTTCGTTATTAGGTAGAGAAGAAAACTTTTCTTTCAGGCCATTCATAAGTTGTTCTAATTTATCTTCCCTTGATAAACGTAATTTTTTAGGCTCAGGTGCTTCGTCAATTTCATTTACCGATTCCAAAACTGAATCATGTATAGAATCATATGATGAGTTGGGTGAATTTGCGTAGCTCTTTTTTTCTACAATTTTGACAAATCATAGCATTAACGGGAATATTAATATGCTTAGACTGGAATTCAGCCGAAACTCTGTGCAGGTATTTTCCTCTATGCCCTTTTTCATTAAAGGTATTACAACATCGATCTCCCCAGAAACCTTTAGTATCAGGTAATTCCGACATAGCTTACACTTGAAAATTAAGTTTTACTTTTTTCAGTTAAAAGTTTCTACAGAAAATGAAAATACTGTATATAATTTTTCAGCAACTCTTAATTTCTAAAAATTTGTATGAAAAATACTAGCAGAAATAATACTAAAAGTAAATAAAAAATCAAACAGTACAAAAGAAAAGTAATGCAGGCGTCTTACATTTGGAGATAGTGATATTGTGGTCTAAAATTCTCGTTGACCTACACAAATAGGCCTGAAACGTTGTGAAGATCTAATTGCTTTTAATGTAGTTTAATTGAAAGATGGAGAGGATTAGAATAAAATGAAATACCGCTTTCTTTTATTTACCTACCGTTAATTCACAAAAATTAGTATTTTAAAGTTGGTTTACTGTTGTGAAATGAATGGCTTATTTCTGTGCGCCATAACCCTTGTTGTTCCGTATGATTGAAATTTTCCCAATCTACATAATTTACTGGTACGTACACTTGGGAGCTTTCTTTATTTAAACGAAGAAAATTGTACAAGGCAACACAACTTAATACAACTTTTTCTTCCATCATATTTATAGTGATTAATAAAATTCTCCACCTGCTAACCAATATTCTAAAGGAATTTTCAATTACTATGCGAGCTCTTGATAATCGTTTGTTGAATGTTTCCTTAGGTTTTGGTAAACTTGTACCGGGATAGGGGTTCATTAAATGCTGGGTAAGCGGGAAAGCTGCATCACCAACAAAAAAGTGAGGTAATTTTATTGTCGTTCCTGGTAAATCCTTTGATGCCGGTATAACCAATTGATTGTTGCAAAATTTTTTTCCCAAATTGCTAATGTTAAAAATTCCTGAATATAAAATTAAATTAAAAAATTATAGCAATAGAAAATATAATTTTGTTACCTCCGTCAATTTGCGACTCGCATGCACCAATATCGACGTTTATGAAGATGAATCTGGCGTCACAGGCAGCCATTAAAACTATACTGAAATACTTTTTGTCCAATCACTTGCTGCCCGATCCAGGTGGGCACGGTATTGCAACGTGCTTTCCATCTATTGCGCCTAAGCAGTTTGGAAGTTTCCACATTTTCCAAAAGTTTCCTTTTCGATTGTTTCATAATCTTTAATATTTGGTTCCGAAACGTAGAGAGGGCCAATTACACTCCAGATTACCTTGCACGTTTCCTGAATAATGAGACGTACCGTTTCTTTACCCATTTTCCAGCTCCACGCCAACGATTGAATAGAAGTTCCTTGAGAAAGATATCTGGCATAAAACATTCTAGGCATGAAACATTAAATATCGATATCTGGCATGAAACATTGCAGTTAAATAAGAGTAGTAAATTAAATCGTGGTTTTTAGGCTTTTTTTAATATAATTAAAAAACTTTTACTGGATTAAGCCTATATATTATATTATTTATTGTGTTATCATCATTTATAATACCAAATCGCCGACGTTTCGCATATTATTTATATCTATTTTCAGGACGAAGAAAAAACAAATTAACTAAAAACTGATAGAACACTATAATTAAAGTTATATAAACCAAAAAAATTAAAACTTACCAAAATAGAACAAATAATATATATTATATATTGTGTATATGCACTCGTATATTATAAATTTAAAAAACTTAAAATAAAAAATTAGAATCGAAAATTAAAATTTCTTTTGTAAAATCCCGTTACTATTTGTTCTGACAACGGCAAGCAAACCAAAAGCAAAACTGATTTCTAGGCTAAAAAACGTAGAAAACTTTTTATTTAAAAATTGGTAGTACATACACTAATATAATTTATAATATAAATATAAACCACAACATCATATTACAAGAATGACATAAAAATTCAAAAAACAAAAAACCAATTAGAAAATTAACGAGTTGTAAGTATCTTGAAGATACATACATTCAGATTGTTTGTTTAGACAATCTGAAGTTTGTCGACTTCGTTTTATGTGTATCATTTCCAAAACTTGTCGTGTTCGGTAATTTGTTTCCTGTTCTACAACTTCTAAATTTTCCATAAAAACCGAATGGCTTGATTCATGAAGATGAGTAGACAAGCTACTCGGGTTTGTAGTACTTTGGTTAATTCTATTTAGTCGTATTGCGCCCGTTTTGTGTTGGCAAAAACGAGAGCATAAAAGTTGTTTAGTCTGGCCAATATATACTTTGTTACAAGTACAAGTAACTTTATATACAACTTCTTTTTTATTATTTAATGGTGTGGGATCTTTCAAAGATGATAAAACAGTTTTATCTAAGAAATTATTACCTTTTCCCACAACTTTTAAATTAAATTTTTGCAGACAACAACTAATTTGCTCATGTTAATCTTTTACATTTGGAATTCCAATATAATTAGCATTAACCGTCTAATAAATGAATTTGGATAACCATTCTCCAAAAGGGTATTTTTAGTAACTGAAATTTCAGTTTATTTCAACTTTAAAGTTGTCTTTATGAAAAACGGAGTCCGATAAAAGAATAATCTTGTCACATAATAATTTCACTGTGTTACATTTATAAGAATTTGGAAGATGGGAATCGAAATTAAGATATCTATCAGATCAAGTAGTTTTGTGAAACCAATCAGTATAAATTGAACCATCAATATTATGAATTAACAACAAATCCAGAAAGGGTAATTTATTATTAGATTCCAATTCAATAGTAAATTTAACGTTATTATTAAATGAGTTGAAAACACTAAAAAATAATCAATTTTATCATTAGGATCGCTGTTATAATATCGTCAACGTATCGAAAAATCAAAATAGGCTTAACATCAAGAGAAGATAGAACACTTGATTCAATAAACTCCATAAATAAATTTGCAACCGCGGGACTAATGGGTGAACCCATCGGTGATCCAAAAAGTTGTTTATATATTTTATTATTGAATGAGAATTCACAATTATTAAGAACAAATTTCATAGCATAATTAAATTGAACTTTTGTTAGAATTGTTCCCGAATTTCTCTTAATATCCTTCCACTTTTCACTTATTAAATTTAATACCAGAATACTATCTTTATTAGTAAACAAAGAAATGACAATATGGTGTGGTTTGTCGGTAAAATTTGTTTAATTTTGTCTTTTAAAATCAAATGAATTTTTTATATTAGTAGTTGATTTACCTACAGTTTTTTTCAAAATATCTGAGAGAAAAACTGACAGTTGATATAATGGCGTACCAATGGAGCTAACTATAGGTCTATAAGCTATTTGAATTTTTGGCAAACCGTACAACTTTGCCACGAACCCATGATAACTCTTAAGTTTATTCGATTCGTATAAAGTAATTCTATTTTCATTTTTCCATTCTCCAACCATAATATTTAATCTTTGTACCGAATTTAAAGTGTCTTTTGGAATTAATTGATATGTGTTCGTATCGTCAAGCATTAAATTTATTTTATTGTGATAGTCTGATTTATTATATTAATTAAAACTGTAATATTGCCTTTATCAGCTCTAGTCACTAAAATCTCAGGATTAAGTTTAATAAACATTTTTGTAAAAGAAACATCATTTAAAATTTTAGATTCGGTCTGAGATAAACGTTTTTTGTGTCTACTTCGGGTTTTGAAATTTGTTAAAATGTTGACCAGTTCATTTCTCAAACGGGCTTTGTCAATATTTTCATCCGGGATGTCTAAAAGTTTACCTTCTATATTAGCTATAATTTTTTTATACGGTACAAATTTGTCAGTAATAGGCGAACACAATTTTTCACCGAGTCTTAAAATATTGATTACTGTTTCGGGAATTTCATTATTCGTCAAACTAACTAGCCATTTTTGGTTGTCAGTGTTATCGTTAACTATCAAATTATTTACGTTTGTTATATTTGATGAATGATTAACATTGTCTACATTAATATTGTCAATAAAGTTGTTGTTTATATTTATATGATTATCTAAATTAAAATTTTTTAAAATATTATCAAACTTTCTCAAATGTAAAGCGTTATAAAAATCATACCTTGTTTTAAAACTTTGTTCTATTTTGTTTACAAAATTTTTATAAAAATATACCGAAATGGCATCTTTAATACTTTTCAAATTTCGGAAAATCAATTTATTCAATTTGTTTATTCGGAGAAACGTTTCTGCAATTTCTTGGCTGATCACACCAAAAATGAAACGTGCTTCCAATCGACGGAAAACGATTTCATTAATATTGTTGATATTTTCCATTTTTATGTTCTTCGGAAACACACCTTGTTTGCGACATCTTATTAAAATTTTTTTTTATTAAGAGCTTTAGCCAGCTTCAATTTAAGTTTAAATAAACTTTTCATAGTAACGACTACAATGTTTCCATATCGCGCATTTATTTTTGTGAAAAAACCGTTTTGTGCCATTTTAGAAAAAGTTGAAATGTTTTATCATAAACATACTCAATTTCACCAGTCCGGGTAAATTATTTTAAATCGTGGTTAATTTTTTTTGTTTATATAACTTTAATTATAGTGTTCTATCAATTTTTAGTTAATTTGTTTTTCCTTCGCCCTGAAAATGGACATAAATAATATCCGAAAAGTCGGCGATTTGTTATTATAAATGATGATAACACAATAAATAATATATAGGCGATATAATAATATATCCAGTAAAAGCTTTTTAATTATATTAAAAAAGCCTAATAACTCCACTTGTTATTAACAATTACTGTTGTTAAGGTTCTTTATTTTTACCTTGGTATTTTAACAAATTCACTCAAGAATTACAAGCTGTTATAATGCTTCCATTCATTGTTAGCAACTTGTACCGAACCACTAGGAATTTGTTGTTCCGATTTAAATTATCTTGCGAATTACAGAGATATCCATTTCTTTTCACATTCTGAAACTTGAATATAGAGAAATATTGGAATCAAATAAATTGTATATCCATTATTATCAAATATTTATTTATATTAAGAAAGAACCAGGTTTTCCAAGTATTTTTGAAATTGAATTCCAGCTGTCTGCCTTTTTTATTTTATTTTTATAATCCGCCATTATAATATGTCATATTTTATTTTTATAATCCGTTTTGTGGTAAGTACGTTAGAAGACCATCCACTTCACTAATTAATTTCTTTTCAAATTGGTCCTAAAAAATAAAATTTTCATAATAAGCAGTTAATTCAGTTTAAAATTAAATAAATAATTTATCATACCATATTCATGATGTTAGCTTTTAATAAAAATATTAAATTAATGAAAAATAAATTTTTCTTTCAAATTTTTTTTGAAGTGAAAATCAACGGAAAACACAGCAAAGAAAAAAAATCGTTTAAAATTTTTGGATGAGTTTGGAATTTGTTTTTAGATTATTGGCGTTCGTTTGTGGAGGTAAAGGTAACTATCAATTAAATATTGCACCTTTACACACAATTATATAACTTTTATTTTATTTAATATTTATAATCATTTAACTATATAACAATTTATTATTTAGTTGTGGTTTTTATATAAATTTGTCAATACAACAATTTAGTATTTTGTTGTGAATTTATTTATAAATATTTAACATAAGAATCAATCGGTTCGCTGGATTTATTAAATATTGATTTCAGCGAACTCTATTGAGCTTTTTGTAACACGAATTAAATCCAAATACTAACTTTTATTTTTTTCTTCGCATTGTTTTTATAGTTTGGAACTAAATTGATTTTGAAATTTGATTGCAACTATTCGAAACAATTGGTTACTGAAAGTGAAAGTTTTTGAGATATTGGCGAAAAACTAAAAATAACTAATATGGCCGCAGAAAATCAAAAAGTTCTAGTGAAAGTTCTAGTTCATGAATTTTTCCGAATTTCCCATATAGTTTCAGTATGACCTAAGCTATTAGAAAAACAACCGAAAGTATTGGTTACTAGTGGAAGAAATGCCGAAAAGACGGAATATGGTTAAATTTCAAGATTTATTATACCAAGTACCTTTACTCCGGAGATCAATCAATTCGCCATTTTAAGGATCACTTTTAATATTTTATTCCGCTGAGATGTTTTATGTAGTGAAAATAGTGATGCCTAAAGAATAAAAGTTTCCGCTGGTAATTACATAACAAAATAAATTCTCTTTAGTGATAGTGCTGCCATTTGCGACGAGTAGGGCAATCTCTTATTTTCCACCAAAAAACTAATTTAAGAAAAAAGCAAAAGTTCTTTTGATGAACTTTCTTTTTTAATACGATCTAGAGTGTGTCACTAAAACCATTTTTATAAGATGCATTATCTTCTGTCAAATAAAAACAATAGCTTTGTAAAGTCTTTTTGTTTTTCAAAATTGTTTGTTGATGTTTAAGGTACGCCAGCGGCAAAAGAATGTACTACATAAATTTGACCCACTAAACCCACTGTTTATTAAAAAATCTATTTAACAAAATTTCGATTTCTAAAACCGATGTTTTGTCAGAAATAAAACAGAATATTTTATTAATTTTAAATATTATAATAATTATTTGAAGAGTCGAACATTTGACAAAATACATAATCGGCATCGCCGCATAAAATTTTGCTTAATCGTTGCTTAGTGCGTTCCATTACCTTTAATAATATTCGACGCTTCGATTATCACCTCTATTCCCCTAGTCGCATCACTTCAAGTGATGCTACTCATCTTCTTGGTTACTAGATCATTAAATCGAAACTTACAAAATAATTGTTCAATAAAGTCATTCTGGCTGTTTTTTAAATCTTAGTAAGCTGCTTTATAAATATTTCCTTGCGACTGCTATTCCTTCAAGCTTTGTTCACAAGTCGGATGGAAATCCGGGATTTATAATCCCACCATTTTAACCAATAAAATGTCAAAAATCATACAAAATACACGCCCTCTTTCATCCCAAAAAGTAGAAAAATTGCAACTTTTGAGCAAAAATCCTGCAGATGACCAACTTAACATTTTAAAAATAATTATTCAGCTACATTTTGTAGATCAATGTACTTTTTTGCTCATTTTTGTGTGTGTTGTAATGAGTACTTCTTAATGACATTTAGATTTTTTTTTTTTGTATTGTGTTGTAAAAGAGTGTCATTGTTATTTAAGTCGCAAAAGATTCGGTATCTACTAACCGCATTTCCGCAACAAGGTTTTTATAGAAACCTTGCTGATGTCTGTTGCGATTGACGGGGTTCACCCCAAATCATCTGACACTACGGGATTTTTCCTCATAATTATCGATTTCGTATTGTAAATACAATAAAAGTACGGCATTTAAAATGACCAAATCCCCACTTAACAAATCGACTATTGTTTGTCTTGAAAAAGACATTTTTTATAACTTAATCACCGATTAAAATACCCGAAACTAATATAAAATATTTAAAAGAAAAAAAATTGCAAAACTAAAACAAAATGATGCGAAACTTATATCGAAAAATTTATGAAAATAAAAATGAATTTAATAAAAACTGAGAAACTATAATGGCGGGAAATTTATGAAAAATGAATGAAAAGCAAAAAGAATTTATTAAAAACTGAATAACTAATATGATGAACGAAACGATTTTTTATTTATAATGCCAGAAAATTATATTAAACACAAAAATACGAAAAAGACGGTAATCACTGAAATTAAGATAAGCGTAATTAAAAATAAATTTATATTATGACAGCTATGTCACAAAAAGTAGACCAAATATATAGAGCAAAAAACATAACAAAAATTAAAAAAATCTCGGATGTGGGATTTTGGGATTTCCATCCGACTTGTGAACACAGCTTCAAACGACAATTTCTATCACTTGAAATTTTGACGTGGCAAACAAATAAAAACAAATTCAAAGTAATGCAGCCAACTAAGATTTAAAACGTTTTCATTGAGAGTTTTGCACAAAATTATTTAGTAAATTTTGAATTTAAAATCTAGTAACCAGGAAGATCCATAGTCACGTCGCATGAAGTGATACGTCTAAAAGAATTGAGTATTATATTGAGTATTTGCCGCATCTCCTGATCGGTCTGGTTTCCACTTTCATAAACCAAATATTTATAATATCCTCACTGAAAAAAGGGCCAATAAATTTTTTCCGTCGACTATTCCCACCCACATATTCACTCCAAATTGATAAAACCGACTACGCCGGACTACTTTTAGATTTACGCGGGCCTAATGCAAAAGTGTAAATATGGATATTGAATATCCCCCTTTCAAAATATGTTTCGTCACTCCATAAAATGTTGTTAAGAAACTGCGAATTTTCTTGGCATCGACGCAGCATTTCTTAACAAAATATCACCCTTTTTTCATGGTCAGCAGGTAAAAGGTCTTGTACACTGCGCATAGTAAGGTGCAACTTATTTCTTTTGAAAATGCGATGCAACGTGGATCGTGGCTCTTCGAGCGTCTTTGATAAATAACGAGCACTTACAGATGGGTAGACGACCCATTCACCATTCCAATTACTCTAACTTCGTCTATATCAAATTACTGGCTGTTCTACTTCTTCTCGGATGACTATGGACTCCGCCTTCACTGTACATCTGATGTATGTTTTGAAATACTCTGTAATCGGGAAAGCGTTCCCGATTTGGATATCGTTTCTGGTATTCTCTTGCCGCAACTCGGGCATTGCCATTACGTAAATCATAAATTAAATACTTAGAGTGTGACTTATTTGAAAGTCTAAGTCTCCAATAAGTCTATTCGACATGAGGCTTATTGTAGACATTCAAATAAGTCAGTCTCCACAAAATAAGTCACGTATTGGACCGCAGTCTTAATAAACATATTTTTCATAAAGAAAAATGTGTTTATTAAGTGTAAGTGTGTTTCGCCAAGTTCCTACGGCAACTAGTGTTAAAACTTTAAATGCAATTCATTTCTGCATATTCGTGGTGGGAATAAGCCACATGGTTAATGACATTTTAATTATAAGCGTTCGAGTATGTATGGAACTACTAATATGAATTAAAAAATGTTTTTATATTTATACCAGAAATTTTGCTTAATTTGGGCTACTGGATTTCCTTAAAACAATTGGTATAGGTACTTTAGTTTACCATTGTGTTCATCATTTTGTTTTATTTCTGACAAATCATCTATTTTAGAACACGAAATTTTGTTAAGTGAATTTTTTAATAAACACGACTTACTTTGTTAAAAAATTCAAAAAAAAAACATTGTTGTTGAAAGCCCGGTGTGTGATACCATCTTAAAATCTGCATTAGTGTCGCATATATTTCAGATAGTGAGTCAAATTTTTGTAGTACATTGTTTCCAGCTAGCGTCACTTAAACATCAACAAACAATTTTGAAAAACAAAAAGATTTTACAAAAACCATTGTTTTTATTTGACAGAATATAATGCAGCTTGGAAAGTTACACTCTTCTAGATCGTATTTTTTACTGGGTTGATTTAAGTTTTAGGTCTCTTCCAATTCTTCTAAAAGATGAACACACTAAGCAGCAGCAGCAGCGGGCAGCAAATTTAAATATTACTTTATTCGCTTGTGTTATGATTCAAAAACATATTTTATGTGAAAATATAGGCATTTCCAATAAAACAAATCAAATATTTTGTAATATAACACAAAAATGTATAATTTAAAGAACTATATTAAATGAAGTTGTATCTACCGTCGGCGACATCAATAGGTTCCACACTCAGAAGCATCAATTTACTGTTCTTTGTTGCTACCCATAACCTCAATAAAATTGACACAATTCGAATTTCCAAATAAAACGAAAACTGCTGCTTGTTTTGAATGCTTACTACACACCCGGTGGTGTGGTTTGTTTTGATCATGCTACGCTGCTCTTGGTGTGTTTCACCTTCAATTGTTTTACTGTGTTTTGAGTCTAAACGAAACTAAACGTTTTACTTATATTGTTATAGGATTAAAATATTTCTACTTGAAGTAAAACTTTTATAAAATAAATAATTCAATGATCATAATATACGACTTTATACGTTCATATTTTGAATAATTCAAACGAATTTTATGATTTATCTTGATTAACTAGAAAATTCTATTAACACAAACAATTTGATTTAATTCATTTCACAAATATCATTCCCATATTAGATAAATTTCCCCCCAAAAATATACAAATTTCTTCGTATATGTATTTCGTTTCATAATTTTTTATAAAAAGATTTTCGTGTTTATAAGAAAATCATAAATATTTTGACAGGTGTTGAGAAATAATGATACAATTTCCGGCAAAAGAAAAATGTATAGCTCTACTCAAACGTTAAAAAATTGTTAGGGGATAGAATTTTCCACCCATGTATACAAAGACATCACACACTCACATATTTTATGTATGTATTAAGATTATGTGCGTATGTTGTGAAAAAGTGACTTGACGTGTGGGACATATTTTTTAATCGTGCATGACAAAATCGGTGTAATTGAATATTATAAGTTATAACACGACTGTAGATAGCATGGAAAAAAAAGAGTGAGTCCATTATTACTCGCAAGGAGATGTGTAAACAAGGCATGTGTATAGTGCGTATGTATGGTTTACTTTCTCTTCAGAAGAAATGAAATTTCACTAATCAGATTTTTTCATTTATTTATTATCGTCAAATTGGTATATTACTCTTTTGGTATAATCGACGCAATTGGGTTATGGTAGCTAAAATAAGATACATATACTGTAGACTCTAACTTTTCTAATTTTCTTTAAAAAGCTGCATCAATGGTCGTTCCATATCTCGTAGTAGATATATTTCTATCTGCGTTCAAGTGCAAATCGAATTCGTCTCGAAGGAAGTTTATTAGTGGTTCAACTTCAGGACAGGCAAATTAACATTGAAATCCTCGCTCATAATCATCGGCAAAAGATGGTAGTCTCCTTTGAGAGATTTTGGAATTCTTTCAGAATATGGAGCAAGGACGAAATGTATGAACTTGATTATGTCTTCGACTGTTTTATTCGGCGAGATGTATGCAACTACCGAAAGAATCTTGTTTCCATTGGGAAGCTGAACTTAAGCCGTGCAAATAGCGCCAATGGGTTGTGTTGTTACACTCATACCAGTTGCTAGTCTAACGATGATTTTTTTTTGCGAGTTGACTGTATGAGTTCTAGTTGAATTTTTATACAGCAGAACATTACAAGATAGTATGGATAATTATAGGCTAATTAAATGCCACATTAAAAAATTTTGGGTTCCATCCCTTCCAACTAAAACGCGGATTCTGCTAACTTTAGAAAAAGTTAGCAGAACC
The DNA here is from genome assembly GCA_947310385.1 of Nephrotoma appendiculata. NCBI lineage: Eukaryota > Metazoa > Arthropoda > Insecta > Diptera > Tipulidae > Nephrotoma > Nephrotoma appendiculata. Next base: position 87,263,596 of record OX371225.1, read on the forward strand.
GATATCAAAAAATGATTTAAAAACAATTTGAAAATTAAAAGTTAATTTTAGGCTAATTAAATGCCCTATTTAAATTTGTTTATTCTGCTCGATCTAGAAAATGCAAAAGGCTTTATCATTTCAAAGCTACGAGTAGCAGAACCCAAATCGAACCAAAACCGAAATTAGAACTCAAAACAAGATCTATTGACAAACAAATAATTTTAGGCTCACAATGGGCTAATCAAATACCGCATTAAAAAAAATTGGGCTCTACCCGTTTTTAACCAGAATTCAGGTACAATTTTAAAAATTTAAAACTAGGTACACCAAGTTTTTCTCGCACACTATTTCTATTATGTAATATTTCTTTTTTAATTTTTTTCAATTGTTTTATATTACAACGACACAAATAAATTGTTATGATTCGTTGAAAATTGGAAGTATAGAGAATAGTAAAATGCACGTGTAAAACAAGTTGTGGACAAAATAAACATACTCCTACTTTGACCGATTTAGGGAGAGTGATGTTTTTTAAAAGTAATTTTTCATGTATCTTATTTTGCTGCCACCTGGATAATATATGTTGAACCGTTGACTTAGCGTTTCGTCCTCATTTAATGTAAGCGGCCAGGGGGTCAATTCGCGTTCAATGAAGAGCACGATGAAAAAAGTGTTCAGTGAGAAACACACATTTCCGATTGCCGTTCGTTGAGAATGAAAAAAAATGACGTCAAAATCTTTTCATATGAAAACGTCTTTCTCACGGAGTATTTTGATCATGAGAATGCTATTTGACATTTGTGGACATTATATATTTAAATAAACACATAAATGGGAAACTTAATTAAAAGAAAGCGACCTACAGAACAGCAGAAATCTAATTTAATAGATTTCCTTGAAGCCAATGTTGATATGGCACACGATTGGCATGACGTTAAATTGTTTGTTATTGTTTATATTGTAGATTAACATCAGTTGATGGGACACGGTCTAGATATAACTCATGGAACGAATTAGCTAGTGAGTTAAATGGTTTAGGGGCGCCTATAAAAACGGGGGCAAATAGCGAAAGTTTTGGATGAACCAAAAGTAAGTTAAATAAATTATATTTTTTAATATTTTGATTAGTTTTTACATTTTTTTTTTGTGTAGGTTGTATGTAAAAGATCGCCACGCACACGGCACAACTAGCAATTGCAAATACAAAAAGTAGTGTTAACGGTACTAAAGTATTGAAGCCTCTTACCGATCATGAAATTCTGATTCTGACGATTATGACTCCACAAGCCGTCGATGGAGATGTCGCGGTGCTAGAAGTGGATCAAATGGTATGTTATTGAATCTGCAATACCATAATAAATAATAATACATATAACACATTTTTATTGTTCTAGTCTGATTTAAAAGACGACATATGTGGGATAAGTTATTCACCCCCATCACAAGAGACAACGCCAGCCGCAACTACATCTGCTTATGCAGGGCTGCAAGGCTTCCGAACTTGGGGTTAGTATGGGAATCAATAACCACGGCTGTAGCGGGTACCAATAACCAAATTTGCCTCACAGATAGAATATTGCAGTTCAAATTGTTGTCTCAAATTTGAGCGACGCCAAATACAGGGTTATCCAATTCGAGGTTGATAAAGTAGAAATCTGTATACCGACATCTGTCAAAGATAAACGTCAAGTACGCTGTCATTTATTTAGTTGATATTCTGCCATTTAAGAATATGGAGCATTTAACAATCGACCAACGCGTTAAAATTATTAAATCTGCTGATGCTGATTTTTCGAACAAAATTTTCTTCAGTGATGAAGCTCATTTTTCGCTTGGTGGATACGTTAATAAGCAAAACTGTAGAATTTGGGGCTCAGAAAATCCACAATTGATTGTAGAGAAGCCATTACACCCGGAAAAAGTCACTGTTTGGTGCGCATTGTGGTCTGGTGGTGTGATTGGGCCGTATTTTTTTGAGAACAACCATGGACGAACCGTTACCGTCAATTCTGAGCGCTATGGCCGGATGTTAACCGATTATTTTTTTACGAAAATCGAAGATTATGATCTTGACGATATGTGGTTCCAGCAGGATGGAGCAACCCAGTCACGTAACACGAGCAAATCGAGATCTTTTGCAAGAGAAATTTCCTGGACGTTTGATTTCGCGATTGGCTGATGTCAATTGGCCTCCAAGATCCTGTGAGTTAACGCCTTTGGATTTCTTTTTGTGGGGCTACGCGAAAGATCGTGTTTACGCAAACAATCCTCAAACTCTTGACGAATTGAAAACTAATATTCGTAAGGTAATGGCCGAGATACCGCCCGAAATGTGCCGAAAAGTCATTGAAAATTACCTCAAAAGAATCAAGGCCTGTAAGAAGTCCCGTGGAGGACATTTGAATGATATCTTGTTTAACTAAAAATGGCAAGGATCAATCTGTAAAATGAAATAAAAATTACAATACATTCCGAATATTTTGTGTGTTTTTTTTAAGTTTACTTTATCAACCTCGAATTGGATAACCCTTTATAAGTGTCGTGTGTTGTTCCGTCAAATCTCGCATTGACGTTTAAAATTAAAAATTTGCTATCGCAAACTATTTGCACATTCTTTGAATAGCCGCCCTTTCTGCAGTAGTATACATGTTCTATATCACAAATTCGAATGTGTGTTCCGTCTATCAATCCGAACATATCAGGAAATTGATACATTTCGAAAAAATTTTGCTTTGTCCGCAACATTTCGGACCCGGTTGGTAATTTGATATATTCATAATATAAATATTATCCATATATTTCTATTTCCATCTGAAAAACAGCTGCAAAAGTGCAAAATAAACATCACAATGCCATGTGCAATGAATATTTTGCACATATTTAACACACAACTAAAGACTGAAAGAAATGAAACTGATAAACAAGAGATTAGGTGGGGGTAACAAAGCAGAGAATAACAGAAACTGAAGTAAATATATTTGTTGTCTCGCTTCGACATATGCAAATGTTTCAATCTATTTCATTCTGCTATCAACGTTTGTATTGCTGAATGCTGGGTTTATTCTAAAATAAATGGTTGTTGTAAGTGTACAAAGTGGTTGTTGTACCATTTTCGTGTGTATTTCGATGAATTGCTTGTTTGACGAATAATAATATTTTGTTGTGTTTCTTAGAGTAACAGAAACAAGTAGCTACAGAATCAATGTATCTTTGAGAAATACCGTCACATATTAAACTTCATGTACGGCGATTCATTAAAATGTTCCATAAAATGTTAAACAGAATGATTATAACGGGATTCTGATATACCCTTCTATTAATTTTTTCTGGTGAACACAGAATTAAAACAATGGATTAATGCCAGGTTTGTCTCATCCATTATATAATGTTCGTTAAACAGACAAAGAACTTCCATGAGTAAAATATTTACAACATTTCTGTAAACATGAATAAACTGCATTGGTAGAATGAGGCTTTGAATAAAGCTTATTGTTATATTAAATATACACAACATGATAATTAGATTATAATTAGCAAGCTACATAGTCTGGCTCTTATACACATAACAATAATATTTTTCATGGTTTGTTCATAACACAATAATAAAAAAAAATGTTGGGCCTACCATAAAGATAATTTTTGGTCGTTTTTGGGTAAAGGCATTATATTACAGCTAATAGAATGGTTTCGAAATAATTTATTTATTTTTCAGAATTGTATTCACGCGTAAGCATAATATGTACTCCTTACGGATATTGTGTAACAAATTTTTTGGATAGACGTTAATTTAGAACAGGTGTTAAAGAAAATATGATTTTAAAGAACTTGGCCGTGGGTGCGTTGCTTTTTCGGAACGGTAAAACTTTATAGAAAATATTTCCAATATAAGGTTTTACTTACGAGTTAAAATGTCATACTAATGAGGTACAAACTTGAGGGAAAAATTGTGATATCACATAAATTCGCTAATCAACAGAAATTACGTTATTAACATTGTGACTAAATATTGAAACAAGTAAAATTCCCAGAACATTTATGTAACAAAACGAGATAATAGTTTTGCTATTTTACAAGCGGTAACATATGTTAATTTTTCCTATAATCTACTCATGATGCCAATTTAGTCTCGATATGTTTCAAGTCAAGCAGTTTTATGGTTTCGTACATTTTGTATCCATTGGATGTATCCAAGTAAATAGACTTTTATTACCTATAATGAAAGGAATAATGGAAAATAATATTTTTAGGTACGAAAGATAATGCTAAATTTGATAATAATAATCATAAGGGATAATGCTATAATGTCTTATACGTATTGAATCCGAAAACAAGGTCATTATTGATTTCATGAAAATATATTCGTAAAGTGTAAAATTTAGATGTAAGAGTAGTAAGGGAAAACAGATTGAAACTACCTAGAGTTCGTTATTTAGTAAATAGGTATATTTTCAAGTGATTACGAACATGACCAATGAGAACAGAAAGATAGAATAAGAAAATAGACCGTAGGGCCCGGAACTAGAGGGAATAATACCAATCAGTCTCAAAATAATGTAGGCATATTGAAATTGTTGAAAACTCAACCTATGACTCATCGCCTACCTGCGCGATCCGTAGATTAATTTTTATTGCTTATTTTTTGTCCCTCCTTCTTTTATTTATTTTTTGCTTTTTTTCTGCTATATAACAAAATTTTTATTTATACAAATCAGTAGATACTCCTGATGATGACCTAACAAGTCGAAATCGATCGAGGGATTTTTTAAACTTTTTGAAAATTATTCAAAATAATCCTGCGAAACAAAAAAAACAAGTGATTAATAAAAATGTATATATTAAGTATAAATGTGTTTCGCCAAGTGCCTACGGCAAATAGCGTAAACAGTCATCTTGTTTATTAAATGCTGTGGAACCTCTAACAAAAAAGAAAACCGACCACCCTTCTAATACAAATATGTGTGATTTGACTGCAAATTATAGGTAAATGTTAAAATTCATATTAACAAATCACAAAAATAAAGTATTGAGCATAATTTTTTAAATTAATTTTATATATTTTGCAACAATAGGAACCCGTGTTCAACATTGAATTCAACGCTACCTAACACAGATGAAAGGCAATCTCTATCAGAAAATTTCATATAAAATGGACTCATGAATTTCTTTGGGTCATTGAAAAGGTAGGCCGAGCTTTTTGTAGTTTATGTCAACAATCATTACCCAACCAGTTCCAAAATCTGAAAAGACATGGTGATTCGGGAAATCATTTGGCCGTTTGGAATTCTTTAAAAAATCACCAAAAAATCGACGACATAAAAAAAATTTCTGAATTGGGAAAAACTATGGAAAACTACAAAACCGCCGAACTTAAAATTTTAATGTTCATAGTTCAAAACAATTTACTATTTTCGATTATTGATGAAATTGTAGAACTGGTCAAGTCTTTAGATGAAAATTCGAAAATTATTCAATATATTAAATTTGGTAGAACTAAAGGAAACGATTTGTTCTTTGTTAAGCGATGAGGGTACAAATAACATTGTAGAAATATTAAAATCCCAACATTTCTCAATCATAATTGATGAAACCACCGATTACAGTAGCAAAAAATGCTTAACCTTGGTAGCTCGATATTTCGATTTTCATCAAAATAAAACGATCGATAGTTTTTTGTGCCTTTTAGAGCTAGAAAATAGTGACGCAAAGTCGGTATATAACGAAATTTTTTGATCTTCATAAAATTCCAATAACTAATTGCTTGCGGTTTGGGGCGGACAATGCCAGCGTAATGATAGGTAAAAAAGGTGGAGTTCAGGCTTTATTAAAACAACTGAATCCTTATTTGTACTCCCTAGGATGTACATGCCATTCCTTCCATTTATGTTCCTCGGCAGCAGCGAAAAAACTTCCACTACAGTTCGAAAGTTTGGCAAGAAATATATACTTTTTTTCGCACATAGTCCTAAAAGACAAAATGAATTTCGTTCATTTCAGGAATACTTTAATACTCCATATCACAAAATCCTAAAAGTAGCGAACACTAGATGGTTATCTCTTAAAGGAGTTTTAAATCGAATTTTAGAGCAATGGTAGCTTCTTCTACATTTTTTTTTATTAAATACATTTCAGACTGATTCTGATTTGGCTTCACAAATTTCTGAAAATTTAAATAACGTTAATTTGGTTTATTTTCTTTTTTTATCATACATTCTTAAAATTACAAATAATTTAAATAAAGAATTCCAAAGTGAGACTCCAAAAATTTATAGGTTGCTCCCTTCTATTAAAACATATTTATTGACAATCTTACACAATTTTGTTAAATTGGAATTTGTCGAAGAATCCAATTTAAATGAGTTAAAGTTTGCCAATGATATTTGTGTCACAGATAAACTAATATATTTAGGCCCAAAAGCCGAAAATGAATTAAATAAAAATGTTCTACCTGAAGAAGCGGTATTAGAAATAAAGAAGCGTTGTAAGAAGTTTTATATCAAGTTGTGTACTCAAATTCTGATGCGTGTCGATTTTAAAGATGAAACACTAGTTCAATTACAACATATAGTTCCTCAAAAATTGGGTGAAAGTATAATACCTTTGCTAAACATCTTTCCGCAAATTTTGAAGAGACCGAAGAAGAGTTTCGAACTCTGCGTTATCAAAAATTTGTGGATAATTCAACAAAGTTGGAGGATTTTTGGGGAAGGATATTCGATTTAAAAAACGGGTAAACAAACCAATGTTTCCAAATTTAAAAATATTTATAGGCGATTAGGCGGTTTATTAAGTTTGCCACATAGTAGCGCAGCCGACGAACGAATATTTTCAGAATTAAGCAACATAAAAACTAAAAACAGGAATTCGCTAAAAACTTCTACAATTAACTAATTGCTAATTACCAAACAAATAACCAAAAATTCGCTTATTGAATGGAAACCGTCCAAAAATTTATTATCAAAATATAAATTAGCAAACTCCTAGGATTTCGGATTAGATTTTATTAATTTATGTTGTTTAATTGCTCTAATTTGTAATTAATGAATTGATTTTGCTCTAAATGTGAAATACAAACAAAAAGGCTGAAACTTAATATTAAAGTTAATTTAATGTAATATTTAAAATAATTAAATTAAAATCGTACTGTGTTATTTTATTAATCAGTTTTTTGGGTTTTTATAAAATGAAAATTTAGAATTAGTTATACAAATGAATTGTATTGTTTATTTTTATTGTAATTTACAGGTCTACAAGTATATAATGAACTGTTATTTTTTAATTTTGTATAGTATGTGTAGTAATAAACTGTGCTGAATTGAAATAAAAAAAATTTGTTTAATTTTTTTGTATATTTTTGTGTTGTTACTCGTGGAGCCGATTGGAGCCGACTATAAATTTGATTGGAGCTGCCTATTTTTTTTTAAACGGCAGCGCTGACCTAGGCCCGGAACTAGAGGGAATAATACCAATCAGTCTCAAAATAATGTAGGCATATTGAAATTGTTGAAAACAAATTGGACTAGCTATAAAGAAAAAACCGTTTGAACTTATTTAGCTTTGGTTAAGACTATCTGAAGCTGGAAAGTACCAATCATCTTACCAGGAATTTTTCAAGTTGCAATATTGCGAAGATATGGATACTAAAGTTTTGGTCGAAAACTGAGTCATGCGGCAAAAACTACCGGAACGAATTAGTGTTAATATTTGTGTGTGTATGCATTGGTGTGTGTGGCATTTATTTCTATGGGTGTTTTCCAAACACCGACTTATTTCAAACTTATTTCACTTATTCAACATCTTGAATTAGTCGGTCAAGCTGTTAAAATTTCTTTCACTGGCTATTTTGATAAATTATTATTATTTTCTATAAATTATTAAAATTGAAGGGCGTCAAATATGGTTGTATGAAGAGAAGTCTGCTTTACAATGGAAAGATGAATCGAGATTCAATTATAATAAAAAGCAAACTTCGATTCTCAGTAGATGCTTTTCAAGAACTTGTTCAAGTTTATCCTTCGAAACATCATAGCGCAGTATCGGACGTGTTTAAATAGGCAGTTTGTGCTATCGATTGGACTCATATAAAAATCAAATACCCAACCAAACGACATGACGAATCAATTCATTTTTTTTGCTGTTTCTGTTGCTGAGCATAAACTTGTTCATATTTGTGTTGGTTGACCAGGCCTTTTTTCACGATCAACGCGGTCGAGAACTACTGATATTAAATCAAAAATATCCATCACCCGTACTACTATTATACATACGTATTATTTATACGTACTACTACACCTTATTTTTTTCAATAAATGCATATATTTTCTTTACACAACATCTTTAGTATTTGATCTTTTTTCTATTTATTAACTAATAATATCACATTTAAAAAAAAATAAAAAAAATATAAAAGTTAATTCATTTACTTAACTCAATAAAACTCGAACTACGTTTCTAATGGCTCGATTTCTCAGAAAATTACAATTCACGTATATTTAAAGTCGAAAAATGTGATTGTGAGAAAAAATTTAAAAAGTCATGTCAATGGTACTCTATAGAGCTGGTATGATATATCATACAATGGACAGTAACAGTATATTTTTTATATTGTTTCACCATTTTTTTAATTTATTTCTGTTTCTAATGATAAATTTAACAAATAATAATATAAATAAAACATATTACAATTCATTTAAAATTGAAAAATAAGAAATTTTAACACAATAAGTAGGTTAGGTTTCAGTGGTTGACACTTAGGCCATTTTCGGCCCATTGTGATAACACGCATTTACGCCACATCATTAACCCATTCAACTATTCACTTACTCACACAACTACAGTATACCACCTGCACATTGCAAGCTCCATATCAACCTGTACATTGACATGGACGGTGGGTCGGCGCAATTCTGCACTCCATCAGAGGGTCTTAGTTGTGTTGATTAACATCACCGATTGTAATCGATGATGAAAAATCGATTTGCATCTAGCCTCTGATGGGATTTGAACCCAGTACCTCCCGGTTCAAGTGCCGAAGTTTTAACCACTGCACCACTTGTCCGGTGAACACAACAAGTAAGTATTTGAAAAATCTCTTAAAAAAATTGGAACGGGGTTTATGTAGAAGATTCTTTGCAAGTATTAAGCGAACCAAACTTCTAGTAAATTATAGAATGGGAACTTTGGATGTGCCTGTCTGTACAAAAACCGTCTGTTAGTAACGGCTCCATTTAACGTGAACGGCATAGCCCGTTGTGTGATAAACCATACACCATCGAAAATATGTCACTGTAATCCCTATAATTGCTAGTTATAATTTTTATATTCTTTAAAATTAAATTAATTAATATATCCTTTTTGTAAAAAAATTACGTAGCACACAATAAAAGTTAATGTCACAACTAATTTTTTATAAAGTCTCTTATTTCCAATGGCGATCCATTTTGTCCTTAATGCACATCGATCAAAATACAACTAAACGTTTTTTATCCGTTAGTTTTTAAATTATTTTACAAGTACTTAAGATGAAAAACAAAAAAATTTTATGTATAGTATTCAAGAGAGAAGATGTTAAGAAAGGAGTGATTTGTGTATGATATATCATACATCGGGCGTTAATGGGTTAACAAAAATATAACAAAACTTAGTAAAAGAAAAAAACATACAGTTCGTAGTATTATTATTATTATTACTAATAAATATAATTAATAATTTGTGTGCCACCTTTTCTGAGCTATGACCTGTTTTAGGTGATTCTGCATTAAATGCACCAGTTTTCCTGTTCTTCCGACGTTATTTAGTTAGAATTTAGATTTGTGTTTTGTTCTAATATCATGTAGTCGCACCTGTTTTTCCAAACTATTCCAAAGAAGTGTAGCTCTACGGCCATCTGATTTGCAAATGTTGAATGTGGATGTAGTGCAGATCACACAGCAATGATAACTTCATTTCCCGAAAACCACTCATCAACTCAACAGCGGGACACATTTGATCATCTTCACAGTAAAGCTCGAATAGCTATTGAGCAGGTTTTTGGGATAATAAAGACAGGGAGGTGTATTTTTCTACGGTCACTAGAAATTAGCATTGAAAATTCAGTTAGTGCAACCAATGACAACAATGACTTTTGTTGTTTGCTGCATACTCTACAACATTTGTTTAAATGTTGAAGATCTGATTGCAATAAACACCGAATTTCAACAAAACATAATCTTCCACCTAAAAATAACAATTATTAACCGCAAACTAGCGCCGTAAATTTAAGAAACAATGGGCGCTTTCAGGTACTCTATCATGATTAGTGAAATCATCGCAAATTATGTAAATTTTTATTTCACTAAATAAAATAAAAATTTAATAGTTTAGTCTTATAATTGTTCATTATCACAAATAATAATTTTAGACCGCAGTTCAATTAGTGACTTATTAGAAAATCTACAATAAGTCCCCAGTCGAATAAACCTAATGTAGACTTGTTTGACTTTTGTGGGAGACTTTCGTCTATACTTATAACTCATTTATATATATAAACTCATTTCAACAAATGATGAATGCTCAACTTCCTGTGCATCTGACATTTTCGAATCATATTCGATTATGTCATCGAAATCGACACTATTTTCTGAAATGTCGTGCTCTTATCATATTATTAGGTCTAATGGTGTGCTTGATGCCCGTTAGGTCGTTCATTCTCTCTTTTCTAAAAATTTAGAAAATATTTCAATTCCAATTAATAAATTAAACTAATTATGCACAAAACTTACGCCTATTCTACGGGATATTGACCATTTTTTTTTTTAAATTCTGCGATTTTTGCACTTCTAGCCGCAATAAGAGCAAAATTCGCTCAGAACTTAAGTCCTGTCTCTCGTCTATCTATACATAGTTTACAGAAATGTTCTCGATTATTTAAAAACCAATTGTATTTTATTCAAAGTATTGTATATTTTTCAGGCAGCATATGAATTCCACGTCAAAAAAATCAACCGAATTTATGGCTTCTTCGTAAGCAGTGAAGTGCTGCTCGGCCAGGCCATGAGTCGGAAGAAGTAGTAGTCCGAAGGAGCAATGTCTGCGGTGAATACAGCGGGTGGGGTAGGGCATCCGATTAAAGCGCCTGTTGTGTAGATGTTATATTAGGTCGCTCCAAACTGATCCCACCAGATAAACAGCATTAGCTTCTTGCCATATTCGGTTTGACGGTTAAAGTTAATGCCTGACTGGGCTTACGATTCGATGCAAATCAGCCAACTGCGCTTTATGACTTGGTTCAGTGTCAAGAATAAATTAGCAAGATTTTAAATGCAATCTTTTAACGTTTGCAAAAAATCTTAACTTCTACGAAGAAGTAATTTAAAAATTAGACTTCGAAAACTTACCTGTCATCCAAGCTTGCTTGCTCGATTTCCAATGTAATGGCAGAGAAGCTGTTGATATTCCTTTAACACTAGATATACCGACAATTTGAACATACCTATTTCTACCGACACCAGTCAAAATGACTGGTCTTAGAAAAAATGGCTAGTGGGGTTTCCGGTTTTTATATATTTTAAAAAAATTATAAATTACTTCAATTAGGTTAATTGTAATATATTATATTAATTATAACTTCATTCATTAGTTAATTGAAAAATAATAATATAAAAAAAAGAATAAAGTGAAGTAGTGATTTGAAAATAAAATTGTAAAACCAGTCATTTTGACTGGTGTGGTAAATCTAGTGTTAAAAGCTCGAGGATTTTCAGATTTATAGCAAAAGTGATAATCTATCTTTTGCAACCTTGACACCAGGAGCAGATTTCTTTTCTTCGGATATACACGTTCTTCAAGGCATCCTGACGTTCTTCTAGGCATCCAGATAGACCAGTCTTATCAGCATCGAAAAATCGTCTGTAGATATTTACCATTTAGCAGCTCAGTTGTAGCTCTTGTAACGATTCCCAACGGCTTCGTTCAAAGTTTTTTTAATTTATGCAATTTATTTAATGATTTAATGTTGCCTAAATATTGACTACGATATTGTATAGTTGAAAATGATTGAACTGATCGTGAAAGGTAATAATATCGATTGATAAGGCAGTTCGATTAAGCTGGAAAAAAATATCGAGTGGTCGATACAGCAGTTTTTCGCATTTTTTTTGCAAGGATGATGGTGGAAAATAAATAATTTTTTTGGATCAGTTAAGTTTGGGCGAGAATTTTGTGCGCGATTGGAAATATAAAAAAAATTTAATTAGATAAAAAATTAAAAGAAAATTAATGTGAGAAATATTAAAAACTACGTTAAGTTAAAATTAAAATTGAGTGTATTACTAGTTTTATATTACAATAACAAATTATATTAGAAGTATTTGAGTATAGATTTTTTTTGGTAAATCATATAAATGGACTAAATTTTGTGATCATGTGATCTAGTGGCCATAGACGAAATAGTGAAATATTACTTTTTTTTGTGACTAAACAAACATAATTTTTTTTGATAGTTTGAGTGACTGTGTGATGTTAATAATGAAAAATGTATGTGCTAATTAATTTTAAGAGGCGCTCGAACCCAAATTTAATGAAAAAAAAATCTAAATTGAAATAAGCTCAATTGTGTCTATGCGGTGGAATTAGCTAAACCACCGTTAAATTTAAGTTGTGAATACTACAGGCGCATATACTTTAAATGGTTGGTAATGACCATGTCCTATGCATATGACAGGGCCGAATGTCGAAGGGCCGAATGTGTCGAAGGACCGAATGTCGAAGGGCCGAATGGGTCGAAGGGCCGATTTTTTTATTTTATTTTTAGAAGTATAATTTTTTAAATTTTTTGTTTTATGGAATATTTTATAAATTTTTTTTTATTAAACATAAATGAATTTCTTATGAATTTATGTATTTTAATATTTTTCATTTTTGAATATTTATGAAATTCCACATATCAGCGATACATTTTGGTGAAGGAAAATTTTGTCATGCGCCACCTGAGACATTCGGGCCTATGTGTCAGCCTTCTGATAATAGGTATATGGTACAAAAAATAAAAATAAATAATTAAATTAAATTAAATAAAAAATAAAAAAAAATGAACCAAAATTTAAAATTTTACGTTAAGCCGTGATAAAATAATTTTTAATAAATTAAACAACAATTTAACAATTAAGAGTTTCAAAATTTGTTTTAGGTGAAGGCAAATCTCTGCTTTACAATATTGAAATTACCGTATATTTGATTTGAATTTGTTTATGCTTCGTCAACCTTGCAGACACATATCAAATAGATAGTATCGCGCATATCGCTTATTCTGATAGATGTACCACAAATGTTAGCTTAATTCGTTGTGTAAGTCCCTATACTATTTCAAATTATTTTGCATCAACAGCATACAAAAATTCCTTGGAGGGAAGGGTGAACCGTCTCAAAAATGACAAATTTATATGACGAATATTTAATAATAATCGCATGTGACTACATAAAATTTATTTTATTTATAAACCATATATTTACATTTTAAATTAATCATTTAAAATTATTTATTTTACTAAACATTTAAAAATAGTTCGTATGTTATAAATTCAAATTTATTTTATTTATAAAAATATCTCTGAGATCTCTAATTAAATTAACAATTTTTTAGTTAAAATTATAACCACCTAAAAAAAATGTAGAAAAATTTAATCCAAAAGTGGAAAAAATTATAAATATTATATAAAAAATTGAAATTTATCTAAGATGGCGTCTGATATGTTTACATCTTTAGTTAAAATTATGACCATTTTGAAAAAAATGTCGCGGCAGTCAGTTTTGACCGCGATACTAAAGGCTAGCCAAAAAAAATATATTTCTAACAACAAAACAAAAATCAAACAAAATTCGGCCTTTCGACTCATTCGGCCCTTCGACATTCGGCCTTTTGACATTCGGCCCTTCGACACATTCGGCCCTTCCACATTCGGTACTTCGACATTCGGCCCTACGACATTCGGCCCTTTGATATCATACCATATGACCGTAATAATCAGTTATAATATTTAATAATTAAAAATAAGTTCAAACTATCCTTTAATGACTGTGAACTAGAGTTTCCCAGAATTAGATGTAGTTTGCTCTTCATTTTTCAAATGGTTAACAATTGATAAGGCTTTACTGCCTAAAGGCTGTATCTATAGGGCACCTACTAATGCTAGTTACTTTTATATAACAAACTATTCATCCAGAGAGAGCAAGAGTTTCTTTTATAATTCCGTGAAAATAGATCACCTTTGACCGAGTAAAACGTTTAAAGACGTCAATGTCATACACTTTAGGATGAGGCTGTTCTTAGTATGTCTGCTTATTATATTTCATTTCCAAGAATTACTTTACGAGTAGGTATGTTGCAAATTCATGTTTAACTCAGTAAATTAAAAATCATTTTCATCATCTTTTGGTTACGGCAACAATTGTTATCTTACTTGTTGTACAGTCAAAATGAATTTATTTCCCCGCAAAACAGGCTCGTTCACAATATTCAGATGATAAGTAAAATTTCCCCTTGTGATTAAAATTAATTCACTCGTGAACTTGAAAAAGAAATTGTGTGTCATGCGCACATGATTATACTTTTCTAGCAGTACTAGATTTCTCCTGCATTGTAAAGCAGTTTTAGTAAATGAATGAAAAATATTTTAATTTTGGTATTTCTACTGGAATAATCATAACTTCCTCTTGGAATAATGTAGGATGAGAACTTAATTCAAGGAAAACAAATACTTTCGTTTGGTAAATAATAGTCAATTTTTATTATAAAATGTTGTCGGGACATCAATTAATTCGAGACTTTATTTGCTATGTATGTAGTAAAATTTTGATTGTGGCCAAAATTGTAAAAAAGTCTATGGCTATTATTGTTTTCATTTCTAAGGCTCCAGCGGAGAAATATAATTTCACTCACAAATAAAATTATGTTCAATGCATATAAACGAAAAATCGATTTGTCTATAAATGTGTGAATGAACGTTTTTTTGTGAGGGGTGTTCAATAAGTTCGGTAAATCTACATGTAATAACGGTAACATTTTTATTTTGTGTTTTTATTCCTTTGTTTAGTCAACTGACCAATAAAATTTCATTTAATTTCGGTGAGTGTTTTAATGGACATGTGTTTGGGAAATTTAAAATATGGAAAATATTGAACATCGTGCTGTAATTTGAAAATTTCCAGTACGAAATTACTGTAAGGTGATACAAGAGATGGTTTGTATCGGTAGACTAAATAAAGGAATAAATAACTTAAATAATTTTTTTTTAAGATTTTTTCGGCTTTTTCGGATAAAATATTATTTTAATGGACACCCATACAATGTTTTACGACAATTTTTGTCGCATAAAAACAAAGAGGCCATTTATTAACAATATTTCTACCACAAAAGTAGAAAAAATGCATCCCCCTCCCCCCCTAAACAAATTAAATTCACGGACGTCTTTAATTCTTCTTAATTATATGTGTTGGCTTGTTATACACATACATAGTGAGAATTTCCTGTGTTTTCTGATTTAGTGATATATAATTCGCTAAATCAATATGTTCTTGTTTTGTATTATCGGTACAAAGCAAGATTTTGATTTTTGCAGTTTGGTCGTTGCAACCTGATGAGTAGACCAACTTTTTATCAGTACGAAGCCAAGCTGCCAAGAAGCTACTTAAGGGAGTTCTCATTTTTGTAAAGGTTTGTGTATCTTTGTGTACACAAGTGCCCTGGGGTTAAACGTGGGGGAGGGGAATGCATTTTTTCTACTTTTGTGGTAGAAATATTGTTAATAAATGGCCTCTTTGTTTTTATGCGACAAAAATTGTCGTAAAACATTGTATGGGTGTCCATTAAAATAATATTTTGTCCGAAAAGCCGAAAAAAACTTAAAACAAATTAAATTCACGGACGTCTTTAATTCTTCTTAAATAATTTTTATTCTCAATATTTCATATAGATTTACCGAACCTATTGAACACCCCTCGTAGACCAACTAATTTGAAAGATAAAACTATGAAAAACATATTTTATGTATATAAGCATAACGAACATAACGAATGCACATAAAATATTCTTTATTTTCAGGAAATTTAATTATGTTGCATATATACATAATAATATTGGTAGACGAGCTATCAATATGATACCCACGTAACTTGTTTTTCGCAAAAAATACTGAAGTGCAGTTAAAATATTGTTAAATTAAATTGAAAATTGTGTACATAGTAGAATCATAATAAATTTATGTACTCGTGCATGCAGCATTAAGCATAATTATTATTTCCATGATTTCTCGCTGTTTTAACAACTTTACTGAAAATTTGTACTTCTTCCTTACATACAATCCACTGGTTAATTAGCGCGCTTTACGTATTTAAAATAACGAGTTTGATGTTGTACGGTTATAATTTTTTGTACAGTTTCGAAGATTCAGTTAGACAAATACTTTGCAAAATACAATCTGTTACAGGCTGGCTACTGCCAACCTGCAGATTTCACTAAGCGCATGCAGAGGCCTCTACGGTGATTTTTGCCGGCTACGTTCTCAGGGAGAAGTGCTAAGGTCGTGGGGTTTGAGGCTTGCATGACGCTCCTGGCTTACACCGTGATCATACAGAAAGTTAGGGGAACGCAAATAATAATAAAATCGAGTTCCGCCGAAATTCGTCGGCCGGAACCTGAGGAACGAACACAACAAAATTATAAACCAGTAGAGGTGCCTTGGTGCGCGCATCCATTCGAATTCAAACAGGGCAAAGCCCCGGTTACGAAATTGGTTGCGGGCACCAAGGGACCGCAAACACTAAACCGACACAGAGGGAGTCTCCGCTCCCATCATACCGACCGAAAAATTTATTATTTCATTTTATTTTAGAGAAAAAAAAAACACAACAAAAGGAAAACAGCTTCCCCCTCCACCCGCACCAGAAGAAAACGAGAGGGAAAGAGAAAGCAATGCGCACCGAGCGCGCACCCGCTGTGCGGCGCTCGATTACAAAAAAAATTTACAACAACCAAAAAATTGAAAATATATATAAAAAAAATAATAATAATAATAAAGAAATAAAATAATCAAAAAAAAAAAAAAAATTTTTGGTACCTTAATAATTACTGTTGCGGCCTTGGTGCCGTCATGCCACAGGTGATGTGCCACACCCGGACCGTTGCGGTGCCTTTCACCGTTACCAATAACAACGAGGTGCCGGTTGGCAACCCGTTACGTTGCGGTGCCTTTCACCGATACCAAAAAAGAAACAAACTCGGGCAACCGGTTGGCCACCCGATCGTTGCGGCAGGCCACCGATTACCGTTGCGGCAGACCACCGATACCAAAAAAAATATAAAACACGAGGGGCCGGTTGGCCTCCCGTTACGTTGCGGGGCCTTTCCCCGATACCAAAATATAAAAAAGGAACGGGCAACCGGTTGGTTGGCTACCCGTCGTTGCGGCAGACCACCGATAACCAAAAACAGGGGCAACCGGTTGGCTACCCGAATGTGGCGGGGCCTCTCCCCGATACCACAAAATTATATAAAAAAACACGAGAGGCCGGTTGGCCACCCGTACGTTGCGGTCTGATTTTACCGTACTCAACCGGTGCGGCCCATCCACTGGTAAAATAAAATATATTTGGCCTTGCTTGGCGGCCGTAAATAATTATGTTTGGCGTTATTTCCGCCTCGGTGTTTCCGCCTAGATAGGCCGCAAAACAAATAATTTGGGCGTTGCCTCGCCTCCAAAATCAAAAAAAAAATATTTGAGTGGCCTCACCTGGCCACCCCGTATGTTATACCGTTGCTGTAAACAACCACGAAGCAATCAATGAAATTTTTCCACCAAAGCTTTCTTTCTTTTTCTTTACACCCTGCCTTTTCAAAATGCCGTTTCGCTTTCAGCAAAATTCCTCACACTACCACACTATTCACACACTCCCTGTATTAATTATTCAACCTTTCCCGATATTTGTCAGGTTTATTAGACACTTTTCAAAACTCAAAACATAAATTTTATTATTTTCTTTATTAGTAAAAAAATTTATATTCTTCAATGTTTTACATATTTTAATACTTTCAAACTAAAATTGAATTTTTTCCCATAAAAAAAAAATCCAAACTCAAATCAAAATTAATAATTTTTTTTTTTTGCTTTAACTCACGAAAAAAACCAAAACTCGATTTTACTATAGAAAAACACCAACTCGAATAATCAAAAGCAAAAAAAATTCGAGCGCCGCACAACTCGTAAAACGTTTTAGAAGAAATTAATCTCTCTTCTCTGTCTCTCCTTTATATCAAATTTTCGTTGATATAAAAGAGAGAGACATATAAGAAAAACATTTCTTCCAAAACGTTTTACTTTGCACACACTCGATGCGCACTGTCCTCTCCCTCACTCATTCTCTCTCACCTCTGCGCCACCACACGATGGGGCACAAAACAAAACGTCGAGAGTGCGTTCAGCACACATTTAACAGACGAAAGCGAAGACAACAACCGAGGTGAATAAAATAACACAAAAAATCGTCGTTGCGACCACACAGTCGTAACAAATCATCTATATACGTGAAGAGAGAATTTTGTATCTCTTTTTAAGCATATTGCGAATCTTTGTTTAAAAAAAAATCGGTTGGATATTTCATGCAGAATTGAATCAGATAGTTTCTGCGAGTTTGATTGTGTTGTTATTTTTTTTCGCTTCAAAGCACACTGCATATCTACTCCAACTATTGTATACTCACTCATACAAATTTAACTATAGAAAACTATAAATATGAAGAATGTTATAACTTTTATTAGATATTTTCTGCTTTTCGAACAAAAAAATATTATTTTTAATGGCATCTTACAATGTTTATGACTATTTTAGTCACAGAAAAAAGACCATTTACTCACAATATATCAACCACAAAAGTGCACTCCGCCCATTTTTTACCCCAAGAGAACGTGTAAAAATACACAAACCCTTACAAAAAATGAGAACTTCCTTAGGTCTTTTTTGACAGATTGGTTTCGTACTGATAAAAGGTTCGTCTACTCATCAGATTGCAAGGACCAAACTGCATTTCATTTTAAAATATATGATGTTTTTTATCACAGATCAGGTCTAATAACTGCTGGATATTATCGTTCGCCGTGTTATGCGCAATTATATTTTTATAATGTTGACACTGCTGTCAATTATAGATTACGTGAACACTCTAACCAAACATGCAATAACAATATAATGCGCAAAATGTCTCTTGAATTGGAACGCATTAATCCTTTCGTTCGGTCATTCATTGCAATGAAAGATCATTGTCAGATAGTTGAAAATCAAAATAAAGAAATGTGTATGCTCATTAAAGTAAATCGCGACTTAGATAAGTAATCTTAATATAGTTATCAGGGTGAGGCACCCTTTGAACGAAATATGGTTTCGTTTTCAAAAGTTACCATTAAAATTATCTCTATTTTGCACTCATCATTGGACTCTTTAGCGCATTATTTTTTCCAAATGGTGATACTGGGTGGCATATCAATATTCCTCATAATGTACCAACTACATCTACAGTGCTGGGAAAAAAAAATGAGCAAACATATTTTATTGCTAATTGGAATCTTTTTTTGCTAAAATTACAAAACTTTTGAACGCAATTGGCTTATTGTTTCATTTTAAATACATGATGACGTAATTTTTTGAAAAAAAAACCTGCAATTTAGGGGAAACCCCCGAAAAATGCCAAAATATTCAAAATACGATGATTAGAGTTAAAGTAATGGAATAAATTAAAACTTATTTTTTAATTTTTTTTTTTGTGTTTTATTGATTTATAGAAGTTCTATCTTTAATATTAATATTTTGTTGGAAAGCCTTTTGTTTTTATTACACCGGTACAACCCCGCAACTGATGTGCAAAAAAATTGGTCAAGCAATTATTTTATTTTATACCTACCGTTCTTGGCCGACATTAGGGTGCAGATGTTTTATTGCCTGTAATTTTTGAGTATCAATAGAGCATATTTTGTAAGATTAAGTTATTTTGTAAGTGATCCTAGTCAAATAAAGAATAAAGTGCAATTTTAGTTAAAACTAGTAGAAGCAGACAATTGAAATTGTCCGACAAGCGCTCGATAAAATAGGAAAAATGCAACAGACGGACAGACAGAGGTGTAAAACCTCTGAAACAACTAAGGTGCTAATACAACAAATTAGCCCAATAGACTAAAAATGAATAATAATAAACTCTTAAGCAAATCAAAAAAAAAATTACAGAAACTAGTTTTGAAATAATACTCTTTTTATTATAGATAAAAGTATAGAAAATAAGTTTTACATAGATTTCTCATTTGTATAAAACGAATTAAATTCCAATGTCTTGATTGTATTTGTGACTTTACATTGCGCACAATGTAAAATCACAAATACAATCATGACATTGGAATTTCATTTTTATCTTTCGTTTTATACAAATGAGAAATCTATGTAAAACTTTTTTTTCTATGATAAAAGTATGCCTAGAATAATAATTGAAAATTTAAAAAAAAAGTAGACAGCCGCGTCTGTGTGACCTATATTTTTAGAAAAAGTTGAATATCTCAAAAACGACTTGACCTAGAGTTCCCAAATTTTAAACATGACCTTTTTAGAGTAGTATCTATCTGTGTGTAAATTTTGAGCTCTCTGGTGTGTATAGTTTTTGCTGTGATAGTGCCAACAGACAGACGGCCTAAGTCTTTGTATAAGCTTACTCGCAAGAGCGAACGCTAAAAATGGGAAAAGTTAGTGAGCAGTGTAAAAGCAATATGTTGATTTGGGCGCGAAAAAATTTAACCACGCGTAAAATAGCAGAAAGATTAAACATTCCTAAAAGTACTGTCGCGTGGAATATTAAAAAATTGCAAGAGATGGGCAGTACACAAAGAAAGAAAGGCTCTGGCAGGCCCAGAAAGACAACGCCAGTGGAAGATCGTTTCTTAATATTACAATGTCGTCGGAACCGTTTTAAAACTTCATCGGACATAAGACGGGATATTGAGCGAGCAACAGGAAAACAAATTTCGGCCAGTTTAGTGAGGAAGAGACTTGTTAAAGCTGGTTTGAAAACACTTAAACCACTCCAGAAGCCAGAGTTAATATTACTAGTGAAAAAACAACTTTGCTATGGGCCAGGAACATGTTTCTTGGACTCCAGAGATGTGGAATGATGTGATTTTCCCCGATGAATCAAAATTCAAGCTGTATGTTGGAGATTGAAGAATTATCGTAAGAAGAAAACCGGGCGAGAGGCTTGGCAACGAATGTTTTTTAAGACTTCCACCAAAAAATGAAAGAGTTATGGTCTGGGGATGCTTTTCTGTGAAATGATACCGGTCGTTTGAGCTTCCTTAGTTCCAGCATTACAGCAGCTGTTGATCTGCAGTTCCTACACAACGAATTTGAGCCTTCTGTGTTCAAGCTTTAGGGCGAGACTTGCAAATTTATTTTTCAACAGGGCAACGCTCCGTGCCATACCGCCAAAGCTGTGAGTTATTAAATTTGAACTGTAGATAGAAAAATTGGTTTTCAGATAAATATCAATAACTTGTTAAAAACTTGTGTTTTTTTTTCTTATTTCTTCATTTAAAGGTAAAAAAGAACTTCGAAAAAAAGAGATTCAAGCTTTAAAAAGCTTGTTGATGACGATTTGGGAATCCATACCTCCTACGACATTGAAAAATTTATCAAACTCAATAAATCGAAGGTGTATCTCTGTAATAAAAACAAAAGGCGGTCCGACAAAATATTAATATTAAAGATAAAACTTCTATAAATCAATAAAACACAAAAAAAAAATAAAAAAAAGTGTTTAATTTATTCCATTACTTTAACTCCAACCATCGTATTTTGAATATTTTGGCATTTTTCGAGGGTTTTCCCCTAAATTGCAGGTATTTTTTTTCAAAAAATTACGTCATCATGTATTTAAAATGAAACAAAAAGCCAATTGCGTTCAAAAGTTTTGTAATTTTAGCAAAAAAAGACTCCAATTTGCAATAAAATATGTTTGCCCAATTTGTTTTTCCGAGCACTGTAAATCAAGATCGACCTGCAATTATTGAAGATTTTAGCATGTTGCACCATTCAAAAAAATTATTTCTGCAATGGTTGATAAGTATGAAGAGTAGAATGCACAAGGTTACATTTCATTCGACAACATCAAACAATTCTTAGGTCTGAAGTTTACAACAATTTAACAGATTATTTATAATTGAACCCCAATGCTAATACTGTTGGCCGTAGAGTAATTTTTCCATCTTTATTCAATGGATCTCCAAGAAATATGTAACAGTATTATTCAGATGCAATGTCAGTTGTACGCATTAGTTGAAGGCGTTAATTAAAGGCCTTACACTAAAAAATATCTTCGGTAAAGTTGAATCACTTATTTATACAATTGAGTTTCAAAAGAGAGGATTGCCTCATGCTCACATTTTACTGTCTTTAAATGAGCAAGATAAAATTGTTAATGCTACGGATATTATGAAAGTTGTATCTGCGGAGATTCCTAACATTCAAACACATCCTACATTACATGAATATGTTGTAAAACACATGATGCATGGTCCATGCGGTGTACTTAATCCAAATTCTGTATGTGTGAGAGATGGAAAATGTACAAAAGATTATCCAAAACGGTTTAATAAATTTACATATGCATCATTGAACGGATATCAAATATATAGAAAGCGTGATAATAGCTGAAGTTCGCGGTATCTGCCTCGACAATCGTTATGTTGTAACATATACAATCCATATTTACTTGGCAAATTTAATTGCCATATAAATGTTGAAGTATATACTACAGTTTAAATTGTTATTACATTTATAAATTCGGGTATAAAGGCTAGGACAGTGTATCAGTTAATTAGGTTCAGAGATAAAATGAACAAGGTCAAGAAACTCAAATTGATGAAGTCAACATTTTTTTAAATGGTCGTTATATCGGATCAACTTTAGCTGTATGGCGCATCTATGAATTACCAATGCATTTTCAATCACATGTCATCGCTAGATTTGACATTCATTTACCGTGTTTACAGAATGTTTACTTTCGAGAAGGGCAAGAACGTCAAGCAATTGAAAATGCAAGACAAACAAAATTACTAGCATGTTTTGAATTGATTCAATCAGATCCATCAGCGCACGAATATAAGTACGTATTGAAATTCCTTTGCATTATGTGCAGGAATATTTTCATTTCCAACTTTTCCATTTACGATTGCGTTTATTACATGTCTGTGGCCTAAAACCGTTTGAGGATTTAAGAATACACAATGGAATTATACACACTTCAATGTGAACAATGGAAACAATCGATATTTTTTCGAACTTCGAAAATTGTGTTCTTACACAATTCCCCCCCAGAAATGATTCATTACTATAATGTAACCAAAGGCAACGTAGATAATATGGACAATAAGGTTGTTGTATAACAAAGCGAAAGGCGCACGTTTCTACAAGATCTAGATAAATAATTAGCGATGTCTCCTATTGAAGGCCGTGCGAGGAATCCAAAAGTGATGGCCCAATTTTTATCTCACTCTGGGATACAATGTATGATAGGTCGGCCGGTTATTGCTTTCAATCAAACAGCAGCAGCTACATCAACTGCTCTGCTATGCAAATCGTTTTTGCGTGTGTTTGTAAAATTGTTTTCATTTCGTATTGAATTTTGAATGTATCAATAAAAGAATCTTATGTTTTGTAGGCGGTATTGACAGGCTGTTCGTAAATTCTACATTGTATAACAGTGTTACAATTGTCATAATAATTCTGCACATATAGTCACATTTAGAAATATTTAAAATGAAAATATGATTGTATTTGCCGTGGCTTCGTTCACCTTTATGTGACTGAATGGGTACAATTGTACCCAAATGCACATTTGACTCTAAATTTTTTTGTGATACAGTTTACGTAGGTGGCTGAAACTCTCTGACATCTATTTTATTCCTTTTTTCGTGTGTATATGCTTGTGGAGAAATATATTTTTTTCTCTATGTACAATAATTTTCCAAATAATCAATTTAGTCAAATTCTCTGTTAATTTATATTTGGGTACAATTGTACCGGGGTCTGCTAAAGGTGTTTTTTTATTCAGTCACATAAAAACTAAGGCCGGCCACACACGTACAGTTTTAACTGTCAGTTTGAACTGTGTAGCTATAACTGTCTGTTTTAACTGTGAACTGAGATGCACAAACACGTTCAGTCTAATACTTCAGTTATTATCATGGAATTGAATGAGCGGAACGATTTGGCTGCTCTCGGTGTGTGTTTTTTAATATTAAAAAAATCAAATAAAAAGAAGTGTAAAAAGTGGTGCAAGGAGTGGTTTCTAAAATGAAATTTATCTTCCCATATAAATTTACTAAAAGAATTAAGTGAAGAAGAACCACTATATTTTCTTAATTATTTGCGTATGACTGAAAAACGTATGTACGAAAAACTGCTTTCATTAGTATCCCCTTTGATTAAGAAAAAACATACAGTCATGAGAAGAGCAATATCTCCACATGAAAGATTAACTGCTACCTTGAGATTTCTAGCAACAGGACGGGCATATGAGTGTCTCAAATTTTCTACAAGAATATCTCCTCAAGCACTTGGGAAAATTATTCCAGAAACATGTGTCGCCTTATATAAAGTTTTACGAAAGTATATGGAGGTATGTCCATATTTTATAAGTTAAAACATAATTTTTTCTTTTATTAGAAGTCATTTTTTTTATAAATGAATCGAAATGAATTTTAAAAAATCGACTTATTGTTAGTATCAAATCAATGTTTGTTTTTAAATTCTTTTATTCATCTTGATTAAATTGTTAAATTAAATTAAATTAAATAAATAAATTAAGTTAAATTAAATTGATTGTTGTTGTATATTCGTAATATAATTATGTATACGGAGAATTGTCCGTTAATAAATAGTTCAGTCAACGGAGAATTGTCCGTTTGTAATTATGTATATTGTGCGGTGTTTCTTATAATTGAAGAAACAAGCCGCTACAAATTCAATGTTTTAATTATTTCACGTCCACTCATCTCAAAATTTCGACAGAAAACTGAGAACAGTGCAGTTAAATCCCCACACACGTTCAGTTCAGTTAATCGTTTCAGTTAAAAATATAAAAATTTTAAAGTTCTCAGTTAAACTGTACAGTTGAGTTTAACTGAACTGAAATACCCACACACGTACAGTTTTAACCGACAGTTTTGACTGTACAGTTAAAATTGCCAGTTAAAACTGTTCGTGTGTGGCCTACATAAGAAATTATCAAAAATCGTTATTGAATGTAAGTACGATATAGAATACTGAAATATATAAACGCTCAACCAAAATTTATTTATCTAGAGAAAATCTTAGCTTTGGGTGTGTCAGTCAAGTACCCATCGACTACATGCACTGCGTTCTCCTAGGTGTAATGAAGCAGTTGATCAGCAGTGGATAAAAAAACGAAAGTTTTCGTTTTCTTTGTCCAATCTCCAATTAAAACAAATTTCAGACAATTTGATGCAAATTAAATTGCCACATAAATTCAACAGGCAACCCAGAGGTTTGGAGGAATTTGAAAGGTGGAAGGCAACGGAATTGAGACATTTTCTACTATATTCTAGACGATTAGTATTGAAAGATACACTTCCGCTTCCCTTTTATAATCATTTTTTGACCTTATCATGTGCCATTTCTATACTTTTGAACAAAACGTATTGTCAAATCCAAAACCCCTCAGCTTCCACACTTCTTAGAAGATTTGTTAGGAATATGGAGGAATTATATGGGGAATCCTGTGCTACATTCAATGTACACAGCTTGCTACATTTACCTGATGAATGTTTAAGATATTCCACAACACTACATGACATAAGCGCTTTTAACTTTGAAAATTTTTTATCGTCTGTTAAATTAAAAATAAAATCAGGATATTTACCATTGCAACAATTTTTCAACCGACTATCTGAGATATATTCGATAGAACCTAATAGATATCAAAATTTTGAACCAAAACTGAAGGGACACATTAGTGGTAAATATTTCAGAAGTGTAATTCTACCTTTAAACTCTCCATAGATTTTCCAAATAATTATTGCATGGTTTCGGGCAACATTTTTAAAATAGCTTCTATTTTTGAAAACGAAGGAATAATTCAGTTAGAAGCCCACATGGTAGAACAGTTATTGAATTTTTATGATAGTCCATTCGAATCTTCTAAACTACATATTTATTCGACTGATTTTGAAATAATTTCGAAAGAAATAAGAACGTTTACCTTGTTGGATAAAATATCTAAAATTATCCGAATTAATAAAAAAAATTTAACTGTATATTTTCCTTTAGTTCATACGATATTTAACGATCCACCACATGATGACGGAGACAATTGAAAGGACGGAGATTGACGCACAAGAATTTATTGATGAAGGTAAGTGTAAATAGAACAAATTTGCGATAAGTGTTATTTTAATTAATTTTTATTTTTGACATTTTAGCTTATCTTGACTCAGAATTGGCTTCGTACAACAATGTTTATCAACCTTTATTGAGGAATCATGAACAGCAAAATATTAGTTCTCAAGATTTTATTGAAAGTAAATATTACAAAAAACACAATAAAATTTGCCATCTGAGGCACTATTCTGGTATTCCCTGGGAATAAGGAATTGGTAAAAATATATTCATAGCGCTTTTGATTGAATTTTTTTTTTTGGCCTACTGATGGAAATAGTTTGGTCCAAATATTTATGACACAAAGGGCACATCTAATACCCTGAGGTTTAATTAAAAAGAAAAAACTTTCCTAGTTAAATTTGCTTTGAAGTTTTTTGCCCTAAACTAACTCCACAGTACGTGAAACAAATAAAACAAAAATGCTACCAAAGTATTTTTACCAATTCCCTACCTCCAGGCAAAGCCGCATAGCGGTTCAACTGATGTTAATAATTAATACAAAATTAATTATGATTTTCAGCTCAAAAGGACTCAGGGACAATGTCTTACAACAATTTTTGTAAAATTCGCTCAGGTATGATATTTAAAAAATATTAGGGAAATGCTTAATGTAACAAAATATTACTTGAGATATATTTGAATAACACAATTAAGTATTGTAATTTAATGTAGATTATGTATCTATTCTTTATTTTATGGTGCCTTTAAAATTGTTTCAACGTAAATTAAAAAAAATAAAAAATATATGTATATGTAATTACACACATGTGCCTGTTTTATAATAATAATATTTTATACATTTATTTTATTCAGGATATAGAGTACCGTTTATATCAACGCAGACCAAGAAGGAGGTGGAAGGGCCTAAGAACGCCGGATCAATAAAAACGAATATATGCTCGTTGATCGAGAACGGTTCCAGAAAATGGAGGAAAATATTGAAGTTATTAAAAAAGGACAAGCAGCTATATTAAAGGGATTTATCAATTTGCGCGAAAACAGACTAAATGTCAGGCACCTCATTGACATTGAAAATCGAAAATTTGTGCTCCCGTTCAATGAACTTGAAACTTTCATAAATTTCGATAGCAGTTTATTAAATGATCTCGAATCTGCTCGGCAATTGGTAATGAAAATATAATTAAATGTTAAATTGATATTTATTAATTTTGTTTGTTATTTTTTATTTTCAGAAGTATATTTTTTTTAAAAGAGACGGTGTTGGACGGGCTTAAGAAATTTATCCGAAATAATTTAAAAATATTTTCACGGCGCAATTGGCGGAGCAATTTTTATATAACGGCCACCACAAAAAACTGGCTACATCAAAGTTTGAATTAATAAAATTATTAAAGGGTAATATTAATAAACAATAATTTTTTGTCAAGTTTTATTTATATTTATATTACATTAAAGATAAAGCGACTAAACTTAAAAAAAAAATGTAAAGAAACAAGTGATAACACCAGAACTCGTTTGTGATGCGTTTGATTTATTTTCGCAAAAGTAGCAATTAAGATTATTTTTTTATATTATTTTTTTATGTTTATTTTAGTTAGTAAACTTCATGAATTCTAGTTTAGTCATAAAAATTAAATTTTATTCATATGTGATAAATATATGTTCATAACAAAACAAAAAAAAAAAAAATCTAATTAAAATTTTTGAAATATTAATCTACCATTATTTTGTTTTATTTCCGTTAAAAAATATCGCGCCATAATAATATTTAAAATGCTTAAGCCCCGCCCTTTGAAAGCACGTGTGCACTCACACATGCACAAGTTTTTGTTTATTCAAATTCATCATTTGTCCGACTTCTCGCGACAACATTCATAGGAAAGATTTAAATATTTCGACCGCTTTTATTTTATTTCGGACGCTTTTTATTATTTTATTTAATATTTCGGATGACAAAAGTCGTGATGATTTCATCAAAATGTCAGAAAAATGACGAAATTTTCTGAAATAAAAATACTTGGGAAGGATGGCTCTAATTCAATTGTCTTGTACTTACTGTAAGTATAATATTGGTATTATTAGTTTCTTTTTCACTATTCCTCCGGTGTCGAAGTCACAAATCACTTAATGAAACCCACTATAGAATAAACAGATATTAAAGGAATTTGTTATATGCAAATAAAGTAGATTTTGTTTAATAATGGCAGACAAAGGAAACTGTTTCAAAAATCAGAGGTTTTGTTTGATTTCGCAAAGCATATTGGAAATTTTGGCCTATTTACGATGTGCGTCGATGTCGTGATAACTATGCATATCGTTTTTAAGTACTATACAAACATTTAATGAATTTTAGTACTATAATCGTTTAGATTGGTAAAGCGTAAAGCTTTTATTTACATATTTAGACCTATATGACATTTAAAAAATAAAAGCGTAACACAATCGTTTTGATTGCCATTTAGATTTTTCAACGAAATAAAAATGTTTTGCATGTACAATACAATGCACATATGTATTGTATACAGATAATACTATACGTTAAAAGTTCGTTCAGTAACAAATCAATGGCCTGTAATGGTTTTTGTTACACAGTATTTCGAGATACATTTTGACGTCCATTCCCGCTATATTTGCCTCAAGTGCATAAATTGATTCGACTATTGCATTTCAATTTAGACAATTGCGTTATAAAATTTTATTACGGTTATACATGTACTCGTACATAGCTTTTGGCAGTTGAGATTGTGCTTTCATTAAACTGATCTGGTATTATGTTGAATTGAAATAGTTTTGTTTGTTTATAGGGTAACAAAAAACACTATTATACAAATTCTGAAATTGATTGGATTGTATAAGCTGTCCTCGTAAATTGTAAAACAATTTAAATTTCGCAAACTGGAGAGAGGGGAGGGATACATAATTATTTTACTGCCCATCTTTGGTTAAATCAATTGGTCAATAAGAAACCTATTGGAACGTGCAATCACACAAAACGTTAGATATTTACAATTGCACGTAATTGAATTTTTTTTTGATTAACGATCTAAAAAATTATTTTTATTGATTGCAAAGATATACAAAATGTTGTAACAACTATAACGCATATCGTTATTTTAATAATATAAATAACACTATTTTTTTCTTTTTTTTCAATAATGATTAATTAAAATTATAGTTATAGTGGCAACATTATTTTAATATACAACTATTTTGAGGCTTACAATAATATCATAATTATGCAGAAAAGAAAGGGTATTTCTAATTTTCAATCATTAATCACTTATCACATTAAATGAATTCTAGTTTATTCAACCATTTATCCACTTCATAAAAACATATTCTTTTAAATTTTGTTTAAATATTACAATATTACTAATATTTTTTTAAGTCGATGGGTAAATCTGGTTGCAGACGTTTTTTTGACATTAGTGACGTAAAAGTTATGATTATACCTAGTGGGGTGCATAATATGAATATCCGATCCAATTTTAGTATCACACTTGATTAGTTTTAACTTTACCTTATAAACAAACAAAATTATTTCAAATTCGTACATTAAATGTAGTGGTAGGATAGCAGGACTATATATCTGTTTTGTAGGTGTTAGGCGAGGTAAGTTTTTTATACATTTGATTGATTAATTCTGCAATTCCGAAAATCCTTGGAATCGATCTTTTGTTGTACAATTTCAGATAAAATTCATGTACGACAAATGAGAGTTTATTTAGGCATGAGAAATCCACCAAGCGCATTCGTAATTTATGAAATGTCTGATTTTATATACACTGAGAAAAAAAACAACGTAAATCCAACAAAAAATACTTTGTTTTAAAGTAAAATCAATATGATTTCCAGTTAAGGTGGTTTTCTATTACTTTAATGTCGAGCAACTTTAAAATATGATCGAAAATTTATTACAATAAGTTTAAGGTTTTTCAGTCTCAGTGTAAATGGGAAAAAACATAATTTTTATGTTGCAACAATTTAAAAACCAACTTGACAATAAATTTTTTTGTTTTAAAATAAAAATTTTCCATTTTAGATTTAATGTTATATACGGAGATTGCACATTAATTCAAAGTTGAAGCAATTTAATTTGACATTAAATCAATATCGGAAATAATTTAAAATCTGGTATTCAAAGGTGCGACAATTTTAAATTGAATTATTACCAAACTTAATCCGAAACGTCTTAGACATTAAAACAATTATTTCCCCATTTGAAATAAATATAAACACTTTCAATTTTAAATTCAAATTTTTAATTTTTATTCGTTATATACATATTCATATTACAAAAGTTTGTTCTGAAATAAATTACATATGAAATTAAATTTAATGTTTGATTTTTTCCAACAAGTTTTGTATTTAGTTTAATTTCATTTTCAAAAATATTTATTTCTAATGTATGTTTTACTATTATTAATAGAGTACATATGCAGTGGGGGGCTGCTAAAAAATCTATTTCTCTAATGAATAATTTGTTTGTAGAACTTCCTACTTCATAAGATTGAAAATGTGGATCGAATTGTTTTACATTGATTAAATAGCATAATATTAGTATACACTGCTCATACATTATCGCTTTTATTTTATAAAACTCAAATTTTTCTTCGCATTTTCTTGCTAAATAATAATTAGGTTTATACTCAGTACCTTTATAGATTACCGAGGTTACACACATTTTGATAGACTTATAATTAACTTTATCAATTTCTGTAATTTGTGAATAATATTCTTCTTTTGATAAATCTTTCGTGACAAATTCACTAATTTAAAGAAACCTTCTTCAAACCCGTTTTCATATTTAGTTAAAAATTGAGAAAATTTTAGACTGAATTTAATAGCTAATGAGTAAGATGGATTTAATCTAGATGTTATATTGTGCATATACAATTTTGATTCTCTGTGTTTGGCTTCAAAACGCATTGCCCAAAGGTATTTTAAAGGACCACATCGTTTTATTGCTGTAACATAATGCACTAAAAAGTGATGTTTTGGCTTAAGCGAAGGACCATAAAGCTTAATAAATAATTCATGATGGTCTTCGATTAAAAAATGCAAGTGGCTTAGATCGTTTAAAGAGAATTCTGGTTGGCGTAAAAGATCAATGATTTGTATTAACAATAGTAACAGCTTCCACTGACAGTTTTGCTGAGGAATCAAGTCACCTATCATTAGAGGTAGCAAGTGAACAAAGCACATCATTTCACTTGCAGTCATTTTTATATTAAATTGCTTTAATTTAGTTACGTCAATATCTGGTGAGACGTTTCCAATTTCCAATTCACCAAATTGGAAAAATCTTTTTCTATTTAAGTACATCAATTGATAAAATGTTTTCATTTATTAAAGCTAACAGGATATTACTTAAATCATATTTACAAACACCCTCAAAAAGATCGTGCATAATGTCAAAACAAAAATTTTCAGTGACTTCAAAACATTGTAATTTATCGAAAACGCAACTTTCTTTAATGCCCGTCTCTTTAAAGTTGTGAGTCAACAAGTCTAACATATAATTATTTTTATTTCTTAAAAATACTGTCAATTCTGAAACATCTGTTTTGGTTTCCTCTCGAGTCCTAGTACAAACACGACAAAATCTTTTAGAGTTAAACGATTGTACGAAACCTAGAATACTATTCATCCCCAGATTGTCTCCCACTATCAAACCTAAAATAAATCGAACTTTAACGCTTTCTTTTGATGTGGTAATAGCAATACCGTCTTCTAGCACTTGCAGTTGGTTTACTAATTGGTGAAATGATTTGTCGTAGCCGAATTTTTTCAAATATTTAGAATCAATAAACGCGCAGTGAAAAATTAAATCTAATTTGGATAATAAATATTGTAACATAGTTGGAAAATTATAATAAATACCACATACTGACGAACAATGGCTACCTAAAGCATTATTGATTTGAAAATCATCAGCGTACAATACATAGGGTATAATTAAATCATCTTTGTATTTTTGTTTTTTAATTTTAAATAGTTCCCCTGAAGCAAAGTTTTGTAAGTTACTTGCTCTAAAATAAATATCAGTATTTTTTAAAGTGTGTTGTAAAACATGTGGAAGTTCAAATAGAGATTTGAATTGGAACAGTAAGGGCATAACATAAACATTCGACACTTTTGGAGCTAAAGTCGGGATTCCCGATAATACTGTTTCAGCCACTGTATTATCAATAGTAAAACCAGTAGGATAATCGAACAATCTGACTTCTTTCAACATTTTAAAAACCGATGTTCGGAGTTTATTTCTTTAAATGGATCCTCACAGAAATTTAGTAAATATTTTAAGTTATTTACATCATTTATAGTTTTTCCTTCAATTGTACTTTGAATAGCACTTGATACCATAGACAATAAGTTTTTTATTATATCTTGAATTTCTACTGCTTGTTTTCTAGATAAATTGTTATTTGCATAAAGTTGTAAAGATACATTTAGAGAATGTCTTTTTAGTTTTTCTATTAATACGTCAGTTCCGACTGTTACATTATTATCAGGATTGGGATCCGGATCTTGATTCCTTAGCAAAATATTATTTACATCATTGCTAGACAATCGCGAGAGTTCAGGGTTACGTATAATGTCCGTTTTTTCAAGTTTTTGAAATTTATGACGTTTTTCTAAGTGGACACGCAATGTTGAATAATTTGAAAATATTTGGTTACATCCATTTTATTTACAGCTAATTGAAATGATTTTTCCAGAAAAAAAATGATCATACTTGTAATGACGTATCAAGACGTTTAGGAAACTTTTGAAACATTTACAACAAATAAACATTATAGCATCAATATATTTAATTTCAATGAAAAGGTTATATTAAATCTTAAATTCAATGTGTAAAAAATAAAAAATTTAAATAATCAGCCGTATTACTTCACATTCGACTTGAAAGTTATATGCATAAGTATGTAAAAATTAAGATTCCATATAATTAATGACCGAGACTAAATTGGACGATTTGATATCATACTTGGTATTAATGTTAAAAAAATATCGCTGAATAAAATTCCACGGTATCTCACACGCTTTTGGATATTCTAATTCAAATATATTTGAAATATTTTGAAGCATAAATCTAAACTAGCTATAAATGACGAAACCTTATATAATTTACCATCAAAATACACATAAAAGTGTTTTAACAAAGAGTTGACTGAACCTTCAACTATAATTAAGGGTTGTATCGTCAATCCACTATAAAAATATTTTGTTGTTAAATCCGCAATTTTTCGTTGATAATCGTTGATAGACACTAGTTGAATAATAAATGATTCTTGACCATCTGCGATTGTTGCTTTTCGTTTGTTGCAGCTATCTCTGTCCTTAAATCTAGCTGTCGGAAGCAAAATGGAATTGAGCAGCGTTGTTAAAATATAATCTTCGGTGTCTATAGATAAACAAATATAAAATGTAAATTAAATTAATAAATAAAAAAGGTCAATGTTTTAACCTTACCGTAATTTGTAATATTTTTTAAAATGTTGAGTAACTCCTTACAAGCTAAGTTGTTGATATGCGTTTCATAATAAGGTTTTATCTTAGATTTAAACACATTCCATTTTGAAAACAGCATGTGTTTTTTGCTCGGGTACAATAGTTCAAAGTCTATTTCAATCTGTAAAATTATAAACCAAATTTAGTATTGAAAAAACTAAGATGAACGTTTAAATGTTTACCAAGTCTGGAGCTTGACTATGAATAAATTTATGCCACGCTTTTAAAAAATCAGCAATTGTCATTTCCCGAAAATCTTTTTGTCGTATTTGGAAGGTTTTATACCAATTATCTTTGACTTCGTCCCAGTTCATATCACGTTGTAAATTTGTTTTTATGGCCATAGAAATAGATTCGTCGAATTCAACCGTTTCCTCTGGTGCATTCTGAGGCCCTAAAGCACTATTTTGTTCAGTATTGCTTACAGATAATTTTTCGTTCGGTTTTACTCTTTTATTCCGGCTGTTGCTATATTTACAAAACAATTTTCCCTTAGGGTTTTTTTTGCCATTACGGGGTATGAAGTAATAATCCTATAAGAACCATGAAAATGAAAGTAAATAAAATTATATATAAAACCATCACAGAAAACTTATACAAAACTTATATATTTATTTTTACTTGCATCTCGGACGGGAAAATTGAGATTATTTGGTCAACAAGATGTTTGAAATCAGATGGCTTCAGATGGATTTCATTTATATTAATATCTTCGACAATTAGTCGGATCAATTCATTTCTTTGAATGTTGGTAAATGAATTTTTTGATTCATAATATTTTATCAAGTTTTTCCCAATCGGTGTATCATTCAGAATTTCTGAAACACTCTATAAAAGAAGTTAC
The DNA here is from genome assembly GCA_947310385.1 of Nephrotoma appendiculata. Taxonomy (NCBI): domain Eukaryota; kingdom Metazoa; phylum Arthropoda; class Insecta; order Diptera; family Tipulidae; genus Nephrotoma; species Nephrotoma appendiculata. The sequence continues at coordinate 87,298,354 of OX371225.1, forward strand.
ATAATTCAAAATAATATCAATTATGAAATAAATGTATTGAATTACTCTCATTGTCGTAGAAGGCCATGAAGATGAAGGTGATGGGATATATTTATCATGATTAAGATCCCGCATCCAATGGTTTATTTTGCTATTAGTTGACAACGTTTGATCGTCTATTCCATACTTGGAAATATAAAAAAGAAATTACGGAGAAAATATTTTAGAATTTAAGATTTACTAGCCGTTGGTCTCATCACAATACAAAATAAAAAATTTAATATTAATTTGTGAAATCACTTTGGTAATCGTAATTTTACTTAACATGGTACCAACAGCTAGCGCACCTGAAAGCGCCCATTTTATACAGAATATTAGAAAATTGAATTAAAATACCTTAGTTTTACGCCAGACAAACAATTTCTCTCTAAATATGGCCCTTGGTCCTATATGTGGTATCGCTTTTTCTATATCTTCTTTTGACAAATATTTAAGGGATCGATATGTGATTTTATTTGCTGCAATAAACAAATTTAGTGTTACTACAAAACCATAACAATTTTTGATATTTAAAACCTTAAAGTGTGAAATAGAATTTACGTCACATCTCCAAAACTGTTAAGAAGTAAACGTTCATAGGTAAGAATGAAACAAAAAATAATAACCACACCAAAGACACACATGCGGATACACCCATACTCTCTTACGGTCCACTACCATGCGACTGAATCGGCAGGTCTTATTCAGAAGGATGTTCAGCTATATCTGCTAAATATCATACATAAACCGATATACGAGCCCGCACTCTCACTCACACACAAAGATCCCTTGCTTAAGGAAGGGATCGTTACAGTACACCTTTCTAAAAAAAATTTCTATCTAAAAAATTCATTCCAAATTCATACCTTTTAAAATCGGCAAAACTTCTAATAATTTAAACTGCTTTAATAATTCGTATAACTTATCATCATCACTTTCGGTATTAGAAGAAGCGTGTGAAGAAGTATTATCATCAAACGTAGTTGAGTTGCCTCGAGGTTCTTTTATACCGGATGCATTGATAATAGATTCCAATGTTTCATTATTCACGTTTTCCACTGTATTCACTATTGAGATGCACTGTCCATCGATGTACAGTTTTCCGTCAACTATATTAAGGTTTGTAACTGTGTTTTCCATATCACACTATAGTAATTTTTTTATATGCTCACAAAAAATTTCAGACACTCCACTTTAAGAAATTCTCTAAATCAAATTTTCTTTTACAAATAACACTTTATTTATTTATTTTAAATTTGATCTTGTTAAATATTTAATTATAAGAAGCTTTAATTATATTATATGTAATATAAATTGAAAATAATCCAATACAACTTTTCGGTATGTCTACATTTGCTTTACCTAAATGATCCTGGTTAAACACGATGAAATAGCTAGAATATTGAAAACGTAAACGTAACGGTACATTTGAAGTTGATTCTATTTCAATTTTGGTATATTAGCGTGTTCAACATAAAATCAAAGTGGTTTCCACATTATTTTGAAAATGCAATTTTACTTTAAAATTTTTTCAATTAAGAGTTAAAATCGAACGAGATTAAAATAAAAATTTAGTTGTATCGTTCGGTAAATTTAATATTTTTAACATAGTTTTAATATCTTTAACTGTTTATGTTAATAGATTTCTTAAAATATACACAAAACATTAAAATGAGTACGTTCCACTTACATTTTAAGTTTCATATTTTTTCTCAGTGTAAAGCAAATACAATAGGCGATATTTTTTTACGAACTTTTGCGATATCCCATTTAAATTTTGAATCAATTACAAGACCAAGATATGTCGATGAGGAAACTTGCTTAATGTGAAACTCACAAAAATTAATATAATTTGTCTTTTGTAAATTTAATGACAAAGAGTTGGCTGTTAACCAATCATTAATCAATAATAAATCATGACGCATATCATTTAGTAATTGGCGAGGGCTGTTACACTTGTAAAATATAGCAGCATCATGAGCATAACACTGAATGGATCCAATTAAATTCAATTCGAATATATCATTTATGTAGAATGTGAACAGTGTTGGCCCGAGTGCCGATCCTTGGAGTACCTCTGCATGAATTTTTAAATTGTCACTTACATTTTGCCTATTTATTTCTACGTATTGTCATCGGTTAGATAGGTAATTCTTTAACAAATTAATACTGGTTCAGCTGGATTCAGTTTTTCTAAATTGACACATATACACTTTCATCAATGGCTTTATATATGTTGTTGCAAAGATTGGCAGCTGCAACTTGAGCGTTACTAGATTTCACAAATCCGAATTTTGGATTTATTATGTTGTTATCGTTTAGAAAGGTTTCCAATTGACGATTGATTGCTCTTTCCTAAATTTTAGCAAAGCACGTTACTACTGGGATTGGTCTATAGTTCGAAACCACGGTCTTTTGTTCTTGTTTATAGATCGGTGTTACCCTAGCCACTTTTAATCAATACTTGTACATATAGTATTGGATTGCCGAGTAAAATATTGCTCACCTTACTATTCAAAATAGCAAAGCCATATGAACATACTAAATCTGAGAATTGCACACAGTCTGATTCAGTTTGGTTAAAATAATTGATATTAAGAACCCCAAATATAACAGGATATTTATCTAATATTCGATCAAAACATTCGAAAAAAAATATTATCAGCTGATGTTGATGGTTTGTATATGCAATTACGTGTAAATTTAATGGAGACAATGTAATTATTAGAAATCAGATATTATCTACTGTTACATTATAAATCGCATTAGCTAGAATGCTCGTTCCCACAAATATTGACACACTACCACCTCTTTTGAATTCACGAGTGCTGTGGAAGGAACTAAAATTCGGCAGATTATAAATATCCAGTTCATGTTTAGCTATCAAACTCTCACTTATAACAACTATATCGGGTTCTTTGTCAAAGCCTATAAAAGCTTGTTCTATGATATTCAGTTTATTACGAACACTCCGAGCATTAATATGTACGAATCTTAAAAAATGTCCAGATAATTTAGGATGTTCATTTAAAAGGTATGAAGTTCCGGCCCAGTTTACTAAAATTTCATCCATAATAAACACAAATTGAATAGTCACGATCAATTACAACCAATGCAACAAAGTGTTTTATACTTTAGTTTAATTATTAGAAAATTACTATATTAGTAATAAATTAATTTGTCTAAAAAGAAATATATACTTAATTATTTCACAACTGTGGGTCGCACTCGTATTCGTAAATCAAATATTTTCCAAAAAAAACTCGATTAAAAAATATACAAATGATATTATAATTTGATCAATTGCATAATTCTTAAGTTCACTCTTAATCTTCATTATAGAATGAATAACAGGTTTCGATAACGGTGCAATTCAGAGAAAAAATTAACATCTGTACATGAGGGAAAATAAGCGACGCATTCATATTCGTAAAATTCCATTTGTGTTTGAATTTTACCATTATTTATCATTATCCTTTTTTTGTTTTTGCGGTTTCGCTTTGCACTCAATATCAGTATATCATTTAGTTTCGAATTGACTGGAAGTTATCTTAATTTAATCCAAATTTTAGTCAAATGGGCCGTAAGCAAGGTGAAACGTCGATTGAATTACGAAAATTAGTAATTTTACATCGGGAAGCAAGGGAAACATTTAAAGAAATCAGCCAAATAGTGAAAAGAAGTATTTCTACAATACAATACATCGTAAAACGACACAAAATTAAAAATCGAGTAGAAAAAATACCGCGAAACACAAACCGCAAAACGTTTACTGTTGCAGTGGAACGGTATATTGTGCGCGAAATTAAAAAAGATCCTCGTTTAAGTGCTCCAAAGTTAACAGCGCAAATCAACACTTCTTTTAATAAAAATGTACACCCAGATACTGTTCGGCGCGTGCTAAAGAGTGCTGGATATAACGGTAGAGTAACCATAAAAAAAACATGGATCAGTAAGAAGAATCAGAAAATAAGATTAAATTTTGCAAAGTGTCATGTAAACAGGATTTTCGAGTTTTGGAAACAGGTTTTGTTTACAGACGATGTTTGTGTCTGACCGACAAATTGTATGGAGAAAACCAAATACTGAAATGAATATAGAGAATTTACGATCTACAGTAAAATATGGCGGAGGATGTGTAATGGTATGGGGTTGTTTCTCGGCATCTGGAGTGGGAAAATTGCACACAATAGAGGGAATAATGAAAAAAACAAAGTACATCGAAATTTTAAAGGTAAATTTACCTGAAAGTGTGATAAAATTGGGCATACGAGACGATTTTATGTTTTAACAGGACAATGATCCAAAACATAAAGCTTACGATACACGACAATGGTTATTATATAATTGCCCAAAAGTCATGGAAACCCCACCGCAATCGCCCGATATCAATCCCATTGAGAATCTGTGGCAAGAATTGCACAATAGAATTCGAAAATATTCGATATCTAATAAAAATGATTTAATATATCGATTGAGGACGGAGTGGAATAATATTGATACGAAAATAACGGAATTGTTGGTGCGTCAATGCTAAATCGTTTGTCAGAGGTGATCAAAACCAAGGGAAATCCAACTAAATATTAATTATTAAAAAGACTTAGCTCTTTTTTATTTAATTGGCTAGTTTAGTAACCTTCTGTGATGAATTACGAATACGAAAGCGATATGAATTTTAGGCTAAGTTCAATTTATTATAAGTTTCTTAAAATATGTAACACATACCTCACACACTATATTAAAATGAAGTTAACTATAGTATTTCTAATTTAAAAATAAAAAAATTAAATTTTTGGCAGGTAAGTGTTTTTTATTCATTTATCGTTTTTAAAACTGCAATTACGAATACGAGTGCGACACACAGTATATAAATTGGAAAAATAAATTAACTGTTGCCACTTACAAAAAATGAAGAATACGATACTTTATATTATCAATAAAAAAAATAAAAATTCGCTTGTGCGTATAAATGATGACGAGTACTACAATAATTAACATCGTTCCTGTATGGTACAGCTATATATTTTTGTAGATCAGCTGGACTGGTGATTATTGTTTTATTGGAATCCGGTTTATTAATTACGTAGACTTTTTTGTTAAAGAAGAAACATTTAAAAAAGGTCACGACACATATTTAATAATTTGAAATTGTGTGCTAACATTCGAGGATTTATTGATATTTTAGCTGCAGGATCATCAGGCTTCGGGACCATTAATATATTGAATTACATTTCTTCCGAATGTTAGCACTTGGGCAGAATCACAAAATACAACCAGGAAATTTAAAGGGATTGAAAACCATTTTCAAACATATTCGGTTAAATGTATTAAAATTAGCCTTAGTAGATGTGGTGCGACGCATAGATGCTAATTTTTAAATATTTTAAGATTTATAACTAATTTGCTAGAAAATTTTCTAAATTAAATTTCTAGCAGTAGTAGGTTTTCATTAAAAATTGTGCGATAATGCAATGGGTATCGAATATAATTTTACCGTTTAACTTTCATTTATTTGTGTTTTTAATCAAATTATTTAGGCCAACTTTGATCATTTTTCGATTTTTTGTTTTGTCTGATCATATATTTTAGAATAATTGATTTTTCTGTTCGTATTTCATGATCTGCAGGTCGATGCTGGCTTTTCTATAGGAAAAAAGAATTCTCTGGCTTTTCTATAGGAAAAAAGAATTATAAAAAATATTTACATAGCTTTTTTGTCAAAAATATCTTTTTTCTCCGATCGTAGGAAAAATATATCTCCGTTGTTTTTTCGAAACGAAAAGCTCATGATTCCAGTATGTTGTATTTGTTGCTGCTAAGCAACAAGTAATAATAGTACGAGAATATTTTTTCTGGCCTAGGCCGAAAATATATTCCCGTATGGATTTTTAATTGGTTAGAAGAAATAAAAGTACACTTATAAGGTCAAACACATTTATTTAACAGTTTACATAATAATCAATTTTTATTTGATAAATCTATGCCAAACTAATTATGTGTTAGGTATAGGAGTTTAATTTTACTTATTTGTAATATTAACGGTTATCGTACAATAAGTACAATAATTGAACATTGGTGGATTAGTAGTATCGCATCCCAGCATTGTTGTTGATATATTGCTATTAAATTCATTAACATTATTTGCATCGGCTGTTTCATTATCCGTTGTATCGAAAATCTTATGAGCAACTTCAATTTTATTGATAATGGATTCATCGATATACCTTTCAGCAACAGTCGATGACTTCCATCATCCAAATCTATTTAAGCATGTTAAATCTGCGCCATTATCAACTAAAATTGTCGCAGATGAACGGCGGAAACAGTTCCCTGGGTATTGTTTTGCGTCTAGCAATTTTAAAAAAGTAGCAACAATTTGTGTCATTTTACCAAACTGATGTATGCCAACTACTTGTTTGAAACCTTTACCATTTGTGTATTTAAAAAACGCAAAGAATTTAAATTTTTTGGACGCGAAGCTATATATTTTCTGTAATATTCTAAATAAGTTTCGTTTACGATAAATGATCGTGGTTTATTTGTCTTGTTATTCGGGATTTTAACTAAAAGTTTAGATCCCAAATCACTAATGTCAATAATTTCCATGCGGGCTAGTTCATTCCGTCGACAAGCACCAGCGATTCCAAAAATTAACGCAACCTACAAAAAACAATCATAATATTACACACAAAAAAATGTTGCAGTGTGAATTGTATTTTATCTGAAAACATATTTGAATTTAATGTGTAAATACAAATAATAATCGTTTTAAATACCTACATGCTTACTTTAGTAACTATTTCAAGACACACAATTTTTGGTATTTTGCAATATCTACATTATTTTTAACCACTAGCATCGACCTGATCATTGAGTAGTTTGACCATAATGTGGATGATTTCAATTTTGTAGATAAATCAGCGAAATAGGCCAGTATGGCGTTTTCCGAAAATGATTTGATGTGTTTAGATTGACGACAATCCATAAAGCGTTTATAAGCATTTTCGTATTTTTCCTTCGATTTTTGCCGGAGTAAATCACATGTAGCTGAATTAGCTACTTCCACTATATCCGGCGGGGTACAAGATAAGGATAATTCGTTTTCACTGTCCATATACCTTAAATTTCGTTCACACGTTTTTTATAAATCAAATAGGTACACAAATTTGACAACTTTTGAAAAAAAAAAAAAAAATTTGTTGTCTTTTGATGTCGTGGCTAACTAAACAATAATTTTATGTTAATTTCGATTTTTTACTTTGTTTTGATTTCTTAATATGATAATTAATGAATAATACCATCGAGGAATATATTTATATAATAGTGGTTATTACGACGTTATAACAACCTAAGATTTATTCCCCAATACCGTGGTAGCACCGTTGTACCAACGTCGACTAGCCGACTACTATGTAGTCATCCAGCTAACGGCGGTACGACGTTATCCCAACCCATTTGTGCTACTTGGGCCCACGACCTTAAGTGCTTGACTATCACTTGCTAGTTGATGATCATTAATACTGCGTGGTCCTATTTGAGTTTCTTCTCGTATTACATCGAGTAAATTGGTATCCGCATCTTCCTCACAATTTCATCCATCGGTAAATGAAGTTAAGTATTTTATTGACAGCAACTTAGAGACCGTGAAGCTAAATATTTGGACTGATGGATTAACATTATTTCCGTTTGCCGACTTAATCAAGGAAAATGTGTTTTCCAACGCATCCTGATTAATTCGAGATGTTAACACGTAAGTAACACCCGCATTACTCTTGGAAAATAATGTTTCTGCCAAAATTAAAATACCATTAATTGTTTGAATCATTCCTTCAAACGAGTACACCTTTTTATTGTTTACCAATTTTATAGAATATAAAAAAGGTATCACGCTTTTGAGGAACGCCGCTATTTTATTATTCTCCGTATTTTGTAACGCTGATTTATATGGATTTGGGTCGTAACGGCTTTTGAATTTAGACAGTCAAACAGCTTGTCAAAGGTTTCAAAAAGTTTCCGCGTAGCTGGAACTTTATCCTTAATACATTCCGAGAATTTATTAAGTTCGCACGCTGTTTTTATGCCAGCAACGACACTACGACTAATATTTGACTAGCAAGCTTCACCTTCATTTTTTCAAAATTGCCAGGATTAACGTGTTTGTTGCTTAATTTTGGGCACATGCGTGTCATAGATGAGACTTCCATTTTGTAAAGTTCACGAACCACTCTCCAGCTAGCAATGCCATCACTTGTTTTGATGTCAAATTACAATAAACAGTTGCGGAATGACTTTTTTAAATGCGGGGGGTCGTATATTCCCACAATTTCCTTCTAGTAATCATACTCTAGCTTTGGGTTTGAAATTGAAGCTCACATATTCCTTAAAGCCCTGCGAGTATTAAACTCTTGATCACAAATAACGGCTTGAACTTCCAAGCCTAAAGAAAATGCCAAATATAAATTAGCTTTTTTAATTAAGTGAGCTCATCAGAAGCAATTGCATTTTCTGAAACATAGTAGCTAATAATGTTTTTCCAGTTTTTGATGAGTCCCCGTATCATGAAAACACATATATAGCTGCCTAGTTTATGTTCTCCGTCGATGCAATCTCGTACTAAATTATAACTTAAATCCTTGCGAATTTTAATTTCATCAAAAATTAAGGAACACTGTTTTCCAATTTGTGGTTAATTTATTGATTTTTGTCACTAGTTTCTCCAGTATGAATATGTTTTCTGTCACTGGATAAACATTTTTAATCGGCTGCCAACCGATCAACGAAGCTTTTGAAGGTAAATCAAAATGTAACCTTCCTTCATAAAATTGTAGGCTTTCGGAGATCGGTAATACATATTCTGTGCATATTCTAAACGGCTCGGCACACTGTTGTCGTTTTTTGGACGATTTAACATTAACATTTTGCAAAAATTTTTTGATTGAACACTTTTATTATTTTGTAGATCAATAATTTGTTTCGCTGAATTATTTTTAGTTTTTCCATTTTTGAATTTAAAATTCGGTATGACTGTTCTAGTCGTTTAATCTGTTTAGTAAACCGCGTCTTTTCCGTTTTCAGCTTTTCGTTTTTTAAAAATAACTTCCGATTTAATAATCTGTATATTTCCATATTTCTCTCATGAGTTTCGCAGTCAACACATATGCCGGTATAATCGTGGCGGTCGTAATACGGATCAGGTAGTTGCGCGATGTCACTTAACAACTTACCATTTTCATTAGTAAATTTCGTATTGAATATGTTTTAATATTTTTATTTGAAATACTTGATATCGGCAACTTAGTTTCGATATTGTCAGTAATGCTGGTACACGATTTGCTAATAGGTATGTTGCTCATTGGAATTATTTGGTAAACAAAGTGTTGGAACGGCTGTTAATTTTAATTTTCTCTTCAAAAAGTAATGCTTTTCAAAATGATTGGCACAAACAAAAATTCTTTTTTACTCAAGGGTAAATGCTACAGTTTGACAGCCAGGTATTGTGAAGTTTGACAGCCAGGTATAGAGTAACAATTAGCAACCGCACACTTTATACCAGACGGCCTTCATCGTGAGTTGTCTTTTTCTTTCCATAATTACACTTATATTTTAATGTTAAAACTATAATCACAATTATCAAAAGATTTTAATTGAAACAATATTTAATATTCACACATTAATAAATTGTGCCTTTTATTTTTTTAAATTCAGTAATCGCCACTATATTCACTATATTTCGTCTTCAAAAATAATTCATCACTTCATCAACACTAATATCGTCTTTCGTCCTTAACTCTACGGACCACTTTTAAAAACTTTTCTATTATTATAACCAATTTTATGTCACACTCAAGTTTTTTATAATAATAATTTCACAAAACACATAAATAGCCAAATTTGCTTGGATTTCAAACACACTATGAAACAGACCAAATTCAAAAATAGAATAGTTTTGTACGAAAACCAGCAGAAGAATTACATACGTGATAAAATGAACATACGCCCAACAAAAATAATATCAGGTAGTTTGAAATAGTAGTGGGTGTACACTAGGGTGGACCAAATTTTCGAAAGTTCCAATTTCTAACGGGACACCCCCTAGAAATGTGAGGTTATGCTAAAAACTAAAACAGAAAAAATATTGGGTCGATCGAAGGTCATTTAGAGGTCGCGAATTGAGCGCGAAGTTCGATAAAAACTTTATTTTTATTTTCGGTATTTTTTTCAATTTTTCACTTTCAAACGAACAGAAAAATTATTAATTTTTCAAAAATTGTGGTCAATAGAGGAGATAATTACCTTTCCAAAACATTAAAAATAACGAAAATCGGTTAACAAATAGCGAGAATATTGCTAAATTTCCAAATCACAAAAACAAGACCAATTATTTACTATATTTATGTTTAATAATAATAATTGCATAATGTTTCTTCTCTACAATGATGTTACGAATTAATTTTTATGATGAAAATAATCAATCTAGGATGACCTTCTACTCATTAAAGATGTTTTGTTCTATGTTGCAAACTTCTGTGTGTAGTCTTTTACGACTTGTAGTAAAATATTGCATGTTATCTTCATTTCTTGTTAATTTCTTATTTTAATCTTGTATTAACTTAACACCACGTTCTGCGATATCATTTACGACTTTTATTTGACTGATAATCTTCCTTCCGTTTTTGAAATTATCATCTTGAGGCCACATATCCGGATTTTGTATAAGAAAATCTGGAAATCTTGAACCGTTTTAAAAAGTCGCCAGTGTTTGGCAACAAAATCTGTCGAGATGTTGACAAGGAAGATATAATAAGCTTCAATCCAGTTTCTGCTCTAAAATAATAGCTGCTCCATATTATCTTCCTTCCATTTGTATATGTTGTATCGAAGCAAGCCACCACGACATCGTCAGCTGCTCTCTAATCGAATATGCATTAGAAAACAGCTTCCACCATTTCCAAACCAGTTAATCTTGATATTTTGGGAACACCCAGTAACTGTTCTCCATCTATATGGGAAACAATCACCGGTAAATGATCTATGGTCTCTGGTTCTAGACAACTCCGGATGTAATTTTCCATCCCAATGTACTACACCTGTTCTAAACTTGAAAGTCGATTTAACTGATGCTGTTGTTCGATTCAAAACGAGTTCATCAATAGAATGTCCAAAGTCGTGGACTTATATATATCCTTTCGCTGTCACTCTCCGATGACGAAAATAATGCTTGTGAGTCTATTGGCATTGAATTACTTTTTCTTCAAGATATCTTCGTTTACGATTTTTATCTGCCTTCATACGTTCCGATTTCCGTTTTTTCTTTTTCAATTTCATATTGACTAGCTTCAGCCAAATATCCGGAACTCCCTTTCTCACGCGGTGACAAGAGGAATCGCTTATCACCTTCACTCCTTCACTGGTCATCATGGACAAGGCATTAGTGTGTGCGATATCGAAAATATCATCCAGTTTACTATTAAATGCAATTTTTCTTTCACGGTTAAGTTTTGAAGATTTATTTTTATTCTTTAGAAGATTTTTCCACTCATCATGCAATTGTTCCAATTTTTCAAAGGAATGTTGTTCCTTTTTCACAGGAATTCGTGCTTTTGCCCAAAAAATGCACACTTGCACTTCCTGGATTGTAAAAGCTGCACTTTCACGAATATTAACTATTCGTACAGTACGGTGAATGTAAAAAGAGACACAACACTTGCTTTTTTTATGGTAACTTAGCATCAATAATTTGAAAGTACTCACGCTGAAGAAGATAAATTTCTGTAGTGGACCATAAACTAGCTGCCATTTTATAAACTCTAGTAGCACTTTCTTAAAAATATTAATAAAACAGTTAAACGGGCTACATTTAATTATTACAAATTTGTGTCCTTTTCTCGAGAGATTTGGATTTAAACTGAATACAATTTGCATTTGTTTGGTATATTATATGATACAATGAAATATATAGGCCATAGTAGGTCATAATTAATGCGGTAGGTGAATTTAAATTTTAAATACAAAAACTAATGACCAACGAATCATGAGGACTCAACAGAGTTGTGTTTTATGATAATGGCATCATAAAACACAACTATGTTAACTGCTAATGACTCATACGGTTTGTTATGACACCATAAAACATTCCATTGTTTATTCGTTACACCTCATTTTTATTTAATTATTTATTTTTTCTGTAATATTGAATATAAATTCCAGGATTTAAAAAGAAACATTTATTTTATTGGGATTTTCTTAGTTTTGAAAATTAGCAATAATCTCGCTATTTGTTAACCGATTTTGGTTATCTTTGATGTTTTGGAAATATAATTGTCTCCTCTATTGACCACAATTTTTATTACGTCTGAGAAAAAATTTTAAATAATTTTTCTGTTCATTTGAAAGTGAAAAATTGAAAAAAAACCCGTTTTTATGGAACTTTGCGCTCAAGTTGCGACCTCTAAACGACCTTCAATCGACCCAATTTTTTTTCTGTTTAGGTTTTTAGCATAACCTCACATTTCTAGGGGTGTCCTGTAGATATCTGAACACTTTTTGTCCCCATACAAACGTGGACCACCCTAGTGTACACAAATGTTTAATTACCTTTTCACTTAACTAAATTTGTAAATAATAATCTAGCTGAACCAGTGGTGGGCATATTTGCATTTCCCGGTCAATTTCATATGTTTCTACTTTGAAATTACACTTTTCTAGTTGAGAATTATATTTTTCAAATTACAATTATTACTTTTAAATTTCCGGATTATACTATTCTAATTTTAGTTCAAACTTATCAATCTAAAAATTTATATTTTTCAATTTATGTAATTATATAATGCAATTTATATTTTATAAATTTCAAATTTCATGTTATAATTTTCAAAATTATTTAATAACCTAACTTTGTATATTACATAAAATATGTACAATATAAAACACCTAAAAAACGAGGCTTTTATTGAAATTGGAGCCGATTAATCGCTAATGAACAATTCCTGCGCATTAAATTAAAAATCTTCAAAAGTAATAGATTGAACAGCCGAGTCGATTATTTCTGGTAGATGACGTTGTAGTTCCTCAGGTAACATGGATCTAACGGCAGTTTTTATTTTGGAAAAGTAAACTCAACTGGGCTGAGCATGTAACTTTATTCGTTAATAAATAAAAAGAATTAGTAATTGCGACTGAGCGGTGTGGCGTTGCGTTGTCCATTATCATCCATCCGTTTGAAATTCCATGTTGCCCTGGTATTTTTTCATCTAACTCTTTAAATAATGTAATTATTAGTAGATTTGAAAGTTGTTCAACCCATTTAAATTTTCCTCTCGTACTTCGTGATCTTTTTTCAGGGCTTCAAAAATAACATAGAAGGAATAATGGAACATACAAGGGATGTTAAACATGATTTCATATCATTTGTTGTGAAAAATTAGATGTTAATTAGAAAAACGCATCTGAAATGTTCAGACTCGGCCCAGATATTGTTGAAAGGGTTTATGGAAGCCTTTAGTGGATTCCTGGTAAATTCTAAAAACAATGTAGAAGTTAATGTTAATTAATTAACATTAATTAATAATTAATAATGGTCTCCGATCTTGTTTTCAGCGAGGATAATGAGTCTGGCAAGTACAATATTAGCAATCACTTTGTAGGCAGCCTTTAACAGTGCTGTGCCAGCTTTTCTGGGTGTTTTAATAATTCTGCGGAGATTCTGTCGCTACCAGGTGCTTGTCCGTTTTTTAGTCTACTAATGCGTCTACTTTCTCTACTGTGTGATCTGGGACAATTACCTCCTCACCTGGTGAAGCAACGGCTTATGGATGGCGGTGATTTGTGGCTTACAGAATTCCTCTGCTCGTCCCCATTAGCACCACGGGAGGTATGAATCTAGGACTCAAAACCCCCCTCCCCCATTAAACAAACATTAGAATACTTAACTTACTTAGGTTAAACACTGAACACTATTATAATCTATGTACTACATTTAATTTTTTTGTTAATTTTAATTCGATACTTAAAATTGCATTATACCAACAAATGAAAGCATAAATAAACGAGTCAGCTGTGCTATTGGCAATTTTTCAAAGAGTGGAATAAGAGGTAATGGGTCTATTCAATTACTTTCGCAAAAGATTGGAAACGAGTTATGTGATTATTTTATATTAGGGGTTTGAAGACGAATTCTAAACTTTTATTAATTTTCATGGTTATAATGCGTCCCATAGTTGTCGTAATGGTAGCGAAGATAGCTTACATAATTGGGTTTTTTTTCTGAAAAAGATGCTCTGCGGAACAATCATTGTGATCTTAAGTTATTACTTATTTATTCTCGCAGCCCTTCCTTCCCACCCCATACTTTAGAAACTGTGTGATCAATATGGATTAGTACAAAAATTTGAATTGCAAGATGTATACTCTGACCGCAGAGAAATTCAATTATTATAGATGCGCAAACAAACAAAACAAGCTCAGACGTACTCAATTATGATTTGACGCGAAAAATCCAAAATTTAAATACCGTCGAAACTGTTAAGCTCAAAACAGAACTAGAGCGAAGGCGGCGAGCGAAATCGCCTGTCATATTACAAAACACGTAAAACATGTAATACAAACACAACCATCGACGCAGGCGACGACGATTTTTTCGTTGACAAAAATTTAGAGTCTGGGTCTATTTTTTAATTCAACCCGAGCAAGCAGGCTTACCCCGGGTAGTGTACACCGAGCAAAGGTTGTACTGGGTAAAATTATCCTGTGCGCATAGAGTAAAAAATTGTTTTTACTTTGCACACTCTTCGTACACTGACATTAATTTCAGAGTAAAATTTGAAGAACCGAGTAAGCTCGGTGTAAGCACAGTTCACAAATAAAAACGCAGTGTGCAGAGTAAAATTACTCAGGTTGAATAAAAAAACACAGAGTATTTTTTGACTGTGCACTGCTTGCTCAGGTTGAATTAAAAAATAGGCCCTCTATTTCTATTTTCGTCGCCGGCGATACAATGTTGCCAACTGTTTTATTTGTCTTTAAGTTGGTATTAAAAAGTTTGAGCTGTCATATTTATGTTTTCGTTTTGCGTGTTCAATATTCAATTTTTTTCCACACAATTTTAAATTTATTAAATATTAAATAATGTCATTCGAAGAAAAATTAGTGGAGCTCGTAAGAGAAAATAAAATTATATTTGATTTGGGACATGAATATCACCGAAAACGGATATCAAAGACAAGATTTGGCGTAGTATTGCCGTTAACCTGAAATAGACAGGTATGTATAGCATTATTAATATTTATTAAATTAAATTGTATAAATGAATAACTAATTTCTTAAACCTTAGAAAGTATTTGTAAAACCCGGTGGAAAAGCCTACGAGACACATATAAGAAAGCCCATCGAATCAAACCGTCCGGTAGCGCTGCTCTCGATCCATATGATGAAATAGGAAAAAAAAATGGAAATATAGGGTTATCCAATTCGAGGTTGATAAAGTAAACTTAAAAAAAACACACAAAATATTCGGAATGTATTGTAATTTTTATTTCATTTTACAGATTGATCCTTGTCATTTTTAGTTAAACAAGATATCATTCAAATGTCCTCCACGGGACTTCTTACAGGCCTTGATTCTTTTGAGGTAATTTTCAATGACTTTTCGGCACATTTCGGGCGGTATCTCGGCCATTACCTTACGAATATTAGTTTTCAATTCGTCAAGAGTTTGAGGATTGTTTGCGTAAACACGATCTTTCGCGTAGCCCCACAAAAAGAAATCCAAAGGCGTTAAATCACAGGATCTTGGAGGCCAATTGACATCAGCCAATCGCGAAATCAAACGTCCAGGAAATTTCTCTTGCAAAAGATCTCGATTTGCTCGTGTTACGTGACTGGTTGCTCCATCCTGCTGGAACCACATATCGTCAAGATCATAATCTTCGATTTTCGTAAAAAAATAATCGGTTAACATGCGGCCATAGCGCTCAGAATTGACGGTAACGGTTCGTCCATGGTTGTTCTCAAAAAAATACGGCCCAATCACACCACCAGACCACAATGCGCACCAAACAGTGACTTTTTCCGGGTGTAATGGCTTCTCTACAATCAATTGTGGATTTTCTGAGCCCCAAATTCTACAGTTTTGCTTATTAACGTATCCACCAAGCGAAAAATGAGCTTCACCACTGAAGAAAATTTTGTTCGAAAAATCAGCATCAGCAGATTTAATAATTTTAACGCGTTGGTCGATTGTTAAATGCTCCATATTCTTAAATGGCAGAATGTCAACTAAATAAATGACAGCGTACTTGACGTTTATCTTTGACAGATGTCGGTATACAGATTTCTACTTTATCAACCTCGAATTGGATAACCCTGTATTATGAGCTGATGAGTTTTCTGAATAACGTAGAAAATCAAAGAGAGTAATTAGCTATAAACTTTAAATATTAATTAAGTTGTTTTCAACTGATTTATATTTTTAGAACAGTGGGAAATTTTAAAGCTGTAGAGAGTAGTATCAGTACGTGTGATACTTTTGATGACAGTACTTTTGATTTTAGTAGAGAAGCTAATGAACACATAGATTTAGATGAAGTAATAACTTCAACGCCAGCGAGAAAAACAAAATCATCCGCGTCTTCGAATAGAGACCAAATTTAAAATGATTTTTCCGAGTTTTTAGATAAGGCATCTAAGGCTATTATTGAAATCAATTCTGCATCAAATACACAAGAAAAGAATACTTCTACCTCGATGTTATTTTCATCCCTTGTAATAAAAATTGAGAATGCAAATTTGCCGTCAAACATATTAGATGACCTGGACACAGAAAAAAATAAATACAAACAGAAGTAAAGCTGCATACAAAATTTTTACGCATATTTTCATAGTAAAATATGGGGTCACGATCCGGTTTTATGTTGACCAAATTTAAAATTACCATTATAATCTAAACGAAAAAAAAAATGAAAAAAACAATATTAAAGTTAAAGAAAGACTAAATGTATATTCGAAGAGTTGGACATTCTAAGTTTATTATTTAAGGCGTAACACGAGTTTATATTTTGGTGTTACAATCTTAAAAAGATGTTTCAAAATTTTATATGCAGCTTTACCTCTGTTTATATTACTTTTCTCTATGACCTGGAGATAGATGTCTCAAATTTAGTATACAGCCGTATACGTGAGTACAAAAACAACTAACGTTCCATTTACTAAATAAAATTTAGACTGAACTGTATAATATAATAAATAAATTAGATTTGAATAACTGTTTTATTCAATTTTTTAATCTATAAACTTAATATTTTTAAATAAATGTTTGCATATGTTTAACGGTTCCACTGTGTTAAAAATGATTTTAAAATATCCCTATTCTAGAATGCTTTACGGCTTGATCGATTACCTTTAAAAATTCGATGTTGCGATAGTAGCTCACCCTCATCTCGCCAGCTTCCAGGAATATTAATATTATTTTCTGTTCTATCGACGTAACCCTCTGGACAATACATCTCACTTTTTATAGCATCAAAAAATTATGCAACACAATAGACGCCAGAACAACTTTTTGGTGCATTGTTAGGATGCATATTTATTGTGGTCCCTAAAATTCGCCATCTGTTTGATAAGATACCAAAAGTATTCTCGATTCGGATTCTTGCGCGCGACAGTTGTTTGTTAAACATTTCCTTATCTTCAGAAAGACATCTTCCGGGATAAGGGCGCATTATATTTTTTTTAATGAAAATGCAGCGTCTCCAACGAAGAAAAAAGAGAAACCTATTTCCGAATCTGGCAATTTTTTAGTTTTTGGAATGTGAAGAGTTTCTTCGGCCAATTGTTTCCCAAACCCGCTGTTTTTTAAAATTCCTGAGTCACTCTGGCTGCGATAAGCGCCGACATCGACGGCTGTAAATGAATAATTTGAATCACATACACCTAAGAGGACGACGCTATGATGCCATTAAGCAAAGGTCGGCTTTGAAATGTAGACACCGCTAAGCTTCCACAATGCGTCACATGTTTCTAAGATTATTTCTCGTACGGTAGATATACCCAACTTAAAGCTCCAATCAAGCATTTGTATGGAACAACCATGGGCAAGATATCTAGAAGAAGATAAATTACAGATAGGTATGTACATATATAAATTCCCTGTAGATACTTTATATAAATCTATGTTCCATATTTCCTTACATAAGTGTAACAGCCAGTCGAGTGTCTACGTTAATTGGAGTTCGTTGGGAGTGTTTTTCCAAAGTATTGTTTAATAGGTTTAGTAAAAGTATAAAATGATTAACACTCATTCGTGTAGCTTTATAAAAATGTTCCGGGTCATTTTCTTTTATTGGTAGAAAACTACGTTGGAAAAACCCGAAATCATTTCTAGTTAAATTCACTGGCCTAACCCACCAACGTCTTCTTGGCATTCTTCTTTTATAAAATTCCAGTGCTAGAAACACAATATACATAATTTTCACAATTTTTATGATTCGCTCATTTAAAGTATTCATTTTGACACTTCATAAAATATTTTAGGCTACGTCATTTTTTATTTTTTTTGTGTATTTCTGCTGGCGCTCTAGTTCTGTTTGCTACAGCGAAATCGTGGCGATATTTTTTAATTATTCGTTGACGCTCTTCGTTGTCGCTCTCGTTCTGTTTATATCTTTAGACGATCTGGTAAGCGCCCTCTAGCATTTTGTAAAGGATTTAGTCCAAAATATGGTTAAAACGAAAAAATATGTACACCCCTGAAAATGTTCACAATAAATCATTTGTTCATGTTATAACTTAAACATTTTTTTATCCGTTCAGGTTATATGTTCATGTCATTTACCAAACATACATTAAAACTCATGACGTAAAATTATGCACAATGGTAAAACCGTATGTTTTGTATGTACTATGATCTCTGATTTAAGAACGAAGTCTGCATACAAAAATCTTAATAAGCAATTTTCTTCGTATTTCGTAATGTAATGCTATTTTGAAGCATTAAACTATAAATTATTAGCATTTATTTTGTGACATTTCATTTGCAATGGTATAACAATAAAGCATAATACCACGTTATACTATATAAAATTATGTAAAATAATATTTCTAACCAATTTCTGTGAAAATTTGTTTAGTTTAGTTTGGTTCAAAGGAACAGAAAATGAAAGATGTACGAGTACAAGAATATACCGTACGAATAGAAAATGGAATTTATTTATATTTTAACAGGATTTAAATTAATTTTCAGTCTGGTAGGAAGGAGGATTTAATTTCCTTTGAGTTGTTTCAAATATTTGATTTACATTTTAAATTAAAATTTCATACCAGAATAGTCTTTGTCAGTTTTTTTTAAATGTTCGTAAACGCTCTTCCAGACAATTCTTTGTTGCTACGTATTTAACAATCAGGCGACAAAATATAACATAATTGTGTTATTTCGCTTTAAATTAGGTTTGCAGATAATTTTATGTTACGCTTGCTATTTCTAAGAACGCTTACATTTTTACCTATAAAATGCTTTATATGTCAAACAATTTTAGACTTATGGAATTTAGACTAAATGAAAGTGTCGAATCAAAAATTCTTAAACCTTGAGAAACAAGTAGAATTAGCAAGATTGTAGATTGTAGAAATTATAAGCACTAATTACCGATGGTTCTGAGCGGAAATATAACAGCACTAACATCACCAGAACTATATTACAATTAGAAATGTAGTCACATTATTATTTCGACGGAACAGCAGTATGCAAAGATTTTTTTTTGAAAAATCCAAATGAAATAGCCTATTAAATCTAAGTTATAGTTTATGTGTACATCTAAGTCAGATCTCCAGAATGTTATTCAACAAAAGGCACAACCATTGTGCCTTGTTCCCACCAGGCACCCGAAAAAAGAACCATTTTACGAATTAAAAATACTAGTTTTATTTGCACTTTTAATGTGACAATAAAATATACAATCTACAGCGCCCATTACACGGTCAGTATTAATTTTATTACTTCTACTACACAAATTTGCTTCTTTATCTTTTAACACTAATAAACCATGCGGTAGAATAGAACCCTCGGGATTACTACTGTCCTTTGAAATTCTTGCGCGGCATATTCCATATGAATGACGTTGCTTTTTATAGAAACTTTATTTCTGAGATAATTTTAATATTCGTTACCATTCCATCTAACATGATTGCAAATATTCGTGAAGGAAAATTATTGTGTTTTGCATTTGGATTTGTGTATTATTATTTGTACATGAATAATTTTGACGTTTTCCAAAACAAATTTCGTATTAACAACACACATAAAAGTAATTTACAACAGATTTTTGTTTAATGGTCACAATAAAATTTCCAAATAACGGCAGCAAAAATAAAATCTACAGAGGAAAAGCAACGACACGACAAGATTCGCTATTAAAAACATTCATTGTATTTTGGGAGCAACAATTAAATCAAACAAATGTTTCAAAAATAAGGATGTTTACTATTACAAATCCTCCTATGGCCATTAATGTTTGTTTTCAAACCATAAACAAGTTGCTGTGTTTACTGCAGGGTTGAAAATTTCCCTTTATAATTTTTGGAAATTTTAGATTTCGTCTTGTAAATGCAAAATTTGAAAAGCAAATAGTTGTGGCTATGCCTACTACTTTTGATTGCAAATCGTTTTGTAATTTTTTTATATATGTGTATAAAAATGTAAATACTGATACGGAATTATTTTGAATGTGTGCATATCTAATATGAAATTGCTTTACAATTATTTACAATCGATTTTTTTGATAGTACACATTCAAAATAATTTCGCATTGGCATATAAATTTGTATACAACCTTCACACCAGGTGTAACCGAAACGTACAGTTTACGAAGACGCGTAAACTGTACGGATGTGATACGTAAAGCATGTTTTTGTCACATGAATCAAACAAATTTGCGAATTCTTTTGTATGTATGTATTAGTATACATAATAGTGTTCATAATGTTAACGTTTTTACGTAACATTTGTGAACTGCCAATGCATATCATTTATGAACCACTTACGCGGTACGATTATGAACTGCTTACACGAATCATTTATGAACGGTGTAGAATTTGTCGCTCCCGCTAATATTGGAAAAAATGAATAGGTAGTAAACAAATCGTTTTTAATCAATTTTTATTATTTATTTATTTCAGGTAGATTTATAATAATTCATAATTGTTTTTATCTTTGGATTTACTATTCTTAGTGCATATAATAATTATTTTAATAAAAAGTATTTAGATATATAAATATTATTTTCAAGATGACATTTTTGTCTTTGTTTATTAACTAATGACATATCTTAACTAATCAGAAACTTAAAATTTAGCTTGGTCCTAAATATTAACTTATTCAATACCGCTCGATATTTAAATTTCAATTAACATGTTTCTAAAACACAGTGCTCTAATTCATTTAATTTATCAAATTTCTTATACTAATAAAGTAAATTCATTCTTTAAATTCATTTATCACATTATTTATCTAATATTTTGAATGTCTCATTAATTATTACGTTGTGACCGCCGACAACGGTCTTTGGCTTACTGGAACCAATTTTTAATTATGTGTTCCACGTCACTAGTACAGCCGTACTAAATTTTGAAATTGTTTCCTCTAAAATGATACAATGTTATTATTCAAGCATACAACAACAAGAAATTATAATTAATCGATAATACCTTTTAAAATATTAATAATTGTAAATGTTTTAATTGGTATATTTCCATGTTGTCCGTGCAACGAGAAACTGCAGGCTGCATGGTCCGTAATAATGGTTTTTAAACAGCCCCGAATGTATTTCTCGTGCGTTAAATCCGTTATACCTCTAAAATGGTGTAACTAAAATTTAAAAAAGTAATTTATTATTATGAATTATGAGTGTAAAATATAAAATTACATTGGGTCCGGTAATCTACAGCCTCAAATTATTGGTTTTGTCTGAAATTTGGATTTACGACAATGAAGTCGAGAATTATGGTGTAAAGGGGTACGATCTATTCACGTCTTGCCTGCATGATAAACGTTCGGGAGGTGTTGCTGTTTATGCACATAGCAGTCTAAATTGCAAACAATTTAATCTACTTTTCCAAACATTCAACGCGGTCGGTCTGACGTTCTTTATAAATTCTAAATTAGTTTGTATTATTTGTATTTATCGTCTTGGATATACAGATATCTCCAGTTTTATTGATGAATTCAGTGGGCTTTTGGAAGGTCTATCCCACTCTAACTTAATTATCATGGGTGATTTTAATATCGACTTCCTCAAGCAGAACGCAATGCTTGATAGGCTGCTAATTTTATTATCGGAACATGGTTTGGATAATATTCTTGAACCAACACGAATTACAAATACCACAGCTACTTGTATTGATAATGTACTCCATAGATTTGATCAAAGGTATTTTCCGGTAGTTTCTTACAGTGTATTAGACCTAAAAATTTCAGATCACTGTTTAATTGAAATTAAATTAACAGGAACCTTTAACATTAAATCTACTTCTCGGCGAACCTTTGAAGTTTTACAGATTGATTTCAATAAGCTAAAGGAACTACTATTGTATGAAGTATGGACTGATGTTTATTCTTGCCTAGATGCTTCTAAGGCCTACGATAATTTTATTAAAATCTTCAAAGGTCACATTAAAAAAAGCACTTCCATTAAGTTGTGTGCCAATAGAGCAACGAAGCTAAAGCCATGGATGTCTGATGATTTATTGAGACTAATACGTAAAAGAAATAATATTTGTCGCCTTGCAAAAAAACATACCAGCAACCGTAGATTGAGACAATATAGCTTGACGCTGTGTGACTCTGTTAACCTACAAATTGATATAGCCAAAAAAAGCTTTTATTCTCAAAAGTTCAGCAACAATGGCAGTGATGCTCGTAAACATTGGAAAACAGTCAATGAAATAATTAACGGAAAGCCTGATTCAGTCGAAATTAAAGAAATTGTTAATCAAAGAGGCTGCAAGATATCTGGTCCAGTGCAGATTGCTAATGAATTTAACGAGTTCTTTACTAGTGTTGGTGATGCTAATGCTGCCAGTCTCCTCTCGGATGATGACAAAAATAGATTAATATGTCAATATTACCAATCTATAGATAGTTGCGTTTTTTCGGAAATTTCATCTGAAGAAGTGTATTTTACAATTCTTTCGCTAAAAAATAATTCAACTCCTGGTTTGGATGGGATTTCAAATAATGTTGTCAAAAAAATGTCCTGGTTCTTAGTTGATGTCTTATCTTTTATTTTCAATTTAAGCTTGGTAACTGGAATTTTTCCTACATCGTTAAAGCGAGCCTTAGTTGTTCCGATCTTTAAAAATAATGATAAAACTAGTATGAACAACTATAGACCAATCTCTTCACTTTCGGTCTTCTCGAAAATATTTGAAAAAGCCATAAAAAAGTAGTAACTGAACATATTGATAAAGGGTCCAAGGTATCTTCTCTATTTATAGACTTAACAAAGGCTTTTGACAGAGTTCAACATAGCACGTTGTTAAAAAAGCTATATTGTTGTGGATTCAGAGGGATAACCCGGGATTGGTTGTCCTCGTATTTGAATGGGCGAACGCAATTGGTTAGAGTAAATGGACAATTAAGTAAAGAGTTACCGATAAATGTGGGAGTCCCACACGGTTCTGTCTTAGGACCTTTATTATTTTTAGTCTATGTAAACGGTATCTTTCGACAACAATTTCGAGGGTCTCCAACTGCTTTTGCTGACGATTTCTCGTTTACATATGCTAGTCCAAGTTATCAAGATAATATCATGCTCATAGATCATGATTTAAAAAGTTTGTCTATTTGGTTGGAAGCACATAATTTTGTTTTGAGTCACAAAACGAAATTATTACATTTTAGGGATACCTCATCGTTGTATCTTGAGACAACGTATCATACTTTCAAATGCAGCAGAAGCAATAACACGCAATGCCCTCCTAATGACTGCTTCTTAGTGAACACTGTTGATGAATTTCGATATCTAGGTATTATTATTGATCGAGATTTAAATTGGAAAGCGCACACACAAGGGCTGAAAACTAGACTATCATTGGTCTCCAGAAAAATGTATGTCTTACGGCTATTTTGTCCGCAATATTTACTTAGGACGATTTACTTTGCATTAGCGGACTCAATACTGCAATATGGTTTATCATGTTGGGGTAGTGCTTGCAATGCTACACTACGTCCTATCTACGTGCGACAAAAGCAGTTAATCAGAATAATGTGCTTTAAACCATCCTTTTCGCCTTCGTGGCCATTATTTGAAAATCTCAGCATACTTCCTCTACGTCACATATTCGTCTTCAAGGTACTTAGAATATTCTATGTTAAAAGTGGGAATAATTTTGTGACTCATGCAGGGTATAATCTCAGATCAAATCATACCTTCTTGAAACATATTCCTAAGTTTAGATTAGATCTAAGGAGAAACTTTATTAATGTCATTGCACCAATCATCTTTAACAATTTACCGTTGGATATTCGTAAGTGCGGCAACTTCTCTAGTTTTTCACTATACCTTAAAGAATGGCTTCATCAAACTAAAAATATTGACCATCTTTTTGAACTATTGGTTTAAAATATTATTGTTTTTGTTTTTATTGGTTTTAAAATTATATATGTTAAAATTAAATGGTGTAGTTTAAGAGGTTTTAATATATTCATGTGTAATAATTAAGCTGTAGTTATAATTTTATTATACAATTTTTGTTTCTCTTAATTTTAATTTTAACTGTAAATTAATTTGATTTTAAATTGATTTTCTTTGTAAATAGAATTCAAATATTTTTTTGTGGCTTAGAATCCGGGGACCAGTCACGTGATCTATTTTGATCCAATGGTCCTCTTATCTTACTTTCTTAATCTTGTTAGTTTTAATAATGTTTTACACACAATGTATTTTATTTATAATGATTAAGCTGGTAATGAAATAAAAAAAAAAAAAAAAAAAAAAAAAAATTATTAGAAAGGTTTATAAATTGCTTAATATTTACTTACAAGAAATTTTTCTTTAAATTGTTCTTTATTCTTCAATCGAAGTTGCCGGTAAAATTAATTTTGATCTTTCATTAATTACTGGGGTGGGAAGTTGTAACATCACAGTGATAGTTATCGAAAGTGATGAGCGTATCGAAACAAGTGATAAGCGGTATGTTGTGTTATTTTCGACAGCTATACGATATTTTCATGTGGCAACTCAATTTCGAACATCAACTGACAGCTAGAATAATATTATTTTATGTCAAAACTAATTTGTTGTGAAACGATAGAAAATAAATAAAAAGTTAAGAGTCCTTATATTAATAATATACATCATGAATAATGTTGGAATTGTAATAATTTTCAATCAATCATTCAGTGCCGACTCCCATGAACATGATTCAAACATAAATTATTATATAGAGCGTCGATTTTTGCGAGATCGGTATAATGTTTTGGATATGTCTTCGCGGAAGTAAGTTAAACTCGATTTAAAATGATCGAGTTAAAATGATTTATATGTATAAATATAGGAAAATTTATTTTCGTTTTTTAGGTTTTTAGAATCTTTTCGTGTCTCGAAAGATATATTTAAATACCTCGTTAACCAAATTCGACCTCGTATCCAGCAAGGAACTCGAATTACTAGGATTCCAGTGGAAATAAAACTTGCCGCAGTTTTAAATATTTTTGCGACAGGTTCATATCAACGAACCACTGGTGATGTTGTGTTTCATAATATGGACCAACCAATGATATCGAGGTCCATAACAGAACTAGCCACTATTTTAGAAGCTACCATTTGTAGGCAGTACGTTCAATTTCCTAAGGATGTACGAATTAAATCTGCTTATAAGCAGAGATTCTTTGAGAAAACAGGTTATCCCGGTGTAATTGGGTGCATTGAATGCACTCATATTGATATTATAGCTCCCCGAGAAAATGAGCACATTTATGTAGATAGGAGGGGAAATCATTCAATGAATGTACAATTGGTGATTGAATATTATATGAGTATGTAACAAAGAATTTGGCGTTAATAATTTTTGATATACCTTTTCAGATTTGTAACTACGATTTGCAAATCCTCACAGTTTGCGCCAGATTTCCGGGGTCATCACATGATGCTGCAATTTGGGCGATGTCGAAAGACAAACAAGCACTGCAGGATGCCTATGATGATGGCGAACGAAATACATTCCTGCTTGGAGATTCAGGCTACCCATTAGAACCTTACTTAATGACCCCGTACCGTAATGAAAATGAGCAACAAATTATATATAATAATTTGCATGCGAAAGCTAGAAATCCAATTGAAAGGTGCATTGGAGTTCTCAAAAACACTTTTAGATGCCTCTTAGGTGAGCGAATGTTGCGGTACGAACCAGTAAACGTTATTCAAATTGTAAATGTGTGCGCTGCCTTATACAACATTTGCCTTGAAAATAAACTCCAAATGGTAGAATTACCATTGCCTAATGAAAACGAGGATATTGTTTATGAGGAAGAGTTCGAGTACGAAGATATGAACGAATTTGCAGCCGCCGTAACAGTGCGTGACGGCATTTTAAATTGTTTTTAATTTCGGTTTAATTTCACTTGAAATACCATTTAAATCAATAAAATATATTTACAATAATTAAGCTGAGTTTCATCTATATTTCATTATTTATAATATCACATTTTATTTCATTTCAGTACAAATTCATTTCATTTAAAAATATAAAAATAATAGTTGAAAGTAAAAAAAACTATATGGATGTGACCGGGTCAATTTGCACCATAGACTTTCTTCCTCCACCTTTAACCGTTTATTACTAATTTCATTAGCCTCCCTTAGTAGACCTAACATGCTCGACTGGAACTCCTGTTGTTTTAGGCTCTGAGCCTTTAGTTCCTCGAACAGTCGAGTTGTATTGTTAAGGCGTCGCCTTTGAGTGTGACTAACCGAACGTGTATTTCCATTACCTATTCGACTCGCTTCATCTCTCTCTACGCTTTGCTCTGCATTATTTATAGATGCTTCTACCTCATCCAATTGATGTCCTGCGTCTTCTCCCACGTTGCCTACCGCCGCATCCCTCATCCCCGATAACTGTACTACCCGCTCCTCAAAAGGGGTTAAAAAACTGACCTAGAACCCCCACCTGTTCTGTTTATGTCCAGGTGAGTTTTCCTCAATTTTTTCCGTATTTTATTTTTTAAATCGGCCCAGACCTACAATATAAATAAATATTTTGTATTATCACAGAGTGAATAGCAAATTAAATGTAAACTTACTTTTTTCCAGGCATCATCGTCGCGTATTGGAGGCCCTTCGCCATTTAAAACCACTGCAAGCTCATGCCATCCTGCTTGTAGAGAAACTTTGGTAGTTGACGCATTGAAATTAGTAGTTACTATCTTCCTGTGCTCCTCCAAATAGGTAATCATCGCCTCAAATTGGTTCTGAGTTGTAATTGTTTTTGCCTTCGAAATGAACGGACAGATTACGGTTAAATATATTCATATATAATTATCATATTCAGTATTTAAATAAACAAATTAAATAGTATTAATATTCATGTAAACTCATGTAACTCAATAAAAACATTTTATATATAACTATAATTTTATTATGTCTAATATGATTTTGACACAAAATAAATTTTTTAGGTTATACCACCACACATAAAATTATGCACGTAAAAATATATTTAAAATACGCAAAATAATTTGTAAAAGTAAATATATCATGCAATTAAACTATGTTTACGTCACTTACATATTAATTTTTAATTATAAATATAAATATGTTTAAAAATTATTAAATTTAAATTTTTCATAAACCAATTGTCACTGTATCACTTGCAACTAGATTGAGTGAAGAAACATCGTAGTTTTCGCTTATCGAAAATGGTAAAACATACCGACATATCATAAAATGTGATACTTTTTCGAACTTCGAAAGTTATGATGTTACAACATCCCACCCCTGGATTACAATTTGACAACGTACACTGGCATTTATTATTTTGAAAATCTCTACGTAATAATTTAACTTCGCGTAGCACAGATCTCATTAAAATGACTAAATCTGGCTGTGAATTTGTTTCGGTAGTTTGAGGATGAGATGTTGCTGTAGAAGATGGACGTGGAAGGTGGCATAGTGATGGTTTCTATTAATTTTGATTGTTCGGATCTAATAGGTTTATAGGTGAATTTTGGTGCTGTAGAAGTTGGTGTTGTGTATGGTACAATTGATGACCTTTCAATACTTTAAATAGTTGTTGGAGGTGTTTTGTCGTACGGGACAAAAGGTCTTGCAGGAGTTGTTAAAACTTGTGATGAAGTTGATACTGTACTGTTTGAATACGATGGCATAATACGGGAAGTTGAATTATTTCGATTATCAATATCCGTAAATTTTTGTAAATTTGATTTCTGTGTTGGTACGGCAGGTTTTATTTTTCTGTTTATTTTTAGAAATGTTTTGTAATTATTATCGTTATCTGAACCAAATTCTTCCGTATCTTCATAAATTTCGCAATATTTTTGTTGTTCTTGTGAACATTCAAATAAATCTTGAGAAAATTCGTCCATGTCTGTTTAGTTTACTATTCTAATAAAATACATAAATTATAAATGTTGCATCGGAATGTATATATAAAAGTTATCTGATTGTAATTTGATTATTTTAGTTGATATATTTTGCATTTGTATTGAATACACTTCTGTTGTGCACTCATCAGTATTATTACACTAAATGCCTAAATCAGATGATGATATTGGGTACTCGAAGAAATTTCTAAGATTAATAACATATTGGCCTTTCAATAGTGTATTATTGATTTCAGTGATTTTGAAAATTCTTCCATCAACGCAACAATAGTTATTTGGATAATGAGAACTTAATGAAAAAATTGGATGAACATTATATTCTTTTAGCTGTTGTTTCATATTATTTTGTTCGCTCAGTCTATTATTTATTTGTTCCAACGGATGTGAGGCTTTTCGAATTAATTTTTTATTTACTGCATATAATTTTCAAATTTGAATGCACTATAATTGTCAAGGTGTCCAAAATTTTTCACATCTGCTGAATGCAATAGATTGTGAACATTATATGAAATATTTTCATTTCCAAATATTGTACCAAATAGTTTTTAGAAGGTATTTTTAGTCATAGCTTGTATATTAACACTATGTATGAATTTTTTTTATTACTAGCAGTTCAGCATCAGCCCTTCTATGCTGATGTATCATACGAGACAGCAAATTCACTTTTTTATTAACATTCACTTATATATTATACTAATAAATTTACACATTTGATTTACATAAATATAAATGCTTTTTATTTAATATATTACTTGTCTATATACTTTTATATAATAAAAACATTTATTTTTTAAACTGAAATCTATTTATACAATATTTGTGTCTTGGATATTCTCCAAGTATTTTTATAATCCTTTCACTATTTATTCTAATGCAAAACTCTAGTTGTGAAAATTTAAAACAAAACTTATATACTTTTTTTCTGGTATACAATCTGGCTAAGGACTCTATGTTTCAGCAGTTCAACTAAGGCCAGACTGTATACCAGTTATAACAATTGTACCAATTATATTTCTCTACAAAACGCATCCATTATACCATTTCGAAATGTCATGAATTAGACATTTCTTTACTGCTAAGATGTCATAACAAACAACAGCAACAAATCAAACAACAAGGTAAATAATTTAATTATAAAAAATAAAACTTAATAGAAATAATTAATAAGTTTAATAAATTTATTTTTATATTAATATTTACAGAGATATGCGACAACGAGAAAACGGCACACCCACAAGTTCACAAAATGAATTTAACATTTCTGAGGCGAATTCATTATTTTGTACGCAGTTATTTGGTTTGGCCAAAATCCGAATAGCGCACATTAACACTAAACCTACCGACATTTCATGTATACCTATTCCTACCATGAGCGGTCAAATGACCGCTTTAAAAAACATTTATTTTATTAAAGTAAACTAGATATAATATAATTTGCTTTCGGAAATTAAACAATAAAAGAAGTTGTAAACATTGTAAAATAGGTTGTTTGTATATTTTAGGAAAACATAATAAGCCACATGATGATAAAGTAACGTTGTATGCGAGAAATGTTAAACGAAATTTTTAAAACGGTCATTTGACCGCGGCATGGTAGGTTTAGTGTTAAAACCAAAAAATGTTCATAATATTTTTGTTCTAAAATATAATGAAAAGCCACCAGTCCAGAATAGCACAAAAATGTTCACTTATGTATGCATGAAGAATAAATTGTCAACAGGAAAAACCAGAAACGACAACATGTGTTCTGTATATAATACGGAATGTATATGTATGTGTAGTAGGACTAAAAAAGCGTTCGTAAACGGTCCGCTTTTAATGTACATATTTTTGTGCCGGGAGGGCATACACATAAAAAATTACGAAGCGATTTGCAATCGTAAGATTAGTGCATACATATTTTGCATTGTAAATTTTGCGATTACACAAAAAAAGGGGACATTTTTCTTATTTTATTTTAGAACGTTCTCAACCCTGCATAAAATCAGTGCCTTCTATAGTTCTGGTCTATGACAACATTTATTTTTTGCTAATGGCGTCAATCTAAGTCGACAACTAGAGGGAACCATAATTAATTAAAAATCATACACCTTGCCTCCTTATTACGACGGCAATAAATTTCACAAAGTTAGTTTCCGATCCATATTCAAGAAGTTAGTGAGAATTTTAAGAAATGCGCGAAGTTTTAGTGTATTCCACTACAAAAATATAAATACATACAATATTATGTGATCATTTTGTTTATATTTTGTCATTTCATTTGTGTATTTTATATTAGTGTCACACAATTAATCGAAGCCGTAATGCATTTTTTCTGTATTTTATATGATGTTCGTACTTTTTTGTTATTTTTATTGAATCTATAAAAATGACAAAAAAATGCCAAAAACTAAAATAGAAATGTACTAGCATTACTAGAAAAACTAAAAACCGAATAACCTTCGGCTTAAACAGTTTTTTCGAAACTAACATCAAAATTACAAAACAAGTGGAGAAAGAAATAATATTTTTATTCACCCGTTCCACACGGAATGTCAATAAAGCAATGCTTCACGCTGTTGTGACTATGCATTGATAAGACTGTTTGTTAAGTATTTCAATCTTCTCAATATACAGATAACAACATTTAGGTTGAATGTTATACCAACCGAAGAACGTTTGGGTTAGATTTGGAAGACCTAATATTAATTTTAGGAATTGGATTAGATTTTAATGAGATGAGGAATGATTTGTATGGTATACTTGTGATAGTTAATGTTAACAATGAATGATAATTATATTAATGTTGATGAAAATCAATGTAAAGTGAACTTAATGTGGGTAAGTGTTAATGTTTTAAAAGTGCACCTCGATGGGTGGATTTATTGTTAGTATGAGAAATGTTCTAATCAAGCATAACCTACACGAGTCTGAATACAGCAACAGTGCTTCTTCCCCTCACCCTCTCGCTTTGCCGTGCGAGATTTAGAGATTACGAGTTACTAGAACAATGCCTCGGTGTTAGTTGAAGGTGATACTTACCGTTGTTATTCAGCTGATGGTTTTCCTTATACTTTTGAAAGAAGAAATTATCAAGTTTAATTGTTATTTATTAGTTTTTTTTAATGAATGAATTGGTTGATTAAATTAGGAATTATAATTGTATTTGTTTAAAGTTAATGATTTAATAAAATGATTCAACTGTTGAATTAAAACCGGACTATGCTAATACCGTAGAGGTTCATCGAGGGACGAAACCTCTAGGGGTTTACGATCCAGGTTTACAATTCGTGATAGTTGATGTACTGAACTCGAACTGTCTTGTAGTACTATATTATTGAACTATATATTGATTGAAATAATTTTGGTTCTTATATACTAAATATTTATTAGTATTCTACCAACAATTCATTTTGAAAATTCGACAATATTAACACGCGGATAATTACACTGTGCTTGAATTGCAAACTTTTTTTTCGTGACAAGGTGGGTACCCGGGGGGTAAACCTAATTCGAGTATGCTCAATTCAACGGTGCTAGTTATGGGATGGAAAAATCCATGATTTTTATCCACTATCGCAACGGCACGCCATTGTTTTGTCAAAGAGAAGAAAAATTTTAATTTTTTAGGAATTTTTTTTTGTAGAAAAAATCACCATAAAATCAATTGAATCGATTTAACTTTCTTTTAAACAGTTTCTATTGTATCTATATTTGTCGATGCGATGTTTATTCTATCGATTCTACTCGATTTAAATTCAACAAAATGATAAAAAATGATAAAAACAGTGTTTTTCGTCGAAATGAAAAGCAAAAAAAAAATAGATGGGTTTTTCGGTCTTGATATGTTCGGCAAAGTTGTTGGTCACCTGTGCAACAACTTTGCTGAAGAAAGCATAACAAAAATCTTAATTGTTCAAGAGCTATCAACGTGAAAATGAGGGTATATTTTGACTCTGAGCCAAAACATGTCGAATGCGATATCTCAAAAATGGAGGCTTACTTTAAAATGGGACTACCACCGTTGAACTCAGCGTACTCGAATTAAGTTTACCCCCCCGGGTGCCCAGCTTGTCACATTTTTCAACTAGCACAGTGTTATTAATTTTTTGAAATTGAAAAATTGGAAAATATATTTACTAAATTTCCAATCATCAAAAATCGCAGGTCGATAAACGATATTTATTTTGAATACGAAAAATATCGGATCCGCTCGAAACGCGATATTTCAAAACGCGGTACTTCGAAACGAGATATGACAAAACAAAATATGGTACAAAACGCAAAATTTCAAAATGCGATAATTCAAAACGCGTTATGGTACAGAATGCGCATTGCGAAGCGACGGGAGCGCAGCAACCCGATTGATGCCGATCCTATATACTCCTATTGATTTTTAAGTTCCTATATACTGAAATTAAATTTCCCCTTCACCCGCCTGATATAACACCCGATCCTAAACTACCGTTTTGTACCATATCGCGTTTTGTACCATATCGTGTTTTGAAATATCGCGTTTTGAAATATCGCGTTTTGTACCAAATCGCGTTTTGTACCGTTGTAGTGCCACACACTTATCATGGAAATTTCGACATCATACACTTTACATTTCGAAATAAGTACACGCGAATGCATTACGAAATATTGTAATAATTAATATTAAGTTTTAGATATTGATCGAATCGATGGAGTTGAAAGACATTATTGTTTGAGGCGCCGTCGATTGATGTTCAATCAACAAAGGTTAAAAAAATAAAATATCGCGTTGCACATGGGACTCGAAAAAAATAAAAAAAATATATATATGTATATATATATATATATATATATATATATATATATATATATATATATATATATATATATATATATATATATATATCTGTTGAATTAAACAAAAAGTGGTTATCTCGAAAACGTCAAATGTTGGGAAATTCAATTGAAAGATTGAGCGATATTTTTTCTGTATATATAAGTTTTTATATTAAAATTTAAGGTTTTATCCATTTTCTTCGCAATATATTATGTTTTTGCAACCAGTCACGTAACACGAGCAAATCGAGATCTTTTGCAAGAGAAATTTCCTGGACGTTTGATTTCGCGATTGGCTGATGTCAATTGGCCTCCAAGATCCTGTGATTTAACGCCTTTGGATTTCTTTTTGTGGGGCTACGCGAAAGATCGTGTTTACGCAAACAATCCTCAAACTCTTGACGAATTGAAAACTAATATTCGTAAGGTAATGGCCGAGATACCGCCCGAAATGTGCCGAAAAGTCATTGAAAATTACGTCAAAAGAATCAAGGCCTGTAAGAAGTCCCGTGGAGGACATTTGAATGATATCTTGTTTAACTAAAAATGGCAAGGATCAATCTGTAAAATGAAATAAAAATTACAATACATTCCGAATATTTTGTGTATTTTTTTTAAGTTTACTTTATTAACCTCGAATTGGATAACCCTTTATATACGCAAATACACATTACACAAGCAAGGCAACTTGTAAATATAAATATACTGAATATAAAAATTGCAAGATGTTCTGTTTACGTTGGGTTATGATTATCATAGAAAATTAAATAAAGTATTTTTTACTTTGTGATTTGCAATCCTCGCACATACATTTTACGAACGTGCAACTTGCAAAATCCCTTGAAATTAAACAGTTTCCTTCCCTTGAAAATAATAATGTACAAAATTTGTTTCTGTTTTTCTGCATTGTTTTTGTTTAAGAAATTTGTGGTATAGGTGTATTGCTCTTTGAAGCCGATTTGGTTCACGTAGATCAGGGGCTTACTATGGAAATCGATCGTCGACGTTTTTTGTTCGTTGTTTATATTCAGCAATAGTAATTACTATTGCTGAATATAAACAACGAACAAAAAACGTCGACGTTCGATTTCCATAGTAGACCCCCAGGTTAAAAAGATCAGGTTAAAATAACCTGGGGGTTTATTATGAAATTATCGACGCGCGTATTTTTTTCGACAACGTCGACAGTCGACAACGTCGGAAATCGCTATTATGAATTTTTTTTCGACAATGTCGAAAAATGAAATTAATTATTGTTTATGTGAAAATTTAAATTAATTATTTTTTATTAAATTTAAATTAATTAATTCATTTTTATTAATTAATATTTTATAAGTTTAAATTATTAATTTATTTTTGCTAACAAAGTTTTCTTATTTCTAACACTTAACACTTTTCTTTTATGAATTCGACACCACAAGAGCTGTCGTAAAATAGTCGACGTATTTCATAATACAAAAATTTGACAACGTCGAAAAAAAAACGCGGTCGAAAATATTTCATAATACCAAATTTTCGACAACGTCGAAAAAAAACGCGGTCGAAAATTTCATAATACCAAATTTTCGACAACGTCGACAAAAATACGCGCGTCGAAAATTTCATAATAGACCCCCTGGTCAGTGGGGAAAAAGATTCAATCGTTCTTGGTTATCAAATTAACCAGTTTTGGACATCACTAGTGGGAATATCGGGCATAGAAGCGATGAGCGATGGGAATTATTTAACTTAGTTTTTCTTAATATTATGAAATTCAGTAATGAAATATTAAAAATTTTGAAATTTTGTTATTTTTTTTAAATTTATAAATTTTATAAGTTACTTTTTTATACACTGTAAATATGTATATATTTTACGTTATGGATAATGAATTATTAATGAACTACTTTTTAAATTGATATTGTGTATGAAGTGAAATAATTGAACTATGTACCTTAAATTTATGACTCTACTATATGTTTATGACTCTACTATAAATTTATGACTCTACTATGTTCACTGATGTTTTTATGACATAAAAAATCGTTATATTTTTGACATATTTTACCCCGGCTAACTTCGCTTCAGTAAAATATCTCAATTTTTTTTATTACACGAGTGAACGCGTTTTTTGGCTTGGCACATAAATTTGACAGTTAATTATTTTAAATGTCAAGCTTCACACACACGTGAATTTAATATAAAGAGATTGTATATATTTCCTAAAGTTTTAAATTTTGATTGTATATATTTCCTAAAGTATCTATTATATTAATACGCTTAATTTTTTCATACTCAACGCTAAAATGACCCCTAAACATGATCCGATCCGTTTAAATTTTTCAGGGTAGGTCGACATAAATATAGCGGTGTGCCTTTGCTAGAAAAATCGGAAAAATTCCACCGGGAAGTACCTGAAACGGGTACCTCAGGTGTTTTCAGCAAAATTTTGTCACGACGCCAGAATGCCATGACATAATATGTTTATATGGAATCTATGATCATGCGCATTACACCGTGACAATGACAAAATTTATTAAAATTGCCGATGTTTTTGTCATAACACTGTGACTGTGATGACAAAATGAGTAGAAAATTTGTAATTGAATCTCAATTAAACAAAACAGAGAACATAAAATGATTTTACATACATTTTGGTGTTAATAGTTGTGAGTGTAAAAATACAATTTTGTCATGGCACTTTATCTATTTAAGTTTTAAAAATTAACCACGTATATGAATTTACTTTATTTTTGATAAAAGTGCATCAAATATACATCTTAAAAAATCTTCTTAATTATTTCTTAACCTAAAATTCAGTAAAATGTATTCACGTGACTGATTATTCAGTCGAAGGTCAGCTTCTATCTATCTTCTATCTATCTATCTATCTATTATATTAATATTCTTAATTTTTTCATACCCAGCCCTAAAATGACCCCTAAACATGATCCGATCCGTTAGATTTTTCAGGGTAGGTCGATATATATATTGCGTTGTGCGTGGGCTAGAAAAATCGGAAAAATTCCACCGGAAAGTACCCGAAATGGGTACCTCAGGTGGTTTCAGAAAATTTCCAAGTTTTTGTGCGCGTGAAATCTTGCAACATTTGAGAATTTTATGGGACGACCAAAAAGCAAATATTTTTGTTCAAATTAGTGACGCGCGATTCAAATTCAAAATTGTAAAACAGTTGGTACGCGATTCAGATTCAAAGTTGCAACACTGTCGGCGCGCGAATCAATTTCAAAGTTGCTTAATGGTTGACGCGCGATTTAAATTCAAAGTTAATCATGCCAGCATGTGAGCAGAACTCACAATCATAGACGGGTAGTGGGTGTTCCATTAGCTGGGAAAATCATCCTCATGTGTGATGACTACCTGAAAGAGGGAAGCGCGCGAACTTGCGAATCGACCATCAAGTTGAACCCGCTTTGGTAAATAATTTTACACTCACCAAGAACATGCGCGTCGATGAAGGTGAGGACGAGTTTGCGCAATATTTGCTTTCTGTTGGAAACGGCAATGCTCGAACCGACTCGATCAAACTTCCAGCAGACTTCCTCAAAGTTGTGATCGTTTTCGTGTATGGTGACATCAACACAACACCAGCCGAGGGAACCATCGAGGAATGCACCATCTTTGCATCCAAGAATGATGATTGCGCGCTAATCAATCAGCAGGTGCTTGACCTCCTGCCCGGCCAACAAGAAGTCAAACATAGTGCTGATAAACTTGAGAGTGACGACATGCATAAGGAACTCCGCCTACCCGTCGAGTTTGTCAACAAGATTGAAGGGTCCGGATTGCCGCGCCATGCCAACCCGCTAAAGGTAAACGCGATCGTTCGTTTGATGAGGAATCTAAACAGTAGCAAGTGTCGAATCAATGAAACACGCATGCGCGTCACAAGAATAAACCGCTACATTCTGGAATGTGAGGTGCTGACCGACTTCTCAAAAGGCGAGCGCGTTCTCATCTCACGCATTACGCTCTCACCCTCGGAAGGTATCTTCTCATTTGAAATGTCTCCATCAACAAGAGTCATGGTTAAAGCTTGAAGAAGGTAGGAGTGTACTTGCCGGCCCCCGTATTTACGCATGAACAGATGTATGTGGCCTTTTCACGATGCCGCTCATTTGACGGACTCAAGGTGTTTATCGTTGAGACAAGCGATCAATCAGCTGATCGGGATGGGCGCATCACAACAAGAATGTATTTTTTGAAGAGATTCTGTGCATGTAAATTGTAATATATTTTACTATTTTATTATCTACCTTCTACTACTACTTTATTATCCTTTTGTACATTTCTTATGAAATATTTAGATTAAAGTTTGCCTCAGCAATTGTGTGCTTTTCCCTTTTGAGATTTTAATATTTAGTTTGGGTGCGTAAATGATCATGTGATCCCGAGCGCGTGCTTCCTGTTTTAGATATGAATATTTGACTTGACACGTAAGTCATACTGTGTACATTTGAGCGCGTGCTTGCCGTTTAAGATTTAAAAATTAACCACGTATATGAATTTACTTTTTTTTAATAAAAGTTCATCAAATTTACATCTTAAAAAATCTTCTTAATCATTTCTTAACCAAAAATTCAACAAAATGTATTCACGTGACTGATTATCCAGTCACAGGTCAGCTAGTTATTAAAATATTAACGAAAATGTTTATGATTGAATCAAGTGACTCTGACTCAGATGATGAAATGTTTTTAATGGTATTTAAAGAAATTTACCCAAAAATTGAGAATTACATTGACGTAATTGAAAACTATACTGATGCTCAATTTAAAAGTCATTTTCGTTTAACACGCAGTACACTTCAATTTATTGTTGGTAACTAAAGAATTCTATATTTATTATACCAAGAAATTCATTTTAATTTATTTTATAATTTTCAGAGAACTACTCAGCACACTGTGCGCAGAATAACAAAGATTTTGTTTACATGACACCTTAAACTAATGTTCGTATATATGTCTGGTATTTGGCAAACAAAGAGACGTTCAGACAAATTGGTGATCGATTAGGAATTGCCTGGAGTTACGCGTACAAAATTGTATTACAATTAGCAGTTTTTATGGCCAACGAAGCGAAACGGTATATTAAATGGCCGTCACTATATGATCAAAAAGCCATTATGTACGAATTCCAAAAGATCAAGCAGTTGAATAACGTCATAGGAGCTATAGATTGTACACTCCCCGACAATGAAATACGTTCACCAATGTTTTTTTAGGTTTTAGTGAAAATAATCAAATATCGCTAATATTTCTACAACGGTTATTTGTATATTCAAATTGCTAAATGATCCTAGATGGATATTGGTGCCCATCTCTTTGTTTACCTCGTATTACTGTAGAACATGATTTTCGGGGTGCGTCAATGAAATACGTTCATTTACGAAAATGTCAAATAAAACTAGTTTTGCGTATTTTAATAATGAGTAGTTTTTCCTTTATTTGCAATAGTTTGAAAAGTTCGCTTTGGTAAAGAATTATACAGGTTTTTAAGGTAACTGGAGTTAAGTTGGAGGCTTGCATCTTCTATTGCTATTAGCAAGTCATTTAATGAATCATATTGCCTACCTTGACCGTATACTATTCTCCATAG
Organism: Nephrotoma appendiculata; assembly: GCA_947310385.1. Lineage (NCBI taxonomy): Eukaryota > Metazoa > Arthropoda > Insecta > Diptera > Tipulidae > Nephrotoma > Nephrotoma appendiculata. The sequence goes on from OX371225.1 coordinate 87,337,370, forward strand.
TTCTGCCCAACTATTTTCTATGATGTTAAGACTTTTGTACTATGCCGGATGCAAAACCAACACCGTCTGAACTTCGTGATATTCATTTTTTTTCCACGACCCATTTTCTGAATTAATATTATTTAATGCAGATAAAAAAAAACGTATCTAAAATATTTGTAAAAATTATAATAAAATTAACTTTGCAATAAGACGATAAATTTCAATAAATAAAATAACAAAAGATTACCGAACGTGTTCTATTCTCGCACACTTTTCGTTAACTATTTCTATTTTTTTGTTTTCTTCCCAATTTCGTTTTCAAAACGAATGTTCGCGGTGCTGCACATAATTGTGTTTAGTTAAAGTACCGTTATCATACAGTCAAAATATGTTTACTGTTGCAACTATCAAATAAACTGATAATTTAAAATGAACGTATTTCATTGTCGGGGAGTGTACTCACATTGAAACACCACGGCCAAAATTCAATGAAAAGCAGTATTACAATAGGAAAAAATATCATAGCTTTCAGATGCAAGCTGTTGTAGACCACAACAAGAAATTTTTAAACGTTTTTGTTGGAGAACCTGGATCAATGCACGATGCAAGAGTTATAAGAAGGTCTGAATTTTGTAGACAACTGTGCAACAATCAAAAGGAATGGATGCTGCTTGGAACATTTATACTTGGTGATTTAGCATATCCTAAAACATATTCTTGGCTTGTTCCACCATACAAGAATTATGAAAATATAAGTGACGAGAAACGAAAATTTAATCATCTTCATTCTGCAACACGAATTGTAGTGGAACAAGCTTTTGGATTATTAAAATCTCGCTTTAGCAGGATTCAAAAATTTAATAATACTAACCACCGCTTAATAAAGCTGTTGATAGTTGGGGCCTGTGCACTACATAATTTTTGTATCGGCATGGATGATATGATTGTTGAGTCAGAGGAGCTGGACGTCGAGCCTACCGTTTGGAGTAGTCCAAACGATCTTGAGAACTCAGAATCCGGAGTGGAGAATAATATTACAACACAAGACAAATTACTTTATGAATTACTAATAGCAAAAAACATTATATAAATTAATATTATATGATCTTAAATTTATTTGACTGTAAAATAAAATACATATTTCTACGATACTTTAATAATTTTTATTTCTATGTATTACGACGGTCTTTTAAGGCTTCAGCATAATTATTAATGGCATCCGTTAGCTTGTCAAATTTCCCCATTAACTCAACATGACTCTCTTGTTTACGGACACTTTCTTTCTCCTTGAATTCCAAAAACTTGTTAATATTGCTTTTTGGCCTTCGTCTACGACCTCGAGAGGTAGTAGCAGTAATACTAGGATAACTTCTGTCTCTAGTGGTACCTGAATGACCATTTGTGACAAGTAGTGGCACAGGTGATATATTTTGGGTTTCTTCCGGTTGAATTATTTCTTCGATTGCTTCTATGTCTTCCTCGTCCAACGCCCATTCTACGGTGTAGTGTTGTCCTTCAACCATACTAATCTCTACAACTTCGTCACCTTGTCCGATGGCTTGTTCTCCGACCCAAAAAAATTCGTCCATCCTTCCGTAATGCTCAAAGGTCGAATGTGATTGACCGCTGCTATCATCCGATCCTTTGCAGCATTGTACATTTTTTTTTAAAATTTTGAATTTAGTCTGAATTTGTTTGATAGAATATTGCTGTAAATATACCAAATACATCATTTAATTCAAAATTACTAATATAAAAAGTATTTGCAATAGAAGCCTACCTCATTTTTATGTTCTAGGTATTCTTTTATATTTATCCATTTCTGGTGTTTTGATTCTACAATTCGGTACTCTTTATACGCGTCTAACAACATCCTTATAGCGTACCTAGTCTACATTTTTAATTTAAATTAATATAATATAAATCACAGAATTTATGATTTAAATTTATATTTTTTGATTTTTATTTATTTTTTAAGGTAATAATTTCACACAGAAATATTTTTAAATTTAAAATTTTGTGCGACCTATTCAAAATTGATTTTTCTGAAATAAAACACAGATGTCAAAAAACCCAGAAAAAATCAAAAAAAAGTTGAGTTAAAAATATACCGATTTATAGGGTGCGCTCGGTTTTAGCTAATGATGAGTGAACACTAGGAGTGTCACACAATTAATCGAAGCCGTACGATGCATTTTTTCTGTATTTTACATGATATTCGTACTTTTTTGGTATTTTTATTGAATCTATAAAAATGACAAAAAAATGCCAAAATCTAAAATAAATATGTACATGCATTACTAGAAAAATTAAAAAACGAATAACCTTCGGCTTAAACAGTTTGTTCGAACACAACATCAAAATTACAAAACAAGTTGAGAAAGAAATAATATTTTTATTTACCCGTTCCACATGGAATGTCAATAGAAGCACTGCTTCATGCTTTATTCATAACATCAGTTAAAATGCCATTGTATTGCTAACCATGCTCTAAACCAATGAAATCGCTACAAAATATAAAAACTTCGCTTACTTTTTCCATACTCGATTCAAAAAATTTCTTACTTTGAGCAAGAGATAGCGCAGGGTTACTAACCAAAATCCATAAAAAATAAAAATGATGGTCTATTATTTTGCTGAAAACAAAATACGTAATAAATTTTCGCTTTTTTGACAAGCAAAATTATTTTGTGTTTGTGTAATTTTGAAAACCAAAAGTGTTGATATTTTGATATTTTTGCAACATTAAAATTAATAAGTTGTTTTACAAAAAAATAAGTAATGAATAACGGTTAGTACTCATAAACGTGTAATTTATTACCTATACTGTTGTTTATGATGATAAATTAATACGATTCCTAACGAAATCGTTAGGAACAATTTTTTATTGTGTAAAATAAAATTGTTCTCAACATTTCAGGTCACGTAATAATTTTGATGAGCAAATCATTGAGGAAGTCCGGTTGGCAGGGAAGCAATTTTTATACCAGCTGCGTCTCGCAAATTATCGAAACACATGCTTGAAGACGATTGTTTGGGAAGAAAATGCCAAAGCAGTGGGAATATCGACCATAGAAGCGATAAAGCGTTGGAAAGATCTTCGGGCGCGTTGTGTAAAATTAAAGAAACAACCGAAAAGTGAAAGTGCTGCAGGCCCTTCAAATCCCAAAGACCAGTGGGTTTTAAGGGCACTCGATTTTTTAAAACCCGAAATAGTCACTGAGTAAGTTCGATTATATTTGTAAACTAAATATATTTTATTTTCAAAATAGAATTTATTTTTTTAATTTCAACTTATTGTAATTTTTAATGCATGCGTGTTTACATTTACAAATACTCATATCATCGGCGTATTATTTTATTCTCATGTGACGTTCATTTGCCATAGTGAAACGAAAACAGGAGCTTATATATCACCCGATATATAAAACAAACTCATTTTTTCTTTCTTATTTGTAGACCTACCGTCAGCAGTTTTCCATCGAAGAAAATTTCTGTTACGAAATTCCAAGAATTGTTCGATGAGACTGCTGACGATTTAACCACATGAGATATTGATGTTGGTCTGTCGTCGGCACTCGCCATCGACACAAACGCTAGTTTAATCAGTCCCACTACACCAGAAGAGGTTTCTGGGTCTTTGCTGAACGGTCCACCACCAACAACAGAGCATGTTCCACCACCAAAGAGGTCAACAATAAGTGCTGGGCGGTCAATAAGCCAGACCACTAGATGTGTCCCAGTACCTAAATCAAAATTGCCTGATGGTAGACGCCAACGCCCAATAAATTGCCTCGGACAGAGCAGTCGTCAGTTTTCAATGAGTTGAACATGCTCATTGAGGATAAAAATAATAGGGTAAAAAGGCGCCAATTACAAAATTTAAATTAATTTATTTTCATATTTTTCCTTTCAAATTATTTAACTTAGTTTTTCTTAATATTATGAAATTCAGAAATGAAATATTAAAAATTTTGTTTATTTTTTTTTAAATTTATAAATTTTATAAGTTCACCTTTATACACTGTAAATATGTATATATTTTACTTTATGGATAATGAATTATTATGAATTAATTTTTAAATTGATGTTGATTATGAAATGAAATAATTGAACTATGTACCTAAAATTTATGACTCTACTATTTATAGATGGAAAACATGTAAAAATCACAACAATCAGTTCCGAACAGATGAGAATATTGATTTGAAAAAATCAATCTTTCTCATCAGGTCACGACTCCAGCGTTTTTTCTTCAGTCATCGGGTACAATATAGGATTTATATACACTATCACGATCGACCAGAATACTTGGACAATAGTTATTTTGGTGGGGGTGGGCTTTGAATTTCGTGTCGAGCGAAAGGATTTTTTTTTCGTGTCTACAATTTAAATTTTAATAAAATTTAAATTTAGAAATCTTTTACATTCGGTGGCATCCTTGCCCATAATCAAAAAATAGTGAACTAATTAGTGATAAAAAGGACGAATCAAAAATAATTCGGTTTCGTACGTAGTGCTATGATAAAAAACGATTTTAGTGAGTGTTGTGTTGGTGATGCTCCATACACTATGGGGCAACCAAAAATAGTGAATTAACGATTATAAAAAGTGTTGTGAAAAATTGGTATATGGGTCTATCAAAAAGTCTGAACGAATTTAAAATTTAGCGACGTAAAAGTGATCAGTGACGTTCGGGAATATTCTTGCCCATCCGCATTATTTATTAGTGATATAAGATAGTTTAGACCTGGAACAATAAGTGTCGTGGTTTATTTTTGGGTGGTTGTTCGCCTGTGTTGTGGTGGAGCACTTTCAATTGGGGCCTTCTTTTCCTCATAGTGGTTTGTTATTTTCCTAATAATTTGGTTATTGTTTTGCATGACATACTTTGTTTAAAGCTTATTTATTTTATTTTTGTTTGTGTTTGGAATTTCGTTTTAAAAATAGTAAAGTGTAAAAATGGTGAAATACCAAACCGGTGTCCCCCGGTTTGTAAACAAGTTAAAGTAAAGCCTGATAGGCAAAATATAGTGAATATGGAGGAATCTATTATTATTCATGCAGTGGTGGATGAAGTGATTATTGAGGAGACTCCTCGAGTAACAGTGTCTCGACAAAAAAAGCGTTTATTGTTAAATCAAAATTTTCCAGGTGAGTGAAACAAACACTTTTAAACATTTAAATAACGAGATAATGATTTTGAAAGAGCAATTAAAAGTTGCAAATAAACCAAAAATTATTGAAAGCATTAAAGACAATTTTCCAAATTTTGAATCGATACATAAATTCGCGATCTTGAGAATGTCAATTAGATTAGTAATGATGATATTGACATGGGTCAATTGTTGTCACAATATAATCGAAATTTAGAAAGTGCTGGTTTTGAAATGGTTAAACAAAAAATGCGATTAAACAATATAAAAAATAAACAATTAAAAAGTGAAAAACGTGTAAATAATAACAACGATTAAAATAACAACAAAAAACAATTTCAATAACAAAAGTAATAACAATAATAATAACAATAATAGTAATAATGTGCCAAAACAGAAAAAATTATCGAGACCACCGCCACTACATATACATGGTCAAGAAATTAAAAATCCTATCGAGTTGGCTAAAGGACTTAACATTCACAATTTTTAAGTGAGACGTGTAAACAGAAACAAACATACAGTTATAACGGACGATTTGGATAATTATAACAAATTACGAACAATTGTTGATGACGTTACAACAAAATATTTCACCTCTACACCAAAACAGTTAAAATTAAAATCACTAGTATAACGAGGGCTGACTGAGACGGTAGCTTTGGCCGAATTACATACAGAAATTGAACATGATGAAAAAATTAAAGTAGATTAAATTATACAAATGTAATCAAAAAAACCGGGTGAATCATTTAGACCATTACCATTGCATATTGTTCAATTTACAACAAACACACCATTAGCCAAGGTATACGATATATGTACACGCAATAAATTACCAAAGAGTAACATGGCAAACAATGGAACAATGTTTCAATTTCCATACAAAAATTCAATCAAGTCAGCTTTGCAATCTACGTCGTAAAATATTTTCTCTAAATAAAAAATTTATTAATTTCTTTTCTCTAAATGTGCTTTAATTCTATTAATATATGTTTTAGTTGTAAATACTAATGTAAATATATGTGAATACTTTGTGAACCTTCGTGTTTGTGATTTTTTTTTGTGTGCTAATTTTATTAGTTTTGGCCGTTTCGCCATTTCGTATATACTATAACGTTTCTGTATATATATTTAATATTTAAGTGTACGCCTTATAAATAATGGCACCAAATGATTGCTCTATGTGCGACAAAGACGCGAGTGAAATTTTTTTAATTTGCTATGGTTTGTGCAAAAAAGTCGCTCACTATCGTTGTGCGAGCTTGAAAAAAGCATCGTATTAGTTCATATGTGGCAGTAAGAATGTGCATTGGTTTTGCGATATGTGTTGTGACATGTTTAACACATTTACAAATAAAGTTGTTGAGTTGTCACAAATTTCTATAAACATTGAAAAATCTATTTCTAATATAGAAAAATGCCAAGCTAACTTGGATAACGGTGACATTAATATTGAAAATAAGAATACTATTGACCTGAGTTCTACTAATTCGATCGATAATGTTGGTATAGCTGATGCTCATTTTGAAAGGTCTAATTCTCAATTGCTGTATTCTGACAAACTTAGTTTGGCTATCCCAATGGATTTACCTGTTTGTGTAAGTTTGCCTAACGAAAATATTACTAGTTTTCAAAATATTGGTGATAATGATGTAACTGTTACAAATAATTTGGAGTTGCGAAATGATGTTATTATTGGTATAGCTACAGAGTGTACTTTACGTACTGTGGAGCCGCGTTCACAAGTATTTATTTCAAGATTACATCCTGATGTTAATGTGCATAATGTGAAGCTGTACTTTAAGGACCATTTTAATATAAGTGATGTTAAAATTCATCGATTTAATCCAAAAAGTGCCAATGGGTTTATTCAAAATTATTCGTCTTTCAAATTATCAGTTTCCAATATTCATATGGACAAATTGTTAACTGCATCCTCGTGACCGGCTGGTATTCTTCTGAAGAAATTTGTTTGTAAGTCTAGAAGTAATCCTTTTTTAGTGAAACAGCATCCATTACAAATTGTGAGATTCAATTTCATTCATTCAAATATAGAGATTCAATTTGATATATCTATTTTAGATGTCACTAATCATTCCATTCCAAATGATAAATCGCATTCTTATAATAATTGCTTATTTTTTGGTCATCTGAATGTACGTAGTTTGACGTTGCATTTAGATGAGATAATAATACTTTTGCATAAATTTAATTTTGATTTTCTAGCTGTATCAGAGACCTGGATAAATAACAAAATTTCAACTAGTTCTCTTCAAATTAATAATTAAAAATTTCTGAGGTCTGATCGTATTAATGCTCGTGGTGGTGGAGTAGGATTAAACTATCAATCTAATTTGAATGTTAAAGTGTTACCACGTGGTTTAAATGGTAAAGTCGAATTTATGACATTTGAATTGCTTGGTAATTTAGTAAATTTCTTATTGTTGTCTTTTATATCTCACCTCCCACTTCGAGAGGGGATATTACAAGTATTTATGATATTCTTACTGATTTATTACAAGAATATGAAAAAGTGTTCTGTTTGGGTGATTTTAACTTTAATATGCTAAATATTAATTTATTGACTGATTGTTTTAAATACTTAATTTGTATTTTTTGCCGTTTAGTGCTACGAGGTTAGAAAGCCTTTCAGACTTGATTGTTGTTTTTAAGCCTGACCGACATAATATTATCAGTTATAGTCAATATTTTGTTCCTTCAATATCGGATCATGATTTAATTTTTGCTTCTTATAAATGTTGTCGCACTAGAGATAAGTTGACTTATTCTATTGTACCCAATTATAGGGAATTGATTTATTTAATTCAAATTTCTTATATTCTATCTCTGTGTGTGCCCCGTAAAAGAACTATTAGCAATTGACCAACAGCTTCGTGGTTAAACCAGACTATATTGGATTCAATCCAATATAGAGATTTGAAGTATAATAATTATAAAAGGAGTGGATTAGATGCTGACTTTACTTCCTATAAAAGGGCTCGAAACAAAAACTACTAAGTTTATCAATCAAGCTAAGTATAGTTTTTATTTTGGTCTAAAATTACTTAGAATAATTTAAAGAAACTTGGTATTTCGTGTTCTGTTGCTAAAGTTGACATAAAGTCAACATTATCATCATTGCTGAAGATATTTTAAATGATATCTGTAAATTTCGCGAAGATTTAGTAGTTCTGCCATTACCCGATATTGGATCTGTTGATCCTCCTAATCAAAATTATAAATTTGCTTTTGATTTTGTTGACGAGCTAATTGTCATGAGTGCTATCCGTTCAATTAAATCTAATGCTATTGGATACGATGAAATTGATTTCAAAATAACAAAGTTATTTATTGATCTATTTCTTCCACAAGTGACATATATAATTAATCAATGTTTGTCAAAATCAGTTTTTCCGAATTTGTGGAAAATTGCTTCTATTGTTCCAATTCCAAAAAATGATATTGTTGCCAGTCTTTTGATTTTCTTTGTAAATTTCAGTCAGGGTATAAGCATGGTCGCAGAACTACAATGGCTTGGGTACACATTGTTGGTGATCTTTCTTCAATTTTAGGTGGGATTGGTTTGTAAGCTTTATTGGGTTTATTGGATTTCTCTATGGCGTTTGATAGCGTTAATCATATATTTCTACTTCAAAAGCTTTATTTATATTATAAATTTTCTAGCTCTGCAATTAATATGTTGTACTCTTATTTGCATAGTATGGATCAGTTTGTAAAGCATGGTATTAACTGCTCTGGCATGGGTAGAGTAACTTTAGGTATACCACAAGGATCAATTCTGGGTTCGTTGTTTTTTTCTATATTAGAATAATGATCTTTCATGTCAAATTCGTCATTGTTCTTTTCTCCTCTATGCTGATGATATTCAACTGTACATCGGATGTAAACCATTTGGGTTGAATGAGGCTGCAATGAAATTGAACGAAGATCTTAGTGACATCTTATTATGGGCTAAATATAACTCATTAGCGCTTAATCCTAATAAAAGTAAAGCGTTATTTTTATGTAAAATTAATTTGAACATTATTAAGCCTACTCTAGCTTTGGGTGACACAATGTTCCGACTGTTAATAACTTGGGACTGATATTAAAATACAAACTTACTTGGTGTGACCATATTAGTACATTGTGTCAACGTTTCAATTATAGTTTATATTCGCTAAGATTAATAAAGCAAATGTTTTTGATTAAAAGTTTAGTTGTACCTTTGTTTACGTACTGTGATGTGATTTATAGTGGATGTTGCAGTTTCTCTCGGCGTATTCTTGAAATTACGTTTAATAATTGTATTCGATACGTACATCGCCTCAGAAAATTTGATCATATTTCTGGTTTAAAAACTTCTATTTTGGGATGTACTTTGTTCGAATATTATCATTATAGAATAACTGTATTTATTTTTAGAATTATTACCTCTGGTTTGCCTTTATATTTCTATGAAAAATTGAATTTTTCCATGTCTCTGCGCACTAGAAACATCAATTTGCCCCTTAACAAAAGTAACATGTATAATAATTCAGTTTTGATGAATGCGTTTATTGCTTGGACTTAAAAATATTAATTCTCATTAAAATTTAAAAAAAAACTTCTATATTTAACTGTACAAAGAAATTATTAATGTAATTATAATTTGTAATAATAATTTCATACGCCTTTGTAAATAATTTTGGTATATATAGATGAGGATTGTTAATTTTTTTTTCTTTTGTGATTTGTTTTTTCATAGTATAAAAGTTCGGCTTATGCTTGTTAATAGATATGTAATAAATAAATGAAATAAATAAATAAATAATAACGAAAAAGTAGATTGTAGGAGCTTGGTGAAGGAGAATGAGAAAGAAACAGTTTTTAAAAACATCAATTTTATTATTTCGGATGATGGTATTGTTGATTGCTACAAAATGACCTCTAAATCGGACATAAACTCAATTGTTGTGAATTTAAAGTCAGCTGACTTAAAAAATAAATTATTCCAATGTAACAAGCAAATATCAGCACCGTTGATTTACATTTACCTGAAGGGGTTAAAGTTTATACACGCGAATTCGTTCCCAAATCAAGAACGATGTTATACATAGAATGTCAACAGTTTAAAGTGCTCAACAATTGGAAATATTTCTGGTACAGAAATAATAAATTACTGTGTAACGAACTAAGAGGCTACAAGTAATCTTGATTTCCGTATCGTTACTGAATTTAGTTTGGTTAACTATTCAGAGCTTCGGATCAGTACTACCGGCTATGGCTTATGGTTGGGTGTGGGGGTTTCCGAAGATGAAATAGTTTCTAAATTGACCACTCTAAGGATTTGGTGAATAATCTAATCGAGAACGGAAATGACAAGGTTGGGTCAACTTACCATTTTAGCACGTGATCGTGATTATCAACACTTTATCCTCTATAAAAATTAATTAGATTCTCATTCTAAAATTATAATATGCCGAAGTGAAATATTATCGAAGCGAAGAAACATGAAATTTATATAGTGAAGAAAAAATTAATCACTTAACAAAAAAATAATAATCAAATAAAAGATTGGAATTAAATTGCCAAGAACTAGTTATAAAATACATTATTTATTCAAAAATCAATTACGAACCGGAATGTATTTGTGAATAAATATAAAAAAACAAAAAATATCTTAAAATATCTAACTAAACAACCCATCACCATTTGAATTAAATTTAAATACAAAATTGGAAAAATAATAAAAAAAGAAACAAAATTATCAAAAAAAAAATTATTCTGAAATATACAAAAATCTTGATTAGAGTAATACTTAAATAATAAAAAAATAACAAATCAATTTGTACTTGTAATATTACTTGCGTTGCGGCCGATAATCCAAATAGTTAATCCACAGGAGCGCATCAAAATTTTATTACAGTCATAGTTTTTTTTTATTAATTGTAATAGGTATTATTTAGTTATTATAGTTTAATTAATTTAGTAGATATTTGCTGTGTTTTAATATTGGAGCACTATCCGGAGCCAAATGGCAATTTTCTATTGAAACTGCAGCTATTATTCACTGGTGTCGCTGTACTTTAAAAATTAAAACTAAATTCATCAATAAAACAAACATTTATCACCTGAAATATATTAATTGACATTTATTTTGACATGACGTTATAAACAAAAATTCATTTTGCTGCGTTTTAATTTTTTATTGTAAGATTTAGTTTCTAATGGTTTCAGGGGTTTACAAAATTAAAAGCCTTTTCAAATTTCCCATTGAAATGGATAGCGCACCCGATAGCGGCTCTCGATAAATAAGTGAGCCGAGATATTTTTTTATCGATTTTTAATTAAAAAGTTGAATGAAAAATCTTAGTTTAGATTTAAATAAATTAATTAAATGCAATAATAGCGCGCTAAATATAAGTTTTCACATAGAAAATTGGCTGCTCCGGATATAGCTATCGGGCGCTAATAAAAAAACACAGCAATTATTATCAAGTTGATTTTCACAAAATTTAATTAGTTATAAAATTAGATAAGTAAATTTTACAGCAGAAACGTTTAGATTCAGCATCACTTAATCGCGTTGACAATTTATACTCAAAGTCCACTAATTTTAATGTTATACACAGCACTAACATGTAATGGATCCCCGTTATCCCAGTATCCCCGTTATAAAGTATTTACACCAGTATCCATATTCCCCTGTTCCAGTATTCTACTGTGGCGCGCTTTTTCTCGTAAATTTGTTTACGGTTGTAGCAAATAGGCAAATAGTATCAGGGGTGTTAAATATGGAAACGCAGGATTTTATATATCGTTTCAACTGTTAAGGAAGGATGCTAATTTAAAGCCATTCTACATAAATAGTTTTTATGATTTTGATAAACTTAAGTTAAGTGTAATTAACAACAAGTAGTGTTATGTTAAGCTATTAATATTTTTTTTGTTTATCAGAGTATTAGAAGTTTAATTAAGAACTTAGATGAATTCATGTGCCAGCTGGATATGCTCAATTATAGACCGAACGTAATATTTTTTTCGGAAATTATAATTCATGAACCTGAGGTGCCGTTGTTTGACAATTTGGTGAGTTATAATTTTGTTGCTAATTGTAATCCAGAAAATCGAAATGCTGCTGTTGCAGCGTATATTGATATATCTCTAAACGCTCAGGTAGAATATTTGAAATTTCGACTTACACTTTTAAATTTGATAAAACTTAAAAATAATTTTGGTATGAAAGTTAAAAAGCACCCTAATAATATTCGGCTTTCTATTAGATATAACAATTTAAAATCACAATTAAGAAGTGCTAACAGCAAAGGAAAAGTTATTTATTCAAAAAATTATTCTCGAATGCCATTCATAATGTTAAAAAGCAATAGAGAATAATTAACGAAGTTACTGGTAATTGGAAAAGTCAAATAAATCAAAATCTTTCAATTTTTGATGATTCTAGGGTTTTGGTTAATGACTCTTAAAGAAGTTGCTGATATTTTTAAAAAAAATTTTGTTTCAATTGTTGATGATATCAACAACAAATATATTTTACGTTCTTCAAATTAATGGCATTAGTGAGGAAAATACATTGCTATATTCGAACAATTTTGAAAATAAATCATTCTTTTTTACTCCCACTTATCCGATTGAGCTGTTGTGCCACATTAATACCATGAAATCTACCAATTCAAGTGGATTAGATAAAATTTCCAACTTGTATATTAAATTAATAGCTATTAACATTGTTGAGCTGCTATCATTTATTTATAACTTAAGTTTGTCAAGTGGAATATTTCCAGATAGTTTAAAAACTACAATTGTTATACGACTCTATAAAAAAGGTGATTCCAATTTGAAAATAATTACCGCCCTATCAGTCTTTTGTCAGGCTTCTCAAAATTTTTTGAAAAAGTTGTAAAATCAAGAGTAATGAATTTTTTATGTGACACGAAATATATTAATGAAAGTCAGTTTGGGTATCTTAAGGATGCTAATACTGAAGATGCGATTATTAAAATGCTTTCTTCAATTTTAGTTCTAACAAGCTTACTATGGCTTATTCATTGATGTTATGAAAGCTTCTGATACAGTAGAATATAACATTCTCCTTAACAAACTGTACTATGCCGGCTTTAGAGGTCTAGCTCTTGATATTTTTAAATCATCTTTAGAAAATCGATATCAAGTTTCACGGGTTGGTAATATTTTCAGTGAAAAATTGGCTTTTACATCAGGTGTCGCACAAGGTTCAGTTCTTGGGCCAATTATATTTGTAATTTATATAAATTCGTTACTTACATTAAATCTTCGTGGCCGTATAACAGCTTTTGCGGATGATACTGTAATTTCATACAAAAATGTATCTTTAGATGGGTTATTTAATGACATGCAAGAAGATTTAAAATATTTAAGCAAATGGTTTAATATGCATTTATTAGTATTGAGCGACAAAAGCGTGTTTATGAAATTTAATATCTATAACTATCGAACTTCGTCTAATGCCCTTAAAAATTCTGTACAATTTCATAGTGTTGATTGTAATAATTTTCAATGTAAAAATGCGTGCGCTGATCTTAAAAGTAATTATCAAGTATTTAGGTTTATGGCTGGATAATTATTTAGATTTTAAAAACATTTTGAAGAAACTCAGTTTAGAATTTTCATTGGTTTAGAAAACTATATCTGTTACGTAATATAGTGCCCAAAAAAGTTTTAAATTGTTTGTATTTTCCTTTAATTAATTGTCATTTAGAGTGCGGTATTACAGATTCATTCAAAAACAATGTTAGTTTACTTGTCAAAATGCAAAAGTATTCAATAAGAGTAATTCATTTAAAAAAAGAACTGATTCAGTCTCCCGTTTATTTGCGAAACGTAATATTCTGCCACTACGTAAGCTTTATGTTTATAAAGTATTGAAGATATTTTATAAAAGATCGAGCAATTTGAAGTATATTAAGCGGAAGCCTAAAAATTATAATACGCATTCTTCGGAATGTTTGGTTCCTTTCACGAGTAAGGAACGTTGTAAATTTTTTTTTTATTATAAGGCATCATTTCTGTTCATCAACTGCCCTTGGTAGTTAGATCGGCCCCTACATATCTAAAATTTTCAAACAGCCTTAGAAATTGGGTAATGGAAGTTTCTGATATTGAACGTTGGTTGTAATCTTGTAATTGTGTAATTATATAATTCTAAGTTTCTCTGAGTTCACCTTTATTTCTGTATTATGATTAGTTAAAATTAAATTTTTGCTTTTTTTCTATAATTATAATTAAACTTCTAAAAATTCTTACTTTTATTTTATTGTATAGTTTTGTTACCGGCTGGCTACTGCCAACCTGCAGATATTCACTAAGCGCATGCAGAGGCCTCCACGGTGATGTTTTGCCGGCTACGTTCTCAGGGAGAAGTGCGAAGGGTCGTGGGGTTTGAGGCATGCATGGCTCCTGGCTTACACCGTGATCATACAGATAATTAAATAAAAATAAAGCGCAAATAATAATAAAATATACCCGGAGTTCCGCCGAAATTCGTCGGCCGGAACCTGAGGAACGAACAACGAAATAATCATAAGAGAGAGAGAGGTGCCTTGGTGCGCGCATCCATTCGAATTCAAACAGGGCAAAGCCCCGGTTACGAAATTGGATGCGGGCACCAAGGGACCGCAAACACTAAACCGACACAGAGGTAGTCTCCGCTCCCATCATACCAAAACCGAAAAATTTTAATAATTCATTTTTTAATTTATTTACCTAATTTAGACAAAATAAAAAAATCACCACTTCCCACGTGAAACGAAAGAAGAAGAAGAAAGAACGAGAGACAGAGAGATGCAATACGGATCGAGCGTGCACCCGCTGTGCGGCGCTCGATCACAAAAATTTTGAAAATTATATATAGGTAATATAATAAATGTATATAAAAAAAATAAAAATAAAAAAAATTAAAATAAAAATAAAAAAAGTACCTTAATTATTATTAAAAAAATGTTGCGGCCTTGCGCCGTTATTGTTGCGGGGCCTCTCCCTGATAAAAATTGGGTTGCGGCCTTGGTGCCGTCATGCCACAGGCAACTTCCAATGCCCGGACCGTTGGGCGTCTTCCCGCCGTAAATAATAAAAATAAACCCGAATGGCCTTGGTTGACCACCCGTGTCGTTGCGGGGCCTTTCCCCGTTACCAAATAAATACAAATGGCCGGTTGACCACCCGTATTGTTGCGGTGCCTTTCACCGATACCAATAAAAATTATCTCGCCGAAATAGGTTGGGCGTTGGCTCGCACAAACCCAAAAAAATGTGGCTCTAACGGGCCACCCGGAAAAATATTTGACCTCGCCTGGTTGAGCACTTCGTTGGGCGTTCTTCCCGCCTTAAATCGATTAAATCGAAAATACCTCTGTGTGTCCTTGCCTTAAACCGAAAATATAACTGTTGGAGTTCTTCCGCCGAAAAAAATGAGGCCACGTGAGGCAGGCTAAATATGTGGCATGTGCCGTTTGTCATGAACACTACAACACCACCCACTAATCCAGTTTGTTTTCACTCAAAACTTTATTTATCACCAGCACAAATTTGTTAAATCATGGATGCGTAACCCGACAAACAATTTCAATTTTGAAACCAAAAAAAAACCTAGCTGTTACCGGGGACCGAGTCGGTAACGAACCCGATCGGTTACCATAAAATTACCTATTTCTGGCAGACAATGGGTTGGAACTGTTACCATTTTGGTACCATCGGTTAAATCGCGGTATTTGTTACTCTACGATTACCAAAATATTTATATGTAGATTTCCCCGTAATCTTTAGAAAAAGATAACGCAATAGCACTGGGTTAAACGTGTGAAATATTTAGGTTATTTTAGGGGAATAGTTACTGTCTTAATCTCTTTATTTTATATCGCAAAATTACATGAAAATTTTGTCTATAAATATTAATTATATTCCATAAATATACATTAGATTATAAAAAAAACAAACAAAAATATAATTTAAATTAAATTAATATATTCAAAATTATTTTTATTTTATATGATTACATTTTTAGAAAAAAATTACCAAAATTACATATAAAAATTAAATTTTCAATTTTTAATCCAAGTGGTATTTTGTCCTTACGTCATTTTTCCAGCAGGCAGGAAATCATCTGTAAATACAATTTTAATAAATAAATGTAATTTTGTAGCTAAAATAAAGGTTATTTGAAATAAGGTAAAAAATATCAAATTAAGTTATAACTGCGTTGTATAAAAAATAAAACGATGCTCCAGAAATTTAAAGACATGAATTTTACGATAAATTACCGATGTACATGCTAAAACTAATAAAAGGTTATCAGTAAATTACCAGCACGAATAATGTTATTTTGTTTAATTAACGTGATATGATTTAGAAATAAACTGGATTACAAATCACTATTGTTAAGTAAATTATATGAGTTTCTTAACACATTAGAAACGACACTGACACAGAATTGTAAGAATATATATAAATGAAAAATTCTTTTACGTCGAAGAACACGTACCTTCAAACGCCATTTTGAAAAAATTTTGTCCAATGCGTCAGGAACAGTTACCGCAAATCTGCCAAAAAATAATATATTTAAAACTAAATAATAAAAATTTAATAAACTTTTTAATTTAATTAAACTTCATGATCAAGAATAAATTGATACTTACAATTATTTACAATATTAGCCAATTATAATTCTATTCTTATTCCAATTATAATTAATAATCATCAATAAACAATTTTATTTTAGTAAATTTTTCTGTTGATGCACAGAAAACAACCGCAAGCACACTGAACTAAAATAAAAATGAGTGAAAAAAATGTCGGATGCTGAAAATACCACGGTTTTTGTATCCTAAAAATTACCGACTTATGAATATATAACATTTCCGAATAATTACCAATAAACAAACGATATTTTTTAACGCGAAAGAGAAAGAAAGTGAATGAACGAACGAGAAAGGAGAACTAGAGTAAAAATCGAAAATAAAAATCGCTTTTTCAACAAAAAATTGTAAATGGGAAATGGTAAAAACAAAATATTAAAAAAATTCGAAATATTGTTACCATACATCAGTAACATTGTTACCGAGGCATAATCTACGGTTACAAATTGTTTGTCGGGTAATATCGACCCTTTTGTCCAATCAAATACGTCATTAACATAACACACAATTTAATAAAAGCAAATTAATGGCCACTCCCTTCGATTTATTTAATGATTCAAAAACAACATTTACACAAGGTTTTATTATTATAAAACAATCATTATTACTTTTAGAATTGGGCTCGTGCCCTTACAATCAACAATCATATCTGGCTTTTCTCGCCAATTTTAAAATCGCAAAAACTACAATATTAAAGTTTATTTTAAATTTTAATTCACGCAAATCTTAAAAAAAAAAATCTTGAGTGTCAAAAGTTTACTCTACTCAATGAAATTCAAAAACTAAAACGTTTAAAAATAAACTCGACTTTACTTTGTCAAAATCACAACTCGAATGACTAACCAAAAAAAATATTCGAGCGTCGCACAGCTCGTAAAACGTTTTAGAAGAAAATGCATCTCTCTTCTCTGTCTCTCCTTTGTACCAAATTTTCGTTGGTACAAAAGAGAGACATACAAGAAAAAAAACATTTTTTTCAAAACGTTTTACTTTGCACACACTCGATGCGCACCGCTCTCTCTCTCTCCCCCATTCTCGTTCCGTTGCCAACATAACAGAAGAAAACACACAGGAATCCATCCACCAAGAAAGCACGTTCAGACAACAAACCCGGACGCAAGAAACCACGTGGAGAATAGAAACAAATTTACAAAAATGTCTTGTTAAGACCACACAGTCGTAACAGTTTTTCAAATTTTTAAACAAATATTGTTTAAATAGCTAAATTTTCGGATTTTCCGACCTTTTCGGTGGATTTTTTCAAAATTGTCTTTCGAAAGAACCATCTCCTGGCAATTGCGAACAAAACGTCAAATCAGCTCAGCCGTTCTCAACTGATGCGTGCACATACATTTTTTATACCATTTTTATATATAGATATAGATAGAAGAAGAAGATACGATTTAGATAAACAGATAAAATAAAAAGATTGGATAAAAAATAAAATACTAATTTGAATGCAGCGTGCGATGGGATTTGAATCCAGTACCTCCCAGGCTAGCTGATCCCATTTAATTTCAACAAGCCCAATCCCATCATAATCGGTTAAGAATTGAACGAGTTCCGCCTTAGATGGCCATATTCTAGAACTTATTCCAAAAATCATTTAAGAATCCCATCTAATCTAAGAATTCTCTTATTCCTTCTCCATCTCCGTATGCCATCTCCTACGATCTCCTTCCCCTTCGTTATCTCTTTCTCCGCAGAAGACGAAGAACAAGGAGTTGGTTAAGTAAAATGGGAAGTAGAGGGCTCCTCCTTTTCTAGAATAAGAGAAAGAGATTTTCCTTCTCCTTGAGTAATTTGACTACAAACAGTAAAATAATTCAAACGGTTTAATTAATTTCAATCCATATTTTTAATATTTTCCGAGTTTTGTAAAATTAGGTCTTGCATGCGTCTTACAGCATTCGACAGCGTCTTTTCATTTTTCAAAGCCGGATTTTTATAATACAGCGGCACCAAGTATTTACGACATGCAAAATCTTCTATATTTTTGAATTTGCCCATTTGGTAGGCGCATGCCATTTTCTCTATAAGACTATCGTCCGTATTGATGTTTTTGCCTTGATGCCTTAGCCGTTCTGCGTATTATAATTAAATTAAAAAATCTTAAAGAATTATATTTCAGAAATGAACTTACCTCGCACGTTGTCCGCTAGTTTTTTGCCGTCTATAAAACGGTCCTTTTTGAAGACGGGGCGTCATAAACTTGGTCTTGGCTCGTTCGGGACCTGTTAAGGTTCTAGGTTATTGAGAATAACAAAACAAAAAGGAATGGCAACATATTAGTCCCCAAATTATTTTTCCCTTTAAATAATTATATTTCAAAAACTTACCTACCATCATCGTCAGCAAAGTCTACACGGTTCGTGTGATCGTTCTCGGGAGTTTCGACTAAAAATAAAAATAAATAAAATTAAAATATGTTTTAAATATTTTAAATAATAAATTTTAAGGAAGTAAACTAAATATAATTTTTTTCTATTTAAAAATTTTAACTTTACCAATCAAATCCCTCCCTGAGATTAATGGAATTTCCATTCTTCTGCGGCCTCCTCTATAAAATTAATCCAAATAAATTAATTTAATTAAAACTCCTGATAAAATTAAATGACTATACTTACTGCCGCCGCTGCGACAGTTGGCGGCATTATAAGCCGCCAACCCATCATTAAATAGGTTGCAGAGTTGCTCTGTGCTGCAAGGAGGCATTTCATTGAGGGCGTTTACGAGGGTCAACCGGAATTGGTTTGTCTTTCGATATTTTTTTACTTTTAACAAAGATTTTTTTTTAGTTTTGAATGGACTTCGTCCACTTGTATTATGTTGCAGTATTTGTGACCGAGCCTAGAAAGAAATGTTTAAATTAATTATCATAATAAAATAATTGTGCTTGTTGAAATACAACATTCAAAAGATATATAGGATTAGAGAAAGAGATTTTCCTTCTCCTTGAGTATTTTGACTACAAACAGTAAAATAATTCAAACGGTTTAATTAATTTCAATCAATGTTTTTAATATATTCCGAGTTTTGTAAAATTAGGTCTTGCATGCGTCTTACAGCATTTGACAGCGTCTTTTCATTTTTCAAAGCCGGGTTTTTATAATACAGCGCCGCCAATTATTTACGACATGCAAAATCTTCTATATTTTTGAATTTGCCCATTTGGTAGGCGCATGCCATTTTCTCTATAAGACTATCGTCCGTGCTTATGTTTTTGCCTTGATGCCTTAGCCGTTCTGCGTATTATAATTAAATTAAAAAATCTTAAAGAATTATATTTCAAAAATGAACTTACCGCGTACGTTGTCCATTAGTTTTTTCTCGTCTATAAAACGGTCCTTTATGAAAACGGGGCGCGACATACTTGGTCTTGGCTCGTTCAAGACCGGTTCAGGTTCTAGGTTATTGAGAATA
This sequence comes from Nephrotoma appendiculata, assembly GCA_947310385.1. Lineage (NCBI taxonomy): Eukaryota > Metazoa > Arthropoda > Insecta > Diptera > Tipulidae > Nephrotoma > Nephrotoma appendiculata. The sequence goes on from OX371225.1 coordinate 87,357,602, forward strand.
ACAAAACAAAAAGGAATTGCCACATATTAGTCCCCAACTTTTTTTCCCCCTTAAAAAATTATATTTCATAAATTTACTTACCATCATCGTCAGCAAAGTCTACATGGTCCATGTGATCCTTCTCGGGAATTTCGACTAAAAATAAATATAATTAAAATATATTTCAAAAATTTTAAATAATAAATTTTAAGGAAGTAAACTAAATACAATTTCTTTCTATTTAAAAATTTTAACTTTACCAATCAAATCCCTCCCTGAGATTAATGGAATTTCCATTCTTCTGCGGCCTCCTATATAAAATTATTCCAAATAAATTAATTTAATTAAAACTCCTGATAAAAATAAATGACTATACTTACTGCCGCCGCTGCGACAGTTGACGGCATTATAAGCCGCCAACCCATCATTATATAGGTTGCAGAGTTACCCTGTGCTGCAAGGAGGCATTTCATTGAGGGCGTTTACGAGGGCCAACCAAAATTGGTTTATCTTTTGAAATTTTTTATTTTTAACAAAGTTTTTTTTTAGTTTTGAATGGACTTCGTCCACTTGTATTATGTTGCAGTACTTGTGACCGAGCCTACAAAGAAATGTTTAAATTAATTATCATAATAAAATAATTGTGCCTGTTGAAATACAACATTCAAAAGATATATAGAATAAGAGAAAGAGATTTTCCTTCTCCTTGAGTAATTTGACTATAAACAGTAAAATAATTCAAACGGTTTAATTAATTTCAATCAATATTTTTACTATATTCCGAGTTTTGTAAAATTAGGTCTTGCATGCGTCTTACAGCAATCGACAGCGTCTTTTCAGTTTTCAAAGCCGGGTTTTTATAATACAGTGGCGCCAATTATTTACGACATGCAAAATCTTCTATATTTTTGAATTTGCCCATTTGGTAGGCGCATGCCATTTTCTCTATAAAACTATCGTCCGTGTTTATGTTTTTGCCTTGATGCCTTAGCCGTTCTGCGTATTATAATTAAATTAAAAATCTTAAAGAATTATATTTCAAAAATGATCTTACCTCGTACGTTGTCCGCTAGTTTTTTGTCGTCTATAAAATGGGAGTTTTTGAAGACGGGGCGCAATATACTTGGTCTTGGCTCGTTCGGGACCAGTTAAGGTTCTAGATTATTTAGAATAACAAAACAAAAAGGAATGGCAACATATTAGTCCCCAACTTATTTTTCCCCTTAAATAATTATATTTCAAAAATTTACTTACCATCATCGTCAGCAAAGTCTACACGGTCCGCGTGATCGTTCTCGGGAATTTCGACTAAAAATAAATATAATTAAAATATATTTCAAAAATTTTAAATAATAAATTTTAAGGAAGTAAACAAAATATAATTTTTTTCTATTTAAAAATTTTAACTTTACCAATCAAATCCCTTCCTGAGATTAATGGAATTTCCATTCTTCTGCGGCCTCCTCTATAAAATTAATCCAAATAAATTAATTTAATTAAAACTCCTGATAAAAATAAATGACTATACTTACTGCCGCCGCTGCGACAGTTGGCGGCATTATAAGCCGCCAACCCATCATTAAATAGGTTGCAGAGTTACCCTGTGCTGCAAGGAGGCATTTCATTGAGGGCGTTTACGAGGGCCAACCGGAATTGGTTTATCTTTTGAAATTTTTTATTTGTAAACAAAGATTTTTTTTTAGTTTTGAATGGACTTCGTCCACTTGTATGATGTTGCAGTATTTGTGACCGAGCCTAAAAAGAAATGTTTAAATTAATTATCATAATAAAATAATTGTGCTTGTTGAAATACAACATTCAAAAGATATATAGAATAATAGAAAGTGATTTTCCTTCTCCTTGAGGAATTTGACTACAAACAGTAAAATAATTCAAACGGTTTAATTAATTTCAATCAATGTTTTTAATATATTCCGAGTTTTGTAAAATTAGGTCTTGCATGCGTCTTACAGCATTTGACAGCGTCTTTCCTCTTGATGCCTTAGCCGTTCTGCGTATTATAATTAAATTAAAAAATCTTAAAGAATTATATTTCAAAATGAACTAACCTCGTACGTTGTCCGCTAGTTTTTTGCGGTCTATAAAACGGTGCTTTTTAAAGACGGGGCGCGACATACTTGGTCTTGGCTTTTTCGGGACCAGTTCAGGTTCTAGGTTATTTAGAATAACAAAACAAAAAGGAATGGCAACATATTAGTCCCCAACTTATTTGTCCCCTTAAATAATTATATTTCATAAATTTACTTACTATCATCGTCAGCAAAGTCTACACGGTCCGCGTGATCGTTCTCGGGAATTTCGAATAAAAATAAAAATATATAAAATTAAAATATATTTTAAAAATTTTAAATAATAAATTTTAAGGAAGTAAACAAAATATAATTTGTTTTTTTAAAAATTTTAACTTTACCAATCAAATCCCTCCCTTAGATTAATGGAATTTCCATTCTTCTGCGGCCTCCTCTATAAACTTAATCCAAATATATTCATTTAATTAAAACTCCTGATAAAAATAAATGACTATACTTACTGCCGCTGCTGCGACAGTTGGCGGCATTATTGGCGGAGCCTAAAAAGAAATGTTTAAATTAAGTATCATAATAAAATAATTGTGCCTGTTGAAATACAACATTCAAAAGATATATAGAATAAGAGAAAGAGATTTTCCTTCTCCTTGAGGAATTTGACTACAAACAGTAAAATAATTCAAACGATTTAATTAATTTCAATCAATGTTTTTAATATATTTCGAGTTTTGTAAAATTAGATCTTGCATGCGTCTTACAGCATTCGACAGCGTCTTTTCATTTTTCAAAGCCGGGTTTTTATAATACAGCGGCGCCAATTATTTACGACATCCAAAATCTTCTATATTTTTGAATTTGCCCATTTGGTAGGCGCATGCCATTTCTCAGTTTCTCTATAAGACTATCGTCCGTGTTTATGTTTTTACCTTGATGCCTTAACTGTTCTGCGTATTATAATTAAATTAAAAAATCTTAAAGAATTATATTTCAAAAATGAACTTACCTCGTACGTGTTCCGCTAGATTTTTGTCGTCTATAAAACGGTCCTTTTTAAGTCGGGGCGCCACATACTTGGTCTTGGCTCGTTCGGGACCAGTTCAGGTTCTAGGTTATTTAGAATAACAAAACAAAAAGGAATGGCAACATATTCGTCCCCAATTTATTTTTCCCCTTAAATAGTTATATATCATAAATTTACTTACCACCATCATCGTCAGCAAAGTCTACACGGTCCGTGTGATCGTTCTCGGGAATTTCGACTAAAAATAAAAATAAATAAAATTAAAATATGTTTTAAAAATTTTAATTAATAAATTTTAAGGAAGTAAACAAAATATAATTTTTTTCTATTTAAAAATTTTAACTTTACCAATCAAATCCCTCCCTGAGATTAATGAAATTTCCATTCTTCTGCGGCCTCCTATATAAAATTAATCCAAATAAATTAATTTAATTAAAACTCCTGATAAAAATAAATGACTATACTTACTGCCGCCGCTGCGACAGTTGACGGCATTATAAGCCGCCAACCCATCATTATATAGGTTGCAGAGTTACCCTGTGCTGCAAGGAGGCATTTCATTGAGGGCGTTTACGAGGGCCAACCGGAATTGGTTTATCTTTCGAATTTTTTTTACTTTTAACAAGGATTTTTTTTAAATTTTGAATGGACTTCGTTCACTTGTATGATGTTGCAGTATTTGTGACCGAGCCTAAAAAGAAATGTTTCACCTTCTTCCGTCCCTCGGGTCCATTTTGACCCAAATGAACTTATATTTTTAAATATTCGGATAAATATAAAAGTCTCTAACTTGTGAGTTAGTGACTTTGTTTGTTTTGATATTAATACGCATTATACAAAAATTTAATAATCTGCGATGTACCGTTACACTGGTATAAAAAAAAGAACACTAAGTATCCTCGGGGTCCAAAATGACCCATGGTAATTTATAAATTTTTAGTTGTTACTTGTATTAATATAATTACGAGGGTATATCAAAAAGTCTTGCAATATCATATGAAAAAAACGAGTGAGTGAGACAACAATATATTTTTCAAAACCATTTTTTGTCACGATGAAACTTCTAGAAGAACATTTCGATGTAAATTTTACGGTTCGTTTGTTTTTGTCAATTTAGTAACATGTGTTTTGAATTTTTCTTAAAATGAATGAAATTGAATATCGCGCCGTTACTAAATTTTTCTATAAAGATGGACGAAATGCAATTTATATATTCAACTATATATCAAAAGTTTACGGCGAATCTGCACCATCATATGCCACAGTAACAAAGTGGGTAAAATTATTCAAAAGTGGTTGGGAGTCATTATAAGACGATAACCGCTCGGGTCGGCCAGCAGATGCTATTAGCCATGAAAACGTAATTTTGGCTGATTCTATTGTATTGGAGGACCGGCGTATTTCTGTTCCGCGGTTAGCGTGGAGACTTTCTCTTTCATACGGTACCACATATACTATATTACATGACCACCTTCACATGTCGAAAGTAAGTGCGCGATGGGTTCCCCGTTTGTTGAATGCTGAACAAAAAAAAATGCGTGTTTAAACTTCAAAGGCGATTTTAGATATGTACAAAGCAGATCCAGAAAATTTCTTGGGTAACATAATAACAGGCGATGAAACATGGCTTCATCACTGGGATCTGGAATCCAAACAAGAATCGATGCAATGGATTAAACGTAGTGAACCACCACCAAAGAAATTCAAAACTCAACCGTCTGCTGGTAAGGTTTTGGCAACAATTTTTTGGGATGCTGAAGGAATTTTGATAATCGATTATATGCCACCGAAAACCACAATCACAGGCATATATTACGCAGAGGTTTTGCGAAAATTGAAAAAAGCGATCCGGGAAAAACGGCCAAGGAAAGTTAGGAAAAAAATCTTGCTTCTTCACGACAATACACCAGTGCGCAAGGCTAATATTGCTCAAGCTGCATTAAAGGACTGCGGCTTCGTGGAAATTCCGCATCCACCGTACAGTCTAGACTTGGCACCCAGTGACTACTTCTCTTTCCCAATTTGAAAAAAACACTAAGGGGCCGGAAATTTTCCAGTGACTATGAAGTACAGTCTGTTGTAAATGAATATTTTATGGAGCAAAAGAAATCTTTTTTTTTAGAGGGTTTAGGTAAGTTAATTGATCGATGTGACAAATGTATAAACCTTAAAGGAGATTATGTCGAAAAATAAAAATATTGCTGTCTCTCTCACTCTTTTTTTTCATATGATATTGCAAGACTTTTTGATTTGCCCTCGTATATTATATTCTTTACAAACATATTTCATATATTTAGGGAAATCACAGAATAATATTTGTGTTATTTATATTTTGTTTTATTCCTTGAGTTTTCGACGATTTTATGTATAGTATGTCCGTGTCGAAAACTATACTCTGTGATTTTGTAATTTTCTCCTTTGCGAAGTTATTTGTTTGGAATAAATTATTCGTCCAGTTTTTTTTTGATTGTGTATAGTTTTAGCTTGATAAACTAAGCAAGTAATTTTGAAAACGAAACATACATATACGTATTATATAAAAAAAGATAAGTGGTATTTATAATATAAATTTGTATAACCTGCGATTTGGAAAACGATATACTTTGTAAGGTGATACGAACACACGAGTACAAAATGGCTTCCAGTGCTGAATTCTTTGACGATGATACGTGTTCTGAATTGTCCGATCATGTGGAATTTGATCAAGATTCAGACGATAGTTTGGACGATGTTTGTCTTGAAGAGCCGCAGTCGTCATAGGTACTTATCAAAAGATAATCATATTCAATGGAAATCTAATTCGTTTCCTCAGAGTGGCCGAACTTCATCCTCGAATATAATAGTCCTTACTCCGGGAATTACTAGATATGCAATTACACGTATTTCGAATGAACTGTCAGCCTTTCAACTACTAATCACAAAAGGCATTGAAAAATGTGTTATTGATAATACGAACTTGGAAGGAATACGGGTATATGGAGCCGATTGGAAAGCATTGGATTACATAGAACTTGAAGCGTATATTGGCCTGTTGATATTAGCTGGCGTGTATAAATCAAATAATGAAGCGCTGGAAAATTTGTGGCATGAGCACAAAGGTCGTCATGTTTTTCGGGCCACTATGTCGTTGAAACGATTCAAAGTCATTTCAAGAGTAATAAGATTTGATGACCGCAGCACACGAGCTACTTGCAGAACCACGGATAAAATGGCCGCGAATCGAGAGTTGTGGGATAAATGGGTGGAAATATTGCCGAACTTACACAACCCAGGTGAGAATGTGACCGTCGATGAACAATAAGTCGGGTTTCGTGGAAGGTGCCCATTTCGTCAATACATGCCAAACAAACCTGCAAAGTACGGTATCAAATTTTGGATACTTTGCGATAACAAAAACACGTACGTTTGGAATATACAAGTTTATATAGGAAAAGCAGCTAACGTGGCTCCGGAAAGAAATCAAGGATTACGCGTAGTACTTAATTTGTGTACAACTCAACTGAAGAGCAGAAATGTAACGATTGATAATTTTTTCACGTCGTACGAACTTGGACAAATGTTGCTGAAACGACATATGACGATGATTGGAACGATAAGAAAAACAAAACATCGATTCCGCCTGTACTTCTAGATGTAAAGGGCAAACCTGTATTTTAATCAGTATTTGCATTTACCAAAGACACAGCTATAGTGTCTTATATTCCGAAGAAGAACAAGTGCGTTGTTTTGCAAAGCACATTCCATAACCGTAATGAAGTCGCTAATGATGCCGAGAAAAAACCAATTATAATTTTGGACTACAACGAGACAAAAGGCGGAGTCGACACTGTCGATAAAAAGGTTGCTTGCTATACCTCTAAAAGAAAAACGAATAGATGGCCGATAGTTGTGTTCGCCAACATTTTGGATATATCTGTTATCAATGCATTCGTGTTGTTCACCACCATTTGCTCTGAATGGAATATACAAAAACACCATAGAAGACGCCTTTTTATTGAAATACTTGGTGACGCATTGATAAAAGGTGAAATTGCGAGAAGAGTTTATCTCCCACGCTCCATAGGGAGCCGCAATTTAATAACGAATATTGCAGCCTCACACGCGGAACAAACATCACCAGGAACGTCAGATAGTACGGTGGGTGACTGAAAACAGGGATGCTGTTATCTCTGCCTTAAATCGGACAACAAACATACATCTAAATGTTTTATTTGTACTAAATTTTTATATAAGGCCAACCATATATGTCAACAGTGTACCAACAACTAAATTTAGCAACTATAATTAAAAAAATTTAATTAATCTATATTATATTCATTCTTTTCTTTTATTAATAAAACTTGAAATAAAATTTGAAAAATATTTTCTGATGGTTTTTTTAAGCAAATACATATCGGTCCATTTTGGCCTCGAGGAACTTTAGTGTTATTAATTTTGAGGGACGGATGAAGGTTAAATTAATTATCATAATAAAATAATTGTGCCTGTTGAAATACAACATTCAAAATATATATAGAATAAGAGAAAGAGATTTTCCTTCTCCTTGAGTAATTTGACTACAAACAGTAAAATCATTCAAACGGTTTAATTAATTTCAATCAATATTTTTAATATACTCCGACTTTCGTAAAATTAGGTCTTGCATGCGTCTTATAGCATTTGACAGCGTCTTTTCATTTTTCAAAGCCGGGTTTTTATAATACAGCAGTGCCAATTATTTATGACATCCAAAATCTTCTATATTTTTGAATTTGCTTATTTGGTAGGCGCATGCCATTTTCTCTATAAAACTATCGTCCGTGTTTATGTTTTTGCCTTGATGCCTTAGCCGTTCTGCGTATTATAATTAAATTAAAAAATCTTAAAGAATTATATTTCAAAAATGAACTTACCTCGTACGTTGTCCGCTAGTTTTTTGTCGTCCATAAAACGGTCCATTATGAAAACGGGGCGTGACATACTTGGTCTTGGCTCATTCGGGACCAGTTCAGGTTCTAGGATATTTAGAATAACAAAACAAAAACGAATGGCAACATATTAGTCCCCAACTTATTTTTCCCCTTAAATAATTATATTTCAAAAATTTACTTACCATCATCGTCAGCAAAGTCTACACGGTCCGTGTGATCGTTCTCGGGAATTTCGACTAAAAATAAAAATAAATAAAATTAAAATATATTTCAAAAATTTTAAATAATAAATTTTAAGGAAGTAAACAAAATATAATTTTTTTCTATTTAAAAATTTTAACTTTACCAATCAAATCCCTCCCTGAGATTAATGGAATTTCCATTCGTCTGCGGCCTCCTCTATAAAATAAATTCAAATAATTAAAACTCCTGATAAAAATAAATGACTATACTTACTGGCGCCGCTGCGACAGTTGGCGATATTATAAGCCGCCAACCCATCATTATATAGGTTGCAGAGTTGCCCTTTGCTGCTAGGAGGCATTTCATTGAGGGCGTTTACGAGGGCCAACCGAAATTGGTTTATCTTTTGAAATTTTTTTACTTTTAACAAAGATTTTTTTTTCAGTTTTGAATGGACTTCGTCCACTTGTATTATGTTGCAGTATTTGTGACCGAGCCTAGAAAGAAATGTTTAAATTAATTATCATAATAAAATAATTGTGCCTGTTGAAATACAACATTCAAGTGACATTTACGCCGATTATAGAATCTAATTTATTTTAGATCGGCAATTATTTTATTGCATGTGTACGGGGAACCATAAAAAACGATTTATGTGGAAATCAATACAAATTTTCTTGACTACTTCTATATATGGCAGTTTTTTAAGTTTTATTTATATGCATTTTTCAATACGCAATCCATCCGTTCCCACGGATTTTATAATCGACGTGCGAAAACTTACTCTGAAAGGGAGCCGTCCCAAAAACAGTAAGTTCTTCCCTTATCTTGAAAACATGTAAAATAAATGTCTTTAGCCGAATACCAAGATAAAAAAAAACGGATGCGGAGCTAAGATAAAAGAATAACGGATTTGTCAAGTCAAACTAGAGAAGTCATTGAATACCTTCATTCTATAGTCCATACAAATTTAGCAAGAAAAAATAATGACACTGGTTAGACACCCAAGCATAGCCTTGACCATGTTCCTATTTCACCCAATGTAAAACCGACAGTCGGAGCCTAAAATTATTTATATGTCAATTGTTCTTGTATTGGGTTTTAATTTCGATTTTGGTCCGATTTTCGATTTGGGTTCTGCTAGCTTTAGATAAAATGGTCTGAAGTTTGGTCAAGAAAAAGTGTAGCCCAAAATTTTATATTGGTTCATTTGATAAGGTCATAATGAGCCTAAAATTATTTGTATAATGTCGATTGATCTTGTTTTGCGTTCTAATTTTGGTTTTGGTCTGATTTTCGATTTGGGTTCTGCTAGCTTTAAATTAAATGGCCTGAAATTTGGTCAAAAACGAGTGGAGCCCAAAATTTTTAATGTGCCATTTGATTAGGCCATAATGAGCCTAAAATTATTTGTATGTCCATTGTTCTTGTTTTGTGTCTAATTTCCAATAAACACATATCATGTGGACATAGCTTTGGCAGAACAAAACCTAAGGGAGGGAGTAATACCAGGTCCAAATTTATTTATACATCTCGATCGGCGAAGATACATTCAGGATAGGACGGGTATCCCGTTAATATACCATATACAGAAGCGACCAAATGAGAAATGGTTTCAGAGTGAAAAATTTGAGAATCCAGTGGAAGCATTAAACAACCGGAACCCCGAGTGAATATAAGGCGCGATGCGGCAAATATTGGTGGCTATCTAATGGTGAGGAGAATATACATATAGCGCGAGAGGAAATATATATATATATATATATATATATATATATATATATATATATATATATATATATATATATATATATATACCCAAGTAGCAAACTGACACCGAAGTTTCAGAAAAACCAGAATTGAGGTTGCATTTAAGAGTTTACGTAACTAGTTTTTTTTAACCTGTTCTAACATGTCTTCAATTTCGAATAATTTAAACGTCTCTGGATGAGTTTTTTGAAACCCTTTTGACACCAGCAAAAGTTTTTAAATGGTTTCCAAATATCCAAAAATTTACTAATTATTTTGAAACCATTCATAAACGGTTTCAATTTGGAACAATTGTAACGTATTTTAAACGATTTATAAAAACCCTTTTTGTAACTTTTAGTTTTGAATAAAATACCGTATTATTGTTTCTAATAATTTTCCTCTATTTAGGTATTTTTACCACTTTAATTTATAATGATTTACCAACTTCTAAAGTAATTCGCTAAGTCAATACATATTCATTTTGTTTATAAGCACAAAGAATATAGCAGTTGGTATGTTTAGAGTCGGACTCACTGAGTACCGTCTGATAAACATGATGAATGACGAATCTTATAATAAGATTTGTCAAGTCACTTGGTAAACTCACCTCGAAGTGAAAACCCAATCTGGCTAAACAATTTTTGAAAACAATATTATCGGAAACTTATAGATGATTTTAAGTTTTCATAAAATCAATTAAAACCCGATTTTGTTTTTTTTAAGCGATTTTCTGTTTTCATAAGCCGCGCGCGTTAAAACTGACTTTTTCGGTTTTTTGTTACGGTGTTTTTGAAACCAAGTACCAATAGATTTGTCACCGCTTCAAAGAAACTTAAAAGTAGTTTTAATACAAATATTTGAAATGATTTAAAACCGTTTAAAAAAATCTGGAGTTTTTTTAAAACTGTTTATAAATGGTTTCTCATTAGTAAAAATAAAACGATATGGTATCAAAAACCGCGGCCAAAAGCAGTTTCTGCTAAGGCTTCGTAACGTGTCCGAAACGTGTCTGATACCATTTCAAAAACTTTTTGGTTTTAAAACCAAAGTTTCGTATTGGTTATAAATCCTACTTGAAACCAAAAATTGCTACTTGGGTATATATATATATATATATATATATATATATATATATATATATATATATATATATATATATATATATATATATATATATATATATATATATATATATATATATATATATATATATATATATATATATATATATATATATATATATATATATATATATATATATATATATATATATATATATATATATATATATATATATATATAAGTGTTTATTAAGTTTGATTAATTGTTAATTCATTTTGTTTTTGTTAGGTATATAATTTTTCCTTTTTAAATAATTTTAGTTTTTGATTAGACTTAAAACACACTTTACATGTTTTTGTTTGAATTAGTTTACGTGCCAGAGCCTCCAAATTCGGGGTGCGGGCGTTATTGTATATATATTAAGGATGGAGTTAAATTAATTTAACATCCTCTGTAAATATTGTAGTAGATAAGTTAAAATAATGTAAATAAATGGATTGAGTTTTGTTGAAAAAAAAAAAGTTATTTTGGTGTTTTCTCTCATCTTTCATGATATAGAAATTCTGCAAACATACTGTAGCCTGTGCAATTTTGTCAGCTGTCTCTACAGAGTTTGCTAACCATTTTCACAAAATTCGTCATCCTGCCGTGTATATTCCAAACGTGATCTCTATCATTCTTGCTCTTAACTGGCGATAATTGAAAATACGATTTTCGAAATCCAGTTTGCCAGTTACCAGGATATGGCATAATCAACCACGATTTAAAGCCAAATGTCTCGTCACCAACGAGATAATTAGGCAAAACTAGCCAACCGTGAAACCGTGAAACATTTTATTTCCATCATTAAATTGTTTGAAAACTTGCTCCCCATTTTCGAACTTTGGAATACTCCTCCTTACTTTGACGTCTTTGACGCCAAAAACAGTTACCGGTAATCGCATATAGCCATTAATATTATTGAAAAGTAGTTTCTATAATTAAAAAACTCTGATCTCGAATCTGGAGGTTGGTCTCGAAATTAACATACAATAATCCTTATGTGCTTGGTATCTACAGCTCCAATACAGTTCGGAAATGTCCATCTGTTTTTAAAACTCTCTGTTACTTTTAGCCCATCTTACGATCGAAACTTCAATTCAGGCAGCGTGTTTTGCTTACGACCTAAATGTATAGCATCAAGCGTTTCTCCTATTATATTACAGACAATGCATTTTCCAACGTGGAAATTGTACGATGGTGATCGTTGACTGTCACCGCTAGGCAAATATCTAAAACGAAATTAAAACTAGGTGAGATATCCTCCAATTTGACTATTTTAGTCAATTTAGCGCCGTAATGTAAAGGTCAATCTAGTAGAAGGGTTTATACATTTTCTAAATTTTGTGTTTTGCTTAGAAATCTGTGAACCCACTCTACATAATAATTAACTAATTGATTCTGGAGTCATTCGTGTAAAATTAAAAAATGATTCGAGATCATTAAGTTTCATTTCTGTCACTAAATTATGATGTCCACACAAATTTCGTTCATTTTGAATAAAAATTTGTCGAACACAAGTTTATTGCAGGCGTTAGTAATTCAGAGGCTTGTGTAAAAAGTATTATTGCTATAATTACCGTACTCACGTTTTCAATATAATCGGAACTCATTTTTATTGTAATTAAAATAGATATATTTTATTTTAATTATTTGATTTTTTGTAGAAACACGAATTTTAAAAATTTGTTTTTGTCTTAAAGTGTCAAAATTATTAACTAACACTAGAATAAGAAATCACTAGCACCGTCGCACAGCCCAAAAATGTCCAAAAATAGAAAAAGCTCATTTTCTATTTTTCAGCCTTACAATAATTCATTAAAAGTACCTGCGGGTAACTGAGCAAATAAACAAATAATCTACTTCGGAAAACGAACCCGAGAGAGAGTAAAGTGAAACATAAACAATAAAATTAAAACATCAACTACAGGGTGTCTCATAAAAGTTGACAGTTGAATGTGTTACAGTTGGTTACACAAACTCGTTTCTAAAAATGAAAAATCCATGGGAATGGTCATCATTACTATAAACTAATCTTATGCTCAGTTTAAATTAAAATGAGAAAAGAATGTTTTCAAGGCAAGAGGAGATACTTGATGTCATGGTTAATGTGTAGGGACTAAAAAGGATTATATTGTGCACTGCATCAAATCGTCATCTGAAAACACCACATACACTCACCCCGAGAAAAAGAAAATGCTTATCTGATGAGAAAGAATAACATAAAGAACTGTGGTGACCTTTTAAAAAACACAAATTATTAACACACAAAGTAATAAAGCAAAAAAAAAATTTCTGAGATGAGTCAATATAAACCTCAAGCAAGAATGAAAAACATCATTTACTAAAACAATTATCCATGCACAATCAAACAGTTATCCCGGCTAACAGCAGTCAGCACTTGTCCGTTTTGATTTAACAATGATCTTACGTTTGAAACCAAGTTTGCAACAAAACTGGTGTTTCTTTGACCACTTTGTCCATCATTCCTCCAACTCCTTCACATTTTAATGTAGAAAAAAAAATTAAAACTTCATGAAATCAGTTTTCTTTACCTCTTTGTGAAGAAACAAAATTGTTTCGAGGTGTTCACATATTTAGCGTTGGCTTGAGCTACAAATATCCAACCCGTATCCAAATCCTCTAGATACAATTTTTTACAAATCTTGATTTGTACACCATCTTTTTTATATACGAGTAGTTACTTATTTATGTTCTAATTCTATTAAATTTCTAGATTGTAACCAGATTTTTGTTAAAAAATTATCCATTTCTTTCGGTATAGTGTTAAATTCCAAATGTTATACTCGTATCAAAGAGAATTTTATATACACTCGTATGAAACTTATAAATAGATAATGTAGAAGTGCAACGAATCTATTAATCGTACATCAGTCTTAGAAATATCTTGTACAAGGAAAATAAGGATTTTGCTGTAATTTCATCTTATTATCAATTTCATTAAAAACATATAGATGACATATATTGTACAAATTATGAGAATTTTAATTTATCAGCACACCTGTCAAATCATAAAGAATACAGAGATTACATTTTCTCAACTAGAGTTCAATGGTGCTTAAAGAAAATCATATTAAATTACGTTGATGGAAAATATATTGATAGAAAGTTAACAATGCGAAAATAATGTTTTGTTATAACTGCATACACCCATGACACCTTTATCTATTTTTTGCAGATCTTTACTATTACTATAGCTGAGAATCAAAAAGCGATGGCTGTGACCAAGTCAATGATAAATATTGCGCAGATTTAAGCTCTCGTAAATATGTTGTGGAAGCATTGTTGTAACAAGAATAAACTCGGTGCAGTAAATATATTTTTACTAATAATCTACCTCAATTGGAATATTAGCGTTCGGTTATTAACCTTATCCAAAAAAATTTTAAGATTTGTGTTTGTTGTATTTGCTGATGACACAGGTTTGCAATTTCCGGAGCTTTTCGTTTCACTCAACAGTACAGCATTACGAACCGAACTTAGTACCCATAGAAATGATACATTTAACAATAATTGAGAGTAAATAAAACTACTTGCATTCAAGGATAACATCTTGTAAGCATTGTTGCCGCCAGTGAATGCTGATCACAAGTGTATTCAGATTTATTTTCTTAGAAATTCTTATGATGAAATCAATCATCGTAGTGCCATCCGTTGGGCGCTAAGGCACGAACTGCAACAACTCTTACATGAACACAATCAATTGGTCACGACTACACTAGAAATGATGCCTTCGGATGATCACAAATTAGTGATTAGAGCAGACAAAAGACCAGCAGCATTGTGGCTGTTGGCGAGAATTTGGAGTCTCGCGACATTGCGGTTCGAAGGCATGATGGTGATAATCTTCACCGTATCTACGAACCCCATCGTTCGTATGACACATTACTATACCTGCTGATATTTTGCCGATGGATATCATTCTTTGATCAAGATAAGTAATCCATTAGCCGGTATGTAGCAATGTTGTTAATTGTTTTTCAATTCGATTCCTAACAATAGTTCATTATTCATTTTCAGGTCAAGAAACAAAGAAAAAGATATTCTTTCTATTCTGTCTTTCCATGGAAATTAGGAATTGGGAATTTGGAAAAAATAAATTTTTGTAGCACTTTTTTCCAATTTTCTAAAAGTGTATTCTGACAGTGTCGGGTATAAATTTTTGCGGCAAAGAAATTTAGTTTAAGTGTCGGTCACCCTCTCTCTCTCTCTAGCATTTACATCCCATGAAGGTATTTTGCCGCCCGCACTATGGTCCTCCATCCTTCTCGGTCCATCGCTCTCGTCCTCCAATTTCGACATCGTAATACGAGTAGGTCTTGTTCGACGTCGTCACGCCAGCGCAGTCGGGGTCTTCCTCTACGACGTACTCCGGCTGGTTGTTGATGGAACACTTTGTAAACCATTCGTTGTTGTGGCGATCTTGCAATGTGGCCGAGCCATCTCACTCGATTAGATTTGATGAAGCCGATAATATCGCTACCTCCGAGAAGTTGCTTTATTTCGTGGTTCATGCGAATCCGATATTCATTGTTCGCAACTTTAATAGGACCAAAAATTGAACGGATGACCTTCCTTTCGAAGGTAGATAATAATCTACAGTCGTTAGAGGTCATGGTCCAGCTCTCGCTTCCGAAAGTCAGCACAGGTCTTATCAGTGCTTTATAAAGTGCGAGCTTACACGACTGCGATAGGTGTTTAGATCGCAATAATTTTGATTGCGCGTAGAAAACTCGTTGTCCGGCAGCGATTCGGGCTTTTATTTCTGCCTGCATGTCGTTTGATGATGTTATAAGTGACCCGAGGTATTTAAAATTTTCGACGCTATCAAAATTATGGTCGCCAATTTCGAGATTTGCCATAGAGATGTTCCTGGGTATTGTTAAAAATATCGTTTTGGTACTGTTCACCTCCAAACCAAGTCTTCTTGCGCAGCGATTGAGCGGTATGAAACTGTCCTTGATGTCGCTAAATATCATCTGCATATCCAAGAATTTGGCCTGATTTATTGAATATACAGCGCGAAGTTTCAATGTTGCTTTTCCTCACTACGTACTCAAGCGCCAAATTGAACAGCACAGGCGCGAGTGCATCTCCCTGTCGAACACCAGATGTTATTTGAAAGGAGTCTGACACAGATCCTTCAATTACAATTCTACATGCAGATCCAGACGTTGTTAATTTACACAGAGAAACAAGTTTCTCTAGAATACCTAGGCATATGAGCGCGGCCCAAAGGTTGTCGCGGTTTATACTGTCATATGCCTGCCGGAAGTCTATATATAATTGATGTATGGTTATGTTGTACTCCCAACATTTTTCCAAGATCATCCTTATGGTGAAACACTGGTCAGTGGTCGATCGGTTGGGACGAAAACCACACTGATAGTCGCCAATGATGTTTTCGGCGAAAGGGATGAGTCTGGCAAGTACAACATTAGCCAACACTTTGTAAGCAGTGTTCAATAGAGCTATGCCACGAAAGTTTTCACATTTAAGACGGTCGCCTTTTTTATGCAACGGCCATATGAGTGCGGTCTTCCAATTCTCCGGCAACTCTTCTTGGTCCCAAATACAAACGACGAGATCGTATAAACTTGTTGCAAGAGTAGCGCCTCCGAGTTTGATTAATTCTGCGGGGATTCCATCGAGACCGGGTGCCTTGCCGTTTTTCAATCGACTAATAGCTGCGTCTACTTCCTCTGCTGTGGGATATTCGACGAAGACCTCATCACCTGGAGGAGCTATTGCTCTAATGGGGGTCACTTTGTCATTCCGGTTTAGCAGACTTTGAAAGTAGGTTTGCCATACTGAGAGAACATCAGCCATGTTTGTTCTCAATTCTCCATTCCCGTCTTTTATGGCTGTACTTCTTGGGTGGAAGTCTTTAGTGAAATTCCTGGCATTAGCAAAACAGTCCCTTGAATTTCCTACTTCCGCTTGGAAGCTGATGTTTTCGATGCATGACCTCATATGATCGCGTTTCTTTTGTCGAAGGAATTTAATCGTGGCTTTCCTTGCGCGTAGATATTCTGCCTGAGTGCTTCTCGTGTTGCGAGCCAACCATTTTTCATGAAGCTTTCGTTTATTTTCGACGACCAGGCGGCATTGATCATCGAACCAATCATTGCGGGATCTCGGCGGTCTTCTGCCGATAGTGTTTTGCGCCGCGGTGGTAATGGCTGACTGTATAGCGTGCCACTGCTCCTGGATATTAGGAGGAGCTCCTTCGTTGTCGCTGACACGGTCACCCACGGTGTTTTAAAAATTATTTTAAAGTTGTCACAAATTATAAACGACATTTTCGATATTTTTTTTGTTATAAAATATGAGTAGACGATGAAATCGGAAGAAACCAGTTTATTCGTTTGTTTCGTCCGCGGAATGGTCCATGCGAAATTCAGAAGGATTGGTGGTTATAGAGTTACTACGCTAAGTTTTATTCGATTTTCGAATTGAATAATGCAATACTTATTTTTTTTGTGATCTTCATCGAAAAAAGGGATAAATCATTTTTTTTGGTCTTTTCCGTTGAAACCGTTTTAGTCTTTTGGTCCGTTATAATGGTAAGTACCATAGAAAGAAATTATATTTAGTTTACTTCCTTAAAATTTATTATTTAAAATTTTTAAAATATATTTTATTTTTATTTATTTTTATTTTTAGTCAAAATTCCCGAGAGCGATGACGTGGACAGACAGACGTTGACGACGATGATGGTAAGCAAATTTTTGAAATATAATTATTTAAGGGGAAAAATAAGTTGGGGACTAATATGTTGCCATTCATGTTTGTTTTTTTATTCTAAATAATTTAGAACCTGAACCGGTCCCGAACGAGCCAGGACCAAGTAAGTGGTGCCCCGTCTTCAAAAAGTACCGTTTTATAGACGGCAAAAAACTAACGGGCAACGTACGAGGTAAGTCCATTTTTGAAATATAATTCTTTAAGATTTTTTAATTTAATTATAATACGCAGAACGGCTAAGCCATCAAGGCAAAAACATCAATACGGACAAATGTCTTGTAGAGAAAATGGCATGCGCCTACCAAATGGGCAAATTCAAAAATTTAAAAGAATTTGGATGTCGTAAATACTTAGCGCCGCTGTATTATAAAAACCTGGCTTCGAAAAATGAAAATACACTAGTCACGATCACAATGGTTAAGATCTGAAATTATTAACCGTGTGTTAAATGGTTAAGACCTGAAGATAATAATTAATAACCGAAATTTACTATAAATTGTTTTATTTTAGGTACTCCTTGGGTGAACACGGCAAACTCATTCAAATAAATCATTCAAATTGGAAAATCTATAATCGAAGAGGATAAAATAGAAGCAATTCTAACAGAAGCGATAAATACCAGATGGAAAACAACAGGGGACAATTCCAAAACCGAATTACAAAATAAGAAAATAAATTATTGATTGATTGATTCTGAATGCACGACCAAGTTCTTACACAGGAGCTCCCGGGTGACGCCGGGCCCACCGTACACTCTTTTTTACATATAACAAAACCGAAGGATTGGATAGGTTAGTTAAGTGGGACAGAATCGGCCCGGTTACAGACACCTAGGTATAGCCGATAGTTAATAACACAAAGACAGCACAATACTAATCTACTAAGGAAGGATAAAGGTCTAATAGGTTTAATGGATAACGATGGTATTGGTCTTCAACAATTGCTTCTCTAAATCAGCAACCTGAGAAAAAATTTGTATTATTTCACGTACATCTGGAAATTTCCTGAAATGTAATTGTAAATTAATGCAAAATTTAATTGATTAAATCGACCCAGTTGCAGACCCTTAAATAAAGTCGATAGTTATTAATGCAATGACAACACCATTCTAATTTACACAATCAACAATTAATATTTCAAAGAAATATTATTTCACGTCTGTAGATTTCCTGAAATTTAATTCTAAATTAATATTTTCCGGCTTCCTAAATAATATAAACATTTATTAATTTAATCCTCCTGCAATTCCACGACTTACAATAGGATTTCCTGAAACCATAATTATTTAAATTATATCAAACTTAGTCTAAACTTCATTAGTATTTAACCCTTAAATCGAAAAAAAAAACAACAAATTTTATATGTAAGGCATCCCAAAGGCAATGGTTCCCGGAAAAATATCAATTTTATTCAATACCAGATTAACTACCTGATAGGATATTTCAAACAATTTTAATTTAATTCAAAAATTTCAAATATTTTATTAGTTTTCCTCACCAAAGAAGAGAATATTCCATTAATTGCCAAGTATAATTATAGTGCACAGGATATTTATATCATGCTCAATGGAACTTTACTATTCCTCAACCAATAACTGTTAAATATGGTACGCAGAATTGGATTGGCACTCTAGCATGTTCAATGGAACTAAGCAAACTCAAAACAAATGATGATCAAATTCGGGTGCAAAGCCGAATTTGACGAAATTTTCGGATTCAGCTATAATGAATGAAACATGCCGTTTCCAACCGAAATTTTCCAGTTCAGATTGTAGAGCTGGGCTAGGATTCTAATAAATTAGGATCAACTTGTATTGGGATTTTAATGTGTCTTTTTGATAAAGTTCTAAAATTCGATAATTCTGAATGGAACTTGGCCACACCCCGACTAATTATTGTCAAATCAGGTAAGAAGAATTAAATGTGAATGTAAAAATGGATTTTAGAGAAGTTCTGGAGTTCGGCCGTGCTAAGCAATGTCTTAACTAATCATGTTCGAATCTGATATGTTGAGCTGAACCGGGATTTCAACATAAATCCCGGGTGAAGTACTGGATTTTTCAACAAAACAAATCCGAAAATAATCGGCCAAGGAATTTTCCTATTCCTCCATTTACACGTCAAAACAACCAGTTGACAGATGACCCAGCCGAACTAAGCCTCTCCCAAATTAATGCTAATTGCTAGAATTGCGATTTGCTAGAATTCCAATTAAGCCCAAAAATGATTTTATGCATCTTCCGCAGTATATTGTCTCAATCAAACAAAACGATCATGATTTATGTGAGGTGATGACACGAACGGAAGATAGAACCATGCGAAAGGCTTTTTACACAATTGGTACATGAGCAGGTCGTTGATTAGGATTTAGAATTCAAATCAATCGATATTCGTATATATCATTCCCATACAAAGACGAACCTATTTCGAGAAATATTATTGAGCCAGAAATTCTTTTAGGTAAAATAGTGCCAGCAGTAAGCAATTTAAAAAAAACAGTCAACATTAAAAGGCCGAAGGATATCACATCAAAGATTTAATTGTCATTACAAATGGAAATAAAAAATTAAAAACCATTTTCCCTTTGCCATGCCGTAACACATATGAGGTCTCATCCCTTTAAATCAATCTACAAAAAATTCATGAATATTTATATATATACACATATACATACATATCTACACACATACACACACACACATATACATACATATATATATATATAAAATTTTACTATAAAATGAAATAAAAAATATTTCTGTTCTTTGTCACTCTTATGAAATTTTAAAGTTTTTCTTTTGCGTAATATCAGTAAAAAAATTGCTGCCAGCAAATCTATCCACGGAATTAATGCATTATTTGTAAAACTGATCAACAAGAAATATGTAAAAGAACAAAAAATATTTTGTTTTACTATTCACTTATCAAGATTAAAGTAGAAAGAAATGATATGTATTCTCTATTCGATCGTTCAATACAGGCAACAATACATTTTATCCAATCAGTACTACAATGAATTTTCGCTTTCTTATTAGAATAGAAAAGTAAAACCAAAAGAGCAGTAGATCCCGTTCGCCAACACAAAAAATAAGATCAACCTTTTTAGTTTCTCATTATTCGCTCATTAGACTCTATTCGTTTTCTACTGCATAACATTTCTGAAAATTCATTTTACTATTCAAGAGCGAAGAGAAATTAGCATAAAAAATTCATTTAAAAATGAACGGAAAATGAATGACAAGCAACAGAAGAGTATTTTTATTTTCATCCTTTTTGTCTTATTTGACTATAACTAAACTGCGTGAATGTACGTACATATATCCATACACACACACACAATCGTAAACCATACGACATATCACAAATGCGTATATTAAAAAATATTTACATTAATAAAATTAAAATTTATATAAAGTTTTTACAAAAAAATAAAAATTAAACAAAATATAAACTAAACAAAGTATAAATAAAAATATGAAACACAAAAGCACTTAGCTTGTGATGCGTTCACCATTGCTGCGTCAGTGCGTCACACAAATAACAAAACAACCCGTCATAACAACCTAGATACTTTCACGTTAATTCTCGTTTCAATTTACTAATACCCATTTATTAACACTTTATATTATATATTTAATATTTAATTTTAATAAATTTTATATATAAAATATTATTTATTTATTTATTTAAAACAGAAAAAAAAATTTAAGTTTCAATTTTCTATACAGAGAAAGACAAAAATGCGTCTTTCTCGTACGACGAACGATCGCCGACCTCACAAAATAAGAAAATAAATGATGCTATAAAATAAATTTTACATTTTATTAAACGAATTTCTTATTTTAAATTTCATTTTTCAATAGAAAGATAGCTATTTCAGTTACTACTACTTATTGCATACAGATTTATGAAATTGACAATTCTCCCCTTGACACTCGTGTGAACAATAAAAGCCTTTACAACCATCACACACAAATTTCGCTTCCTTATTGCAATTTATGCATGATCCTTTTATCGATGTGGCCGAGTCCTTAACAATTTTCGTTGATATTATCGGTTGATCACTTCGATTGGCGTGAATGTTAAATAGAAAGATTATTAAAGTGTTTATTAAAGCGATTATTATTAAAGCGATTATTAAAGCGATTATTAAAGTGATAATTAAATAGTGTGTTATAATTGGAATAATTAATTGTTAATTTTTATATTGTATAATTATTGTGATGTGTAAAATAAATTGTGTCTGTTCAAATTTGAAGCAGTTGTATTTATTCACAATCCAGTGACTCGAACCTTGAGTGACAATGCAAAAACGTAAAAATTTGTGACAGCGCTGGTATTGTGAATAATAAGAAAAATGATTCTCTACGAATTAAAGCTTGCGCAATTAAAGAAGCAACTGAAACAGCGAGGTTTGGCCATTGATATCACAAAAGCAGTTTGGTGGAACGACTACGAGAGGCCATGGAGAAGGAAGGTTTAAATCCAGACATGTATGATTTCGAAGAGGATGAGATCAGTGTGAACAAGAAAGAAGAGGACGTACATAAGTTGGTAGGAACAACACAAAATCCATCTGGAAGTTTCGATTTATCGCAGTTGATGGCTGCTATGAGTCAAATGATGGGACAACAATTAGTTGGAATTAAACATGAGATACAATTCTCGAACCAGGAAATGAAACAGCAAATGGAGCAACAAGGGGTGGACATTAAACATCAAATGAAACAGCAGATGGAGCAACAAGGGATGGACATTAAAAACCAAATAGAAGATGGTCAAAAGAAAATGGAAGAGAGGTTTCTGGAGTTATCTTCTACACTACACGGTAAAGTGGAAAAACTGCAAACAGAAGTACACGCAGAAATTCAAAATGTTAAAGGGACAGTTCGACAAAAATTTGAATCGGTTAAACAAGATTTTCAAAATGAAGTTAAACGTCTCGAGAAGGAGCTCCAAGATGTCAAGGTGAATGGAACGACACATCAAGTGATCCAGACAGTAAACGCTGTTAAGTTAAAACCACCAACATTTGATGGAACAACATCCTTCAGTATTTTTAAGTTCCAATTCGAAACGGCGATTAAGCAAAATGAGTGGAATGAAGAACAATGTGTTGGAGCGTTAATTGTGGCACTTAAAGGCGAAGCGGCGGAAACACACAAATCATTCCCGAGCAGGAACGGAACGTTTATATGGGAATTATGAAGGCGTTAGATCGAAAATACGTAAGTGACCACAAACGAGAAAAATATCGCATGGAATTGAAGGGTCGATACCAAAGAGGAGGAGAATCGCTACTGGAATTTTCATCGGCAATTGAGCGGCTCGCGCATTTAGCACATTCAAATATGTCAGCCGATTACATGGAACGAATTAAAATAGATGCATTTATTGATGCTATTAGAGATTCTGAGACACGCAAAGCGGTGATGTTGTCACCTAAGGCAACTTTTACGGAGACCATCGCTTGTGCTTTAACAAACAAAACTGCTAAGGCCATCATCAAACCAGCAATGAAAATTCGCCGAGTGGAGATTGATTCCAGAATAGACACCGAGCGAGCTACGCCAAGGTTCAGAGATGGAAGTGGCAGGATTAAATGCTGGATATGTGATTGAGTGGGTCACATCTCACGGGACTATTGGGAGATTAAGAAGGTTGCCATCTCCTATGAAGCGTAGACCAAACGAAGAGCAGATAGAATCCAGAAAGGAGGGTCAGTCGACAACGGAGTCGTTAAACTAAAGAGAGTCAGTTTGCAGGGGCAGAAGCTGACTCCCACAACCGATTGCCCCATAACCTCCATCCATGTTTCGAGAATAGCAATATGCGGTGACAGCTTGACAATTGAAGCCGATATTGATGGGAGGAAATGCATGATCACGCTGGATACGGGAGCAACTCATACGATTGTTCGTGAGGATATTATCGATGGAATAATGGAACCTGCTAATGGAATGAAATTACGAACAGCGACTGGAGAAAATTCATCAATAAAAGGGAAAAAGGTCGTACAAATATGGATTGGGTGAAATCACTTTCAACACGAGGTGCTGGTAGCAGATATTGTAGATGAAGTCATCTTGGGAATGGACTTCATGAGAACGAATGGCTTCGTGGTGGTTGTTGGACGGTGTGTATTAACCTACGATAATATCGAGTTGCCACTTCACGTTAGCGCTATAGGAGAAACGACCAGGCAAATTATAATGGATCATCGGGAGAAGCTGCCACCGAACTCGGAAACAATAGTATGGGCAAGATTGGAGGGAAGTTCTGGGTCACTCAGGTTATGGACTGTGGAAGCCAATGAAACGGAGAGCAGAGCCAGAGAAATTATGATTGGGAAAGTTCTAACGAAACCAGAGAGGACCCAATTAGGACTCTAAATCTCTCGGATAAGACGAAAACCATCAATAAATGGAATATAATCGGAAAATGTGAAGAAATATCTGCGATAGTGAAGTGCGAGCAGAAAAATCCGATTAAGTTGGCTAACTCGCAAGTGCAGAAAGAGGTTGTAGAACAACTCATAGAGAAATGGACCGAAGATCTTACCATGGAACAGAACAATTTTGCAAAACAACTGCTCGAGCGGTACATGCCAATTTTCTGTAGTACATCAGACAATAATGGGAGAAACACAATGGTAAAACATCGAATAGATACAGGAGCTAAAACGCCGATTCGTTAATCACCCAGGAATTTACATTGGCAAAGCAAGAAGAAGTGGATCGAATGGTAAGAAATATGCAAGCAGCAGAGGTAATCGAAACATCAAGCAGTCCATGGAGCTCACCAGTGGTGTTAGTCGAGAAAAAGGATGGTACCATGAGATTCTGCGTGGATTATCGAAAATTAAATGCTGTGACGAAAAAGGATAGTTACTCATTGCCAAGGATCGATGACACGTTAGACACATTATCGGGTGCCCGAATATTTTCGACATTAGATCTGCAAAGCGGCTATTGGCAAGTGGAAGTCCAGGAGGAAGATCGCGAGAAAACGGCATTCAGTGTGGGTAACAGATTATGGCAATTTAACGTTATGCCATTCGGATTATGTAACGCCCCTGCGACTTTTGAACGGCTAATGGAGCGCGTACTAAAGGGATTACATTGAAGGACGTGCCTCGACGAGAGCAATCTCGGACGAGATCATCGTCATGGGCAAGGATTTCGACGAGCATTTAAAGAATTTGGCGGAGGTTTTGGATCGGATACAGGCCGCCGGATTAAAGCTAAGCTCAAAGAAATGTAAATTATTTAGGACGGAAGTAAAATATTTGAGTCATAAGGTAACAACTAATGGAATCCATACCGATGAAGATAAAATCGCAGCAGTGAAGGAATGGCCACGACCTAAAACTTACATGAATTACGGAGCTTCCTTGGATTGTGCACCTATTATAGACGATTCGTGCCAGGATTCGCCAGTATCGCCAAGAGTTTACACGAGTTAACCAGGAAGAACAAGGCATTCGAATGGAAGGATGATCAGGAAGAGGCATTTGTGGAACTAAGACGACGATTATGCGAAGCACCAATCCTCGCATACCCTATACCCAACGTTAAATTCATTTTGGACACCGATGCAAGTAATGATGGTATAGGAGGAGTATTATCACAGGCAACAAATGGTGAGGAGCGAGTTATTGCATATTACTCCAAGATGTTATCAAAACCGGAACGAAGTTATTGTGTGACACGGAAAGAGTTGTTGGCTAAAGTGGAATATGTTAAGCACTTCCATAAGTACCTCTATGGCCAGAAATTTCTTCTACGGACGGATCATGGAGCTTTGCGCTGGTTGTTATAATTCAAAAACCCAGAAGGACAAGTAGCACGTATCGAACGTTTGCAAAGCTACGATTTCCAAATTGAACATCGGAAGGGAAGTGCACATGGAAATGCCGACGCATTATCAAGAAGGTCATGTCCCGTGGAATGCAAGCATTGTGGGCGTGTGGAGGGTAAGGAAAACATCATCGATATTCGGCTTATGCAAGTGCTACCTGATGATAAATGGCCTGATGAAACGAAGAGGAAGGAGCAATTACGGGATGCTGACCTTGACCTGTCATTCATCATGAAACATAAGGAAAAGGAACACCGGCCCTCCACATAGAAAATGGATGTTTAAAACGAAAGTGGGAAAGCACGGATGGTAAAGTAAAACAATTGTTGGTAGTGGTGCCAAAAGGTCGGATGGCGGAAATCCTCAAGGAGTATCATGGAGGAGCAAGTGGAGGTCACCTAGGGATTCATAAAACACTAGCCAAAATTCGCCAACGTTTCTACTGGTCCGGATGTAGACAGTCAGTAGTAGAATGGAGTCGAAGAAGTGATCAATGTGCAGCAGTAAAGGGACCAGCACGAAAAAGTCGTGGAAATATGAAACAATATAATGTCGGGGCACCATTTGAGAGAATTGCAATGCAAGTGGCGGTGTTTCCGACCACCGAGAGCGGAAATAAATATGTGCTAGTAATAATGGATTATTTCAGCAAATGGCCGGAGGTGTATCCCATACCCAATCAGGAGACAACAAAAATAGCTGACGCCGTGGTCAATAATTGGATAAGCAGATTTGGTGTACCGATGAAAATTCACATCGATCAAGGAAGGAATTTCGAATCGGTGGTACTTCAGGAAATATGTCAGTGGTTTGGTATCAATAAAACAAGAACGATGCCTTTACACCCGCAGTCGGATGGTATGGTGGAAAGATTCAATGGCACATTGGAGGAATATCTAGCAAAGGTTTTAGAACGGAACAAACGCAAATGGGATCGACATATACCGATGTTCCTGATGGCCTACCGATCAGCGGTACATGACACAACAGGAATGACACCAGCTAAAACAATATTTGGGAACAATCTGCGATTACCGGGAGATTTAAAATTTGGAGCTGTTCCATCAGCAGCTCCATGCGGACAGGATTACGTTGGCCGGATGAAAGAGGAACTCAATGAAATACATCAATTTGTACGGTAGAAAATTCGGATATCAAGTGATCGAATGAAAGCTCGATATGACATACGAGCAAACAATCAAGGCTTCGAGGAATGGCAATTGGTATGGCTTCACAACCCGCAACGGCAGAAGGTATTATCACCGAAGTTGCAACCCACATGGGAAGGACCTTACACTGTCATTAAAAGGTTGAACGACGTGGTTTATCGCTTACAGAAAGAACGGAAAGGTAAACCAAAGGTGGAACATTTAGAGCGTTTGGCGCTCTACAGAGGAGGTGATTTGGATCCTGTTCGGGACGAACAGGCTTAGGTGGGGGTAGGGTTACGGTGACACCTAGAATAGAATATAAAAACTTATTCAATAATTGTTCAATTGCATTTATGATTTTGAACATTAAGGCGTCATTTCTATACTAACATATTTGCTCAATTTTTGATGCGCATTTAGGATTATTCTAGAAACACATATTTTGGTATATAAACGCGTATATTGACGTGGAATGCTGAGTCTTATTTTAAACGTGATACAGTGAAGGTTAAATAGAAAGATTATTAAAGTGATAATTACACAGTGTGTTATAATTGGAACAATTAATTGTTAATTTTGTATTGTGTAATTATTGTGTTGTGTAAAATAAATTGTGTGAGTTCAAATTTGAAGCAGTTATATTTATTCACAATCCAGTGATTCGAACATTGAGTGACAAGGCAAAAACGTAACAATATAAAATGTGAAATAAATTGAACATCTTTAGATGATGGAAACTTGATTAAAACATTTTCTTTTCCTTCCACAACCTTTACAATTAGCCCTCTGAATATTTCCTCTGCTCATTTGAAAATAAATTTGTTTGTTATAAAACGTTGTTTGATTTAAAAAAAAATTAATGACAAACAATAACTTATATCAAATATACTTATATGAAATAACTTTCTTGCAATAAAAACCAGTTGGGTATTTAAAATTAGTTTTCATAAAATTTGTGTATAGGATTCCGATTTTTGATAAATTTGAATAAAGTTTTCAAATCCACACAGCAATAGATCACAACAATTCGAAACGAAGGAACTATTTGTTGCTATTGAAGGATCGTAACCCACTTGTTGGAAACACTTCCAATAGTCGCAAATGTTTTTGATTATACAAGAGTTTTGTCTAAAGTCGGGATAATTTAATTTTTCACTTGAGAAATTAAGTGTGGTGTATTCGAGATTTTTGTATACATAGGTTTACAAGTATGAAATGAGGATTTTTTACTACTTACTTACTACTACTTACTTTTTTTTTAAATTTGGAATTATAAAAAGTGCTTTATTCAAAGAATGTTTCATCGCTTGTTATACGTTTTTCTCATCTTTCGGACAATTTGTGAATACCACGCTAGTAAAAATTTTCCCTTTTTGCTGCGAACCATTCATCGAGCAATTTTTTCACATCTTCGTACGAACCAAATAGCTTGTTAATTAGCCGCGTGGGGTAAAACTTCTCAGCTGAGTGATTCCAACGTGTCGCGAACCGATTTTGCAGTATGTGATGGAGCATTTTCTTGAAGAAAAAGGAGTTTGTGGTGCTCTCTTTCAGTATTCTGCATTCAGCGAACGGTTCAAATCCGTCAATTGTTATTGGTAACATTAAGTATTAACCGTTTTCCCAGGTTTTAACGCCGAGCTTATAATAGACCACGCTTCTCTGGTCCCACCAAACACAGATCATTGTCTTTCTGCCAACGAGATTCGGTCTTGCGGTCGATGTGGATGGTGCCCCTGGGTCCATTCAAAAGTTTTTGCGCTTCGGATTCTCAAAATAAGTCCACTTTCCATCTCTTGTAACTTTACAATGCAAAAACGACTTCCTATTGTACCGAGCGTGCAAAATGTCACATGTGTTTTTGCGGTTTTCCATTTGCCTGTTGTTCATGCATCTACCGGTTTTCTGAATCTTTCTGAATTCGTGTTTGCGAATTATCTTCGTCCAACATTGCCTGCAATTCCACATATTCGTATTTTTTGGAGGTTTTCCACATTCCTTGCCT
Source organism: Nephrotoma appendiculata (assembly GCA_947310385.1). NCBI lineage: Eukaryota > Metazoa > Arthropoda > Insecta > Diptera > Tipulidae > Nephrotoma > Nephrotoma appendiculata. The sequence goes on from OX371225.1 coordinate 87,386,379, forward strand.
GAAACATCGAAGTCAACACTTTTGAAACGCCGAAACCATCATTCACACGTATTTTGCGATGGAACATGTTCATCATAAGCTCTTCGAAGTGATCGGCATGATTCAGAAGCAGTTTTTTTCAAATGAAAACAAAAAATTAATGCTGTTCGCGATAGCTCGTTATAGTCAGTATAAATTTCAACATATTGAACACAACATTACAACACTGTGCACACACTTTTCCAACATATCACTCATGTGCGTCTGACACTTGTTGATGACACTACAAAATAGCGCAGTGTCAAACTGGTATAGCACAAACTGTATTGGTGCACCATCTATTGTCTGAATCCGCATTTCATACTTGCATTGTACACCTGGGGGTCGATTTTTCCCAAAATGACGTTTTAGTATACGTATAAGGAGTGTAGTATACAATTTTATATTAGTGTGTGTAATTTTTCTGTGGTTATATTTGTTTGTTTTCTGCGAATGTAAGCATCAAAAATTATGAATCGGTACAAACCGGTTCAGTTTTTTGATGCTTATGTCCTTTCGTCGTGTTACTTTTTTGACATCTCACCAAGATTTTGAGTGGCGGGATAGGAAAAATTATTGTAGTTATGAAAAAAATGTATACATATTAATAAAATCGACTCATCAAGTAAGTTTAAAACATTATATTTGCAAACAATATACATTTATAATTTATAATATCTCACAATTTTAAAATACAATATCACGGTGTTTATCACGTTCGTCATTTAAAATATTGAATTAATTTTATTTAAAGTTACAATATTTTTTAGGATAATTTATATTGTCATCCCGAATTGTGACGTTCGCATGTCCCTTAACACGCCGAGGGTTTCTGCATGAAACTTTGCAAGAGTGTCACTTATTACCCGAAGTAAACCAACAGTTTCTTCTTGCAGGTTAAGCTGGCGTACGACAGATGCATATGCTACACTTTCCTATAAAACAAAAAAATGGATAAGTATTAATTTAGTATTATAAAACAAACATTAATTTTAAACAATAAATTTAATCTCAATCTATAAATACAGATCTAGGGTCATTATCTCGATACCGCTGTGCTCGACGTGGTAAAATTTCATTTATTCTTGAGCGATATCTTCTCGCTCGGGCAGCGCTTTGTGATGTAGATAGCCTTTGTCGTGAAGATGTGCCTGGTCGGTGTGATGGCTGAGATTGTTGCGATGGCCATGGCTGTGCTGCCGATTCTTCAATTAATAAATTTGTCGATGAGGTAAGTGGTGTTTGAAAATATGACTGAACAGATTGATTTGACGAGGGAAGCGATTCAATCGTCGAGGGAGAGGATTGTGTCAATGGCGGAATGTATTGACTTGTAGAAGGACGGGATTGGGTCAATGGCGGAATGTATTGACTAGTAGAGCGAAGGAATTGTGTCAATGGTGAAACGAATTGACTGGTAGAGGGATGTTATTGTATCAATGGTGGAACGTATTAACTGGATAAAGAAAGCGGTTGTAAAGATGACGGAACCAATGGTTCCGTTGATATATTTGGTGAGAAGTGCGTGGAAGTTGGTATTGTATTTTCTTCTTGCTGTTGAATTTAAAATATTAAAATTAAAAAACCACCTATATATATAAAATAGCTAAATTATAGTTTACCATTCCAAGTTCAGTTAATGCTCGGGAACCATTTAATTTTTGCATTCCGCAAATGTCAATAATCGTCTTCATTGGTGAGGCGTAATGAGTCGTGCAGTTCGTTGCCTCCGGTACAAATTTGGGCCATTCGTCGATTATTTAATTTATTTTTACTGCTGGAATAAGTATGTACTATGTTTAAGAGCGATTTTGTACCTGGATATAAAAGGACACGAAACGAAAACAAAATTGTTTGCAGTTCACACGAGGTAGAAGTGAAACTTTCCGGAATCTAAACAGCGAGAGAATGAGGCGAAAGCAGTAACAGTGTGGCGATATTTACAAATCTGACCATCAAATTTAATTATCTGTTGTCAAAATTCCATGAGCTCTCTAGAAATATGGAAGAGCCAAAAAACCTGGTCTATCGACGTAGGTTGGGAAACAAAATAAAAAAAGTTAAGTTTGAAAATAAAGAAAAAAGAAAAATCAGTGTTGTATATAAAAAGCCTGTCCATTAAATATATTCATGTTGTTCATTAAAATACAAACATAAAAAGTTTAATATTACAATAACAATAGTTTTGCGTTGTTTTATTTAATTTACAAGCCATATAAGGTGAATTATATTAGATACTATACATAGAAGTTAGCGAAGTTCTGCACGCTAATAGTGAGCACGAAAACATCTCTTATAAATTGGTGACCCCGACGCACAGCAGTAGAACACGGACGTTTGTTGGTTTCAACGAGTGAACAAGCGTTACAACAGCAAAAATTATTACAACAGGATTTTTCATCGGCAGTGACAAGTAACCAGCGGGCAAGCCAACGGGATATCAATAAGCAATACAATTTATTTTTATTTTTTTGGAATAACTAAATTGTAAACGGAGGTAGATCGGGTGAGTGATCTTTCATTATTTTAGTGAGTTCTGACAATAAAAATTAAATTCGATTTAAATTAATTTCATTAAATTTCGGTTTTTTTATTCATTTTCTCCTTCTGCTTATGTTTTGTATTTTTGTTTCGTTTTTGTCGAGTTATTGTAAATTTGTAAATGTCGTCCGATACTCCATCTAACTCCCAGGTCAATGAGGAGCTTTATGGAAATGCAAGTTCTGCAGATTCACTTAATTCTTCGTCGCAACTGTAAAATTTATTCGCAGAACAATTTCAATTATTTCTGCAATCTCAAAATTTATTCCGGGATCCAGGAGTTGCTCAGTCGTCTGGGCAGTTCGATTCCGGTTCGATTCCGACACCTCCATAACCGTTGTATGGTCAGAATCCGGCCGTTTGGATCACGATTCTCGAATCGCAGTTCGCTGTCGCGAACATCAGGTCGGAGACCACCAGGTTCTCTCATGTAGAGGGGGCGTAGGACGCGAGACTGCATGATCGTTTCGCGGATTTGATTCTCCGCGATAAGGGTTCACTTCCCTATAGTATTTTTAAAGACGAAGTGTTTCGCGTGTTGGGCGAGTCGGAGATGTCACGCCTGAATAATGTACTGACGAACCTGACTTTGGGTGATAAAAAGCCGTCCCAATTACTAAGTCAGATAAGTTTGAATGCTGGCAGTAATTTCAAACACAAGTTGCTCAGCCAACTTTGGATGAAGAGGTTGCCTCTGCAGATTCAGGTTATATTGTCCACTTTTGAGAACGACGTGACGTTAGATGATTTAGCAGCACGAGCCGATAACATGATGGAGGTGATGCCACCGTTAGGGTTAAATGCCGTTAAATCGTCCAACCCTTTCGGCTCATCCTCATCTGCAGCATCTAACGGGTATGTCAATCCAGCTGGCATTTATGTTGCTTCTAATTTAGACGCTAAATTAGAAGACTTTAGAATTAAAATTTTGGCTGAAATTAAATATATGGTTAACTCTAGATCTCGAACTCGTTCAAATTGTAGAAGTCAAACAAATTCTCGTTCGAGATCTAGAGGTCGGGTTAACCCAAAGTTCGATTTGTGTTTTTATCATTTTCGGTTCGGTGAAAAGGCTCAGAAATGCCAACTTGGCTGTAAATTTTATGATAAAACCTGCGGAGGTCACTCGATCAAGAAGGATTTTTAAATGTTCATCAGGACGTGACAACCATTACTGATGAACCTATACCAGTCGTCTATTAATTAATGATGTCAATTCAAGAGTTGCATTTATAATAGACACTGGTGCTGACATTTCGGTTGTTCCACTCAAAATTTGTCACATTCCGCAGGCATTAACTACCTCCAAATTATTCGCTGCGATTGGAACGCCAATTATGGAACAAAAATTCTAAATTTAGATTTTGGGTTACGGCGTAATGTCAAGTGGGAATTTATAGTGGCAGATGTCTCGCTGCCCATTGTCGTAGCTGATTTCCTTAAAAGTTCTGGATTGATAGTTGATCTTGGCAAACATCGTCTTCTAGATCCAACAACCTCATTGTTTACTGTTGGTTCTATATCTCTCACAGCCGAGTCAACACTGTCACAACTAAAGAAATCTCAGGTGAATAATCAAATCCAGCAACTTCTTTCTAAATTCTCAGAAATTATGACAAACTCCCTAAATGTCAAACCAGTTAAGCATATGATCACTCATCGGATGTAAACTTTTGGACCACCGGTTTCTTGTAAAACTAGACGTTTGGGGATGATTAATTTCTACAGACGTTTCATTCCAAACGCCGCGGCTGATCAAATTTTCCTTAATGATTTTCTTAAAGGGTTATAATAAAAATAGTAAAATTCCAATTAATTGATCAGCAGAGTCAATTGATGACTTCGACAATTGTAAGGAGAAATTGTATAAAACTACTACTCTTCTTGCACACCATACATCTACGGCTAAACTCGCTATCACGGTAGACGCTTCGGACACAGCTATCAGCACAGTAGTTCAACAGTATATCGGCGATAATTTGCAACCAGTCAGCTTCTTCTCGGGTTCTCTTAAGGAAACGCAACAAAGATATAGTGCTTATGACAGAGAGTTGTTAGCAGCGTACTCTGGCATCAAGCATTTCAGATATCTTATGGAAGGACGACAGTTTACGTTGTTTACGGACCATAAACCACTTGTCTACGCTTTTTGTGAGAATCCGGAAAAGGCATCACCGCGTCAATCCAGACATTTGGATTTCATCGGACAGTTCACAACCGACATCCAACACATATCAGGCATAGATAATGTCGCCGCAGATACACTTTCCCGCATTAATCTAATTTCTATTCCTGGAAGTATAGATTATGCACTAACTGCGGATGCCCAAACCAATGATGTCGAGCTAAAAGAACTTTTGCGCGATAATTTAACTTTAAAGTTTGTCCAAGTTTCGTTGAGTTTTAACTCTAATAAAATTATATATTGTGATATTTCGACAGCTAATCAAAGACCTTTTATTCCAATTGAATTTCGGAAACAAGTTTTTGAAGCCTTTCATAATCTTTCACACCCTGGAATTAAAGCAACAACTAAATTATTGACGAAAAATGTCATCTGGCCCTCCATCACGAAAGATTCAAAAACTATGGCACAATCCTGTTTAGCTTGTCAGAAATCCAAAATTTCAAGACACACCGTTTCACCTCTCGGACCTTATCAATTAACTTGGCAACGCTTCGCAGAAATTCACTTAGATTGGTCCTTTGCCTATTTCTGACAATCAGCGGTATTGCGTTACATTAATCGACAGATATACGAGGTGGGCTGAGGCAGTTCCAGTTCCTGATATTACTGCAGCTACTTTCGCATAAATGTTCGTTTGAGACACCGGAATCTCATTTTTAAATTTGCAAAACCACGCTCTATGCCACTTCGGATTTTGGAGTGTATTTCGTTAAATTTTTGTTCCGGTAATGTTACTGGTCTACGGAGAGGAACCATTGTATACGGTTTCAACGGGTATCCACTTGCCATCTGAATAAATTGAAAGAACATGATTAGTAATTAAATTACGTTGATTTAATAGTATTTATTTTATTACCAAAAACCAAGTATTTCTATCCTGCAAATTAAATCGTACCATTACTGGCTTTATTATGCTGCTGTTTCATATATGGGAATCATAAGTGGAACCTGGATATCGTGCATTCAGTGTAAGTATCCTCAGTTTTGAATCGCATATCTGTAAGTACAACAAATGTAAAACATTGTACATTAGTTACATATTTATACATCTATTTAAAAGTTGTACTTACCGCTTGAGTATTTATTGAATGGAAACCTTTCCTATTGATGTAGCCATACTCGTCCCTTTTAGTTAATTTTGCGATTGCGATATGTGTGCAATCGATAAGGCCCACAATTCCTGGAACTCCGTACTTGATAAAAAAATCTTCTTTTATGTGGTTGGCTGCGGCTAACGTTCTTGGGAAAATAACATATTTTTTGCCCAAATTAACTCCAATCACCTCACTTATGCGTGCGATGCTAGACGAAATTTTGCTTTGGCTCTTTATAGCAAAAGGGTCCATGCCAACGCATCGTTGATGGCTTCCACTTGCAAAGAAGTTTAAGGCAGCCAACACTTCTAAATGCAAAGGAATTTTACTTTGATTTTTGGATTCCTGAACAAATGGTTTAATTTCGTCTAATAATTTTAATACCAAACTTTTTGGTAGTCGGTAATTGTCAATAAAACTGAAAAATGAAATAAAATTATTGTTTTTTAACAAATAAATAATTCAAATATTTATACTACACACCACTTTCACAAAATTAAAAAATGTTTATCTTACATCGATCGGAAATGTTAAATGGCTCCATGGACCATGGTATCGCGCAAATATTCGTTGTAGCGCCTAGTTTTCACTTTACGCTCGTAATATAGCATTGGTATATTTCCGTTCATTTAAATTATTTATGTATTTTTTACAAAATGAAAATAATCAATACTAGAAAACACTATTAAAATATAATAAATCACTACTAACTTTGTCAAACACACGGACACGACTAAAACTAGCGTCTAGAAATGTCATATTCAAACAATTTAAAGGGCGAGTATTCGCGCTAATACAAACACACATATACATACCACTACTATATACTTTCGGTTATCTCGTCAACTTGTCGAATTTGGGAAAAAATGTTTCTCCTGGTACATTCATGGTAATAGAAAGTCGAGTATTGACCACAATATATTCACCACTCCTGTTTTTTGATAATACGTATCACAAATTTAAGGTCGAGGCACATATAGTAGTTTTCGTTTCGTTCGAATTCGTTTAGTTTTCAATAAGTTTTTATAAATTTTTAGGCACATAGCTTTCGTTTCGTTTTGATTTTTTTTTGTGTTACTTAACAGATCAAATTTTTGTAGTTCTCACAATATTGTTTGAATTCAATCAATTATTTATAATAGCACATCAATTAATTTAATAATGTTTGAAGATTTACATTTTTTTATTGTACTGACTGACAAAAAAACCATACCATAAATGTCAAAATGAATAATTCGAGATTATTGTATAAAGTCTTTTTGAAATTTTATCAACTCTTTCGTTTCCGTTCCGCCTTTAACTGAACAATGTGACAATGTTTTCGGTTTTCCATACATTTTGACATAATCAACTTAAAGGTCGGAATGAGATTATGTGGCTCGAGCTTTATTATTTTATAACGATTAGCTGCTGGATAATTGCAAAAGTTAAGCAAAATATTTTAGGAATGGGAAATTTCGTTAACCTAAGCGGTTTGTTTTATTAGAACGCGTATACATTACCATTCAGTGTGGAACACAATTACATTCAAATGACATTTGTGATTGTATGATCTCCTATCTCATCAATGGCAATTAAGATTTGACCTTTCATGTCTTGGATAGTCCATCCATCTGGACTAGTCTAGCTATCTATATGGTTAGCATAACACTTATCCTTAATGATTCCCTATTCGGGCCCCGAAGACATTGTGCAAAAGATCGATTTTTGCCATTGCTGTGTTTCAAGTTGCACCATCCATTTTGTTTCCGCCTTTATAACGAGGTATTTATGTAAAATTCACAGAACTGCGTGAAATGTTCAATTCTTAAGTACGATGGCGAGCTGATGTTGAGGGATGCTCTGACACATTTTGAGCAACAGCTGAAATGTTCTCGGTTGTATGCGCTGTAAATGACTCGGCTGTATCCAATAACAATCCAGTTTCACGAACTCGCTTCGCAAATTGATCCACAAATTGCCTTGTAGGCATTTTATTTCTACTGAATTTTCCACATAAATTTCTTACAGTTTGGGTAGAAGGCTCAGCACTTTAAAGTAAGTTTTAAATATTTCCCAAATTTGTTCAAGCGTAAAGCGACCTATTTCGTAAATGTCAAACATTAAATTGCCACACTTGAAATAACCAGTAGTTGAATTTGCCAACGCTAGATGAGCCACCCTATATTAAGCACATATATATTATGGCTTTTATATGAACATAGAATGGTTTATACATATTATGTAGATTTAGAGCATTTCTAAACTGGGTCACTCACAACCATGTTGTTCGATTTCAAAAAGTGACAACATTTATATATTTTGTGTGCAATTCAAATTACATATGGAAATTGAAAAAATTGTTAAGCATGTGGATTAGTAACGAACATGATTAAAAAATGTTTGACTAATATTGTTCATTGAAAGCTTTGTGTGTCAACCTGCACCTAGGATATTTGTGAGTTTGACAAATATAAAAAATAACATCCAAAATTCAATTTGCATAATTAAATACACCAACTTGTATATGGTTTGAATTAATTGAATTTTTTTTATAAGGATTCCCAGAATATAAATAAAAACAAACTTTATGAAAAATGTCGTAAATAAAGCAATTAACGACTAACGAAATTGGTAAACGGTGAGACTCATAAAATTTAAAACTTTTCGTTAAATAATCAAATGTACTGCAAAGCAATATTATTAGCATTAACAATAAGACAACAATGTTATATTTATATTCAACCATCTCTTTAGATAAAACGTACATTTTTTATGATAATAATCGTAATCATTAAGATTGTCTTTGGGACATTTTCTTTTTTTCAAAAAATTTTATTGTGTTTATAAAAGTAAAATCTGTGGAGCTATTTTTATATTTGTCGTCGGTTCATTTGAATATAGCGTAAGATTTTTTTGCAAAAAGTTAATACCAAGTTGCTGTTTTGGGTGGGACGAAATTTGATTACATCGCTTTATTGCTCGATTTTAATCAGGGAGGAGTGATGATCGGTGCTATAAGTAGGTCATTTCAACATGTTATTATCCTTAAGACAATTATAATTTTAGCAGTAAACATATTTTTGTAATTGAAACGGAGATAATTAAATTTTATTATGATTTCTGTGAACTGAACGTGATCAACTGTTTTATGTAGTCGTGTCTCTTCATTTTTATAATTTTGAAATATAACTTGATGTATTTGAATTATGGTTTCTTTATTAAATTTTCCTACAGGATATAAAATAATAATGTCCATCATATTTTTTTTTAGAGCAGGTAGGGAGAAATAGAATGCTATATTATTAAATCAGCTTTATGACACAAGTAATAATGGAATTCTCGTGGAGTTTGCCCTAACTTGTCGTAACCCAACTGTTATGTTAACAAACCTGTTTGGGGTTGTAAGGCCAAACCTTATCAAATTAATTCTTCAAGCTAAGTAATTAGATTGCCGTGGGCGGGTCTAATTAGCCGCGGAATAAAAATGTTGTTTATTGCTTGATATTAAAATTATTGATACAGAAAATTTATGGTTAAAATACCCAAGTCAGCACTTAAATTATATTTATACTAGGTTGTTCTAAGGCGCTTCCCACCCGTTTATTCCCAGCAAAGTGTAGTTAAATATTTTTTAAATAGATCGCATGTTACAAAATCAAAAAAACTGTAATTATTTGTACGAACAATATTTTTATTAAAAATTAAACTGGATTTCTTTAAAAACAACATTTCGAGAAAATTGACGGTCATCGTTGAGAAGCTTTCTCTGCTGTAGATTATCTTTGATTCTTATTTTCACTTGGTGAGAATCTCTTGAGCGGGAAAGAGCGATATACACTTGCCCATACAACACTGCCGTTTGAAGTTGAATTTCCACTTCATTAAAAGACTGGCCTTGCACCTTGTTTATCATCATTGCGTATGCCGGAATTATTGGAAACTGTCGTCATCGTAAAACAAATGGTAGATTGATCTCAGAAGGTGCCAAATCAATTCGAGGGATTGGAACCGTACTGCCTTTGTTGCACTCAGAAATGATTTTGGCCTTAATAAAGTTTCGCGATAGCTCTTCAACAATTAAACGAGTTCCATTGCACATACCTTTCTTAGGATTTAGATTTCGTAGAAGCATTATGATAACACCCTTTATCAAAAGCAATACGTGAGGGGCATGCCGGATGGATTCTGTTCATTGAGGAATTCAATGGGAATGTTGAGTGCATCGTTAGGATCCTTGCTTACTAACGAATCTGCGCTGTAGTAAACTTCTGCATCACCATGAATCAAGTCGATTATTCTTCGCTTCATCTCAAGCGTCTGAGCATTCGTTGGAGCAACGATAACTCTTTTTGAGGGCTCATCTGTTGACATTTGCTCAATATTATTAAAAATGACACTGATTTGATCTTTCCTTGTGATCATTTCGGTCGAAATTTGAATTGTGTCCTCCTGCGCATGTTGGTGGTCAAAGAAAGTTGTTCAAACTGGTTTCATAGCCCTTTTGTATTTTACTAACACAATTGTGTGGGTAGGGCAAAAGTACCATGTCAAAAATTTAGTTTTGTACATTTTTTGAACCAACTTACACAGTTGTGAATTCCTTTTTAACTTATTTTCGTCCGAAAAAAACACTATATCTATACACACAATTGTGTTGGTTTTACTTCAAATCAAGCGATTTTTTTTATCAACAACGCCATTACATACTATGGTTTTTTACTCACACATTTGTGTGGGTTGGACTAAAGTTGAGGCAATTTTTTTTTACTTGTTTGAAAAAGAGATAGAGGGCTTGATTTAATGCAGCATTCGAAGATTTCAATACGCGTTCCTCTTTGAACGACTGGTAGCGTCTGACAAAAAATCACCGCTTTACCTCCGAAGTTAATGCCATTTCCAAACCCCTCTCACGAGAGCTTATCAATGCAGCGGAGACCATTCTTCGGAAACATTGTAATTTCATCGATAACAATAAGAGCAGCCTCACGCAAAACTGCAGCTTCTGGTGATGTCATTCGCATTGATGAGATTGAATTATCAAAAAGCGGCACTGGAAGTTTAAATCCACAATGGATCGTGCGCCCTGCCTTAAGCAAAGTGGCTGCTATTCCGGTTGTTGCAAATGACAGCAAAATTTTTCCTTCACCTCGAAAGTTTGCAATTAAAGATGTGTATAAGAAGGTCGTGCCTGAGCCACCGGGACCATCGATAAAAAAGAGCTTACATTGTGCGTGATTATTTTCAACTGCAAATCATAATTTTGATGTATAGTATGCCGCAAGCTGGGCTTCATTCAGCTTTCCAATTTTTCTACTGCCAATCGTGCTTCTTCTTCTTCTTGATCATAAATTTGATCTTCATCGGGTGGGTTGCCGCTTGGAACAGGCAAACCAACTAATCGCATGACATTCCGTGCTGTTTGAGTACAAAATTGATATCATGAAGAGCCGAGTTGATCGATATAGATTCATTGTGTCGTCGTATTTAGTCGAGTATAAAATCTCCTAGATGGTCCTGCCATAGTTTGAGGGGTTGAACGGGCTGGCAAAAAATATAAATGTAAGCGAACATCTCTCGCAATTGCTTAGGCATCAAGTATATACCACCGTCTGTCAAGCATTCTTCAAACAGCCATTCTTCATCTGACTCAAGTAGTCTTGTTGCCATCGCTGCCGCTTTAAATGTTTCGCATAAATTTTCATCTACCGTACGCAAAATCTCAAAACCTGGTGCACCAGGAACATGTAGTAGCAGTAATCGAAGATAGAAGCGTTCTTTTTCCTTAATGCTCACCACGTACCTTCGTGCTATTGTCCTTTCGAATCCTCTATGTCGCTCGTGCCATTGACCTCGCTTATAAACAGAATGGTAAGGGATATCGGTGTAAAGGTGAACTCGTGCCGAAACTAAGATTTAAACTTGGTGTTTCCAGTACGCGCAACCAAAATTGCTTCTTCACGACCTACTTCAAAAACAACTCGTTGTTGATTTGGAAGGTGAACTGTTAGTCTCATAACAGAGTGCGTCTATCGTGCATTGCTGACTCTCGCAAGCGCCACATTGCTTCCGGAGCACTCACATATCGGCAATCGATGAAGTTCGTAATCTCATTATATTGCAGCTCGCTTGAATATATGTATTTGTAAATATATTTTACGAATCGTAGAGTAGTGGAGCATTCCAGATTGATGCGAGCATTATATTTCCAAGTTAGAAACGGATTATACGGTACCACATTACGACTATCCATTAAAACTCTGCACACGCTTACTTGCTCACCACTTCGTCTTCGATATTAAGGATATCCATTTACGTTGAGTAGAGTTTGCTCATTAAAATCCTTAGGAAATTGATTCGAATATTTTCCATCATTCCTGCATGGTGCATTTGGGTTCCACTGCCGCAAGAACCATGAAGCATGCATTTAAGTACAATTTCGCGTAGTGTTGGACGTTCTATCGCTGACATTGCTATCGATAAATCAGCTGTCGGTGGAATTTAGGCGCAGATAAATTGATCAATCCTTTGAACAGTTGCAAATTTATCTTGACTTTGCAATTCGTTAACGATATTTTGAAAAAAAAATCACACGGATGAATTTTTTTGATCACCCAGTGCGTCCTCGAGTCAGTGAGTGAGTGACATAGACGTTATAATATAGAAAAAAAAATGTTTTTTGGTCACACAATGCGTTCTCGAGTGAGTCAGTCAGTATAAAAAAAAAATCATATACTTTGCAAAATAGCAAAAAATCCTAAATGTGTCGATTTGCTAAACAGGAGCATATCGAAACTAGTTTCTAGTGGCTTCTGTAGAATAGGTTGAAGATTTGCTCGTTATCGATGCACGAGCATAATGATCCAGATTACTCACAGGCTTGAGCTACTCGAGAAGATGAGATGATGTTATCCCTCATTAAGCAGGTATTAGTTTTCTCTCATAGTTGCTATCTGTGTTTCTAATGAAATAGTATCTGACGTGCTGCTTTTGATTTCTAAACTAAAGTTTCGTAGATCGTTACCCGTCAATAGGTGGGCTGACTTGTGGAATGATTTGCTAATATTGTTGGATGCAGTACCAACAGCAACAAAGGACAACTCCTTATCTCTCAACATGCAACCCGTACTTATGGTGACTACTCCAGACCCTTGAAAGTTATAGGAGTTTATCGTGATAAAGCAATCACGAATAACTATTGGAGGATCTATGAGGAGCGTGAAGTTTGATCCAGCGGTTTGTCGAACTTACTGTCATGATGGTGCATACCTTACCAAGTTCCATGTTTCGGGCAATTGCTTCAATTTTTCGTTACTGCGTTAAAATTGGTGATATTTCGCATAAAAATGAAGTAAGTGCGAATTTTTGACAACGATTGAACTCTTCAATTGACATTGAATGGGGTCATGAATTATATCTGGAACTGCGAGTGCGGGACGTATATTCGATATAGAAGGCTAACGGTATAATAATTTCAATAATGAGATTTTGACGCGCTTTCTGCCGATTACATTTTCACTCTATTTCATACAACCATATGCATTGATATACAGGATAGATATCGTGAATGTTGAATAGAGATTGGCGCTGGTATTTTTTGTCAAATTATAGATACAGTTGGTGCTCTGGCTGTGGTGACGTGAGTACTGTTGGATGTAATATCTTACGATGTGCATCAGAAACCACGTCTAATAGGCTTTTTTGCATTCCCTCTAGGTTTTTTTAAATTAAAGTCAATTCGATCATGCTAAATAACAATGATGTGGACCCTCTCCTCGTGAATTCGGTATTTTTCCAGCTGAAGCCTTTCATGCCTCGAGAGATTGTTGTTAATCGTTCTAAGTTGTTAGCGGATCTCATGGTGATGATAATCTTTCGTCAGCTCCGCGCTGCGTGAAAATTCTGAACATATCGCCTAGGATAATGCCAGTTGTATTTCCTCATCTATGGCCGTCGCAGGGCCGATTGGCCGTCGCAATCTTTATTGTAAAATTAAGTGGAAACGGTGGTATAAAATTTTTTTTTTCTTTACCTAGTTTTATTTCTATAACAAATATAAAGTATGTAATTACATAAAATGAAAAGTAAAAAATCATAAATAAAACAAGTTTAGTAGTCTCCTTATTAAAGATAATGTTTCGGAGCTACGATTCAATTATAAAAAATATTTAAAGAATAAGTTAATTACACTATTACAAATTTAAAATATTAATTATGAATATTACTATTTCTATTCGGGTACTGAAATTTTTTATTTTATTTATTTATTTTTTTTTTTAAATACAAAAGAAGAAAATTATTAAGATGAAAAAATATTATTGTAATTTGTTGATAATTGTTCATAACAAAAAAATTGACAAACAAAATGGTGAAATGTTCATTACAAATATACTTTCATGTTATTAATAGTAAATAGCCAATCCTTTAATAATTTGCAAAAATCATTGACATTATTTGTTAAAAAAAAATTGACGGTAATTGACTGTATAGTTTAGGAGCGGTATAGTCGAAGAATTTTTTAAAATGTTCCTTATTAGGACGAGGAATATTTATTCTATTAATGTTGCGCAAATTATATGAAACGCTATTCAAATTACTAACTGTACGATTACCACTAATTAAATAAAAAGCTTTTAATACTTTAAATACATATAGATATCGAAGCGGCAAAATTTTGAATTTCACAAATAACGGGAAGGATGGAGTCAATCTTGGTTTAAAGTTAATTATTCTCAACACTGCTTTCTGAACGGACATCAACGGTCTAATATTGGATAGGTAAATTCCGCCCCAACAAGTAACTCCATATCTCAAATGTGAGTCAACTAGTGCATAATATATGCATTTTAGGATTTCCGGACTACAAATATTCCGAAGATAGTAAAAATTTCTGAGTGTCATCCGTAATTTGGTTTTTAAATTGTACACATGCTCCTTGAAATTTAGTTGAGAGTCCAAATGCAAACCGAGATATTTAAAAGAGTATACGGTTTCAATTGGAATGCAAAGGGGGTCACAATTGGTATGATTGCAAGATAAAGAATGATAAATTAAACATGATTTTAATATAGACGTTGTGCCACCTATAGAAAAATTCATAAGTTTAGACTTGCAACTCAGTATCATATTATGCACAAAGAACCACTTTTTCAACAAGACGACGTCTTGCTTAATATCACGTTCTAGGGAATCTATAGTAAAACCAGAGTAAAGTAATGCAATATCATCTGCGAATGCGACGATATTGCCACGTAAATCCAGACTGAAAATTGAATTACAATAGATTAGAAAGAGCAATGGCCCCAGAACTGATCCTTGTGGAACTCCAACATTAACTAGTTTCTCATCACTAAACTTCCCATTAACACAAACAGTTTGCTTACGATTGACAATATACGATTTAAACAAATTCAAAGCGACACCTCGTATACCAATATTGTATAGCTTCGATAATAAAACACTATGATTAACAGTGTCGAAAGCTTTAGAAATATCAAGGAATAAAGCTGAGGATTTTAAATTATCATTCAAATTACGGTGCAGCGGCAACAAGAATGCTATTAAGGCTTTTTCCGTTGAAGAATTCCTAATAAAACCATACTGTCGTAGTCAAGAAAATTAATTTTATCAAGATAATCTAAGAATCTATGTTTAATTATTTTTTCATGGATTTTAGAAAAAGTGCTCAAAAGAGTAAAAGGGCGATAGTTATTCTTATCCAACTGAGAACCTTTTTTGAAAAGCGGTTTTACAACACCAACTTTAAGTAGTTCCGGAAAAACCCCGTCTGACAAACAAGAATTAAAAATAAAAGTCAAAACATGAACCAGACTACTAATTATATTTTTGATTATTTTATGTGAAACTTCGTCAAAGCCGTATGAAGTACTATTTTTTAAATCACGAACGATCGCAAAAATTTCCTCTTCACAAACTGGGAAAAAGAAGAAATTTTGATAATTGCAGTTCGAGAGAATTAAGTTATCTCTAACAGACTCCTCTATATAAACCGTTTCATGATTAGCATTCAAAATTTCAGTAGGTACATTGATGAAATGTTCATTAAAAATATTGGCTATTTTAGATGAATCTCTTTCAATTTTATCATCTCCATCCGCAATTGAAATAATTTTATTAGTGCTCAGTGTGTTGTTCAGAATACCATTAACTACCTTCCATTTCGATTTTAAATCGTCAGCAGCAAAAAACTGAGCCTTAAAATACCTTTCCTTTGGAATTAAACGTTTTAGTTTAGCATTAATCTTTTTAAGTTTATTACTCAACATCGCATTAGTCTGGTTCTTTGCTAGTTTTTTAACTAAATGGTTTTTATAATTAATTAAACTTAGTAGCGATGCGGTTATCCAGGGGGTCTATTATGAAATCTATTCGCTTTCGATAAATTCGATTCGCGGCGAATATTGGTATTATGATTTTTATTTAGCTTTCGGAAAATTCGAAATCGAAAAATTCGCCCTATTATGAAACTTAAAAAGAAATTCGAAATCGGATTTTACGAAAATGTGACGTCAAAGTTCGACTGCTTTTAAGATGGCGAATGTATCTTAATACAAAAGTTATTTTAAGTTATATATGTATATAAAAATTAATTCAAAAAATTAAGTGAACGAATTTTAATTATTAAACTGACCAAAATGTAAGTTTTAAACTAATTTACTAGAAGTAATAAATTTTTTTTATAATAATAATTTTTACTATTTATTGCAGGTCAACAACAAACGGACAACAGTTTGATACACTTGTAAGTTTTATGGAGGCAAATGAAGGGATTGCCAAGAATTTTTTAAATACTCCGCAATTTAAGGAAACCACAAATCTATTGTGGAATGAGTTAAAAGAAGAATTAAATTCTGTTGGTCCACCAGAAAGGACAGTAGACGGCTGGAAGAAAGTAAGGCTGCTCTTAAGTGTTTATCTTTCCTGTGTATTAATTTTTATCTATATATTTAATCTAGGTTTGGAAAGACTTTAAATATAATGTGAAAGGGAAATTAAGGAAAAACAAATTGAGCGTTGCTGGTACTGGAGGGGGCCCCAATAGGGTTAAGGCACTAAGTCCTCTTGAAGACAGAGTGGATCGTCTTTTAGACTTAACAACCGAGATCAATGGACTTAATATCAAAAAATTTGGGTGTCCCATCGGCTCAAATCCGAACATACAAGTTGATTATGTGGAAATTGATACTATTCTGGTAACCACCAATGACAATTTTTCAATTGATCGCCCGTTATCTCCAATATGTCCCAATTCCTCTTTCGAACAAAATAAAAGTGATACGCCACCTGCGAGTTCATCCACATCCATCCAGAAAAATAGAATCAACGAAGTTCCATCCACAAGCCAAAATATCCCACAACCTGCACAATCTGGAAGCTATACAAATTGCCATACACCAAGTCGAGCAGCAACCCAAAAAAGGAAACGGCCAAAATGCTTTTAAAAAAGCAAGTACAGATGCAGGAGGAATATTACGAAAATTTTAAAAAATTTAATAAAAGGACTGAAAAAATGAGATCGAACAGACTAAAATTTTAAAAGATATTCGTAAAATAAAAGAAAATAACTTAAAATTTCAAAAGGAAAAGTGGGTAACAAAACAAAACCTGTTACTAGAAAAAAATAAATTGAAAGCAGAGGAATTAGAATTAAGAAAACTTGAACTAGAGTTAAAAGAAAGAAAACTGGATATAAATTGAAATAATTTTACTTGATAACTTTACTTTAATAATAATGCTTGTACTTTATTTAAATAAAATTTTTATACAAAAATGAATTAAACATGAATTAAAAATGGATTAAAAATGAATTTAAAATTTATAAATTGTTTTTTATTTGATCTCGAAGTATCGTGGCTTCTCTTGTCAAATCTCTCATCTCAACTGTTGGCTCTTCATTTGCGTATGTTTCGATTGCATCCTCATTTTCAATTAAATGCTCATCTAGTGGGACGTTGTACCTTGTAAATAAATTATGCAGAAGACAGCACACGTTAACAATTTGTGCAGCCTTTTCCGGTGTGTAATGTAGTTCCCTTGTGTGTAACAAACATCTCCACCGGCCATTTAAAATACCAAAAACTTTTTCGATAGTGGAGCGAGCTTTGGAATGGGCACTGTTAAATTTTGATTCTTGTGATCCCTCGATGCTTTTCCTGAATGGTGTCTTCATCCATGGCTCAAGTGCATATCCGGAATCACCTAAATAATTTGTTTACAATTAGTTTGCGTATAAGATTTATATATTGTTCTGTTTACCTAATAACCAGGAGGACCTATCTCCTGCTTTCCATTTCTGTTCCATCACGATTCGGTTATTGCTCATTCTCCAAATAACAGAATCATGAGAACATCCTCCATAACTAGCGTCGACAGACGTAATTTCCATTTTGTAATCGCACGTCTACAGAAAATAATAGAATATTTTTAAAAATATTATAATTCTCTTTGTTATAACAAATCATAAGTACAATCATCACATTAAGACTGTGTGCTCCCTTTCTATTAAAGAAATGATGCTCATTTTTAACCGGTCTTATTATGTTGATATGCGTTCCATCAATGCATCCGACGACTCCTGGAAATCCGGTTTTCTGAAGGAAATGTTCCTTAGATTTTTCTCGCTCAGCCTCCGATAAATGGTAGCTTATATATTTTTGACACATATAGTTTTCTAAAATATGTAGCATTTCGCTTAATACTACTGAAACAGTAGACTGAGCCATGCCAATGAGAAAATCTTGGCCTACACCCTGCTGATAACTTCCTTCCGCTAAAAACCGAAGTGTATTCGCAAGTTTTAATATTGGAGGTATCGCATCCTTATTCCTTCTTGATTAGAAGTGGTGTCGTGTTTCGTCCAAAATAAGTTTGAATACTTCTTTTGAAACTCTAAATAATTTAATAAAGCTAACAAAATAAATAAATATTAAAAATAGGTAACACACATATTTTTTTAAAATATTACCTTTTATTTGTCATGTCTAATGGATTTGAATTACACCTTAATTGTTTTCTTATAACGCACGCCGGTGTCACTTGGTCGTCCTCGGAATCATCATCGCTTAAATGGGCAAAAAATCCAAATGTATCCATAATGGGTAGTGGTTCACCAATTATTTAAAACAAATTTAAAATTTAATTTTTTTCACTTTCTATTTTAAATTTAATATACTTTTTGAAATTTAAATATTTTTGTCACACCACCATAAAATAAAATTAAAAATTGAGTGATCTAGTTTAACTTTGACAGCTAACCAATAAACATAAATACACCCAATAATCAAAAATTTTATTCCTAAATATTCCCAATAAACCAAAATTTTATTTTTTTTGTTACCAACTTCATTCGTTAAAATTTGACGATTCGCTTTATTTCATAATAGCAATATTCGAAGCGTATCGAATAATTACATATCGAATTTTTCGAAAGCGAATAATGTTTCATAATAGACCCCCAGGGTTTTATTTTGAAGTCCGACCTTCTTATTTTAGTTATCGATTTGTTCTTATTTATCTCCCCAGTCAGTTTTTTAATAAAAATGGAATAAGATAAATTTGGATCATTAGTAGAGAACACTGAGGTCCAATCATAAGAATTTAAAGTATTCAATAAATCGCGATAACTAATTTTTGTTTGCAATCGAGGATGACAGCGCGAAAACTGTTTTTTGGATTAAAAATGTTTAATGCTAACATAATAGTATTATGATCCGTCACTTGGAGATTTACACTATTGACCTCAAGAGAATATCTTGAAATATTTGATCCAGAAAATACATGATCAATACACGTATTTGAGCATGGCCTCGTAACGCTATTCATAAGAGAATTAAAACCAAACGAAGAGCACAACAACAAAAAATCATCTTTCACAAGTGATTCTTTCAATAAATGAATATTTAAATCCCCCAGTAAGATTCTGTGCTTAGATTTATCAGTAATGAGAAAATCATTTAATTCATTTAAAAAAATATCTGAAGAAATAATTTGCAATCTAGAATAAAACAGAAATCGATATTGTCAATGCGAACTGTTAGCTTGATAACATCAGCTGATGGGAAGTTCAATGCAGTAAAATGAAAATCAAAAGTAGATCTAATAAAGACCCCAACTCCACCAGATCTATACGAATCATTACAATTAGCGATAAACGTAAAATCAGATAAATTAAAATTGTTAATTTCATTGGTTGAAATCCACGTCTCGGTTAGAAATATTTATATCCAGATCTTTAATTAACGAATTAATATTTGCCAAAAAAATGTCGAAATTTTTACGGAGGCTCCTGATGTTTTGTAACATGAGATTATATTTAACAACATCTACTCTATTCATTGAAGAAATAGGAAACAAAATATAAAACAAACTTTTTCAAAAAAAATGCCAATTTGTTTCATCAAGGGCTATTACACTGAAAAAAAAACTATTTTCCTCATAGATATAATGACTTATCTGCAACATTTTACCGATTTGGAAATAAAATATAGAAGCATGTGTATTAAAATTAACCAAGTTCAATATAAAATATATCTCAAACAGCCTTATTGCGTATCTCGTAAATTTTATTACAATGAGATATACAAATTTTTACAATAGCAATATTTTTATCTGTTTTGTATATGCTTATTTAGCTATTTCAGTTATACAGTTTATGTGTAACAGAGATAAATATTTTACCCAAGTCCAAATAAAATATATCGCAGTAAAGCATATTTATTGTTATGTGGGAAATAATTTCTATTTCTAAAAGTTATATATAATTTGTTAATTTTCGTCATAAATATAAAATTTACTAGCTCAATATGCACATGAGAAATATATATCTCGAATTAAAATTTTTTTTAAGAGGAACTCTAATCAGAGTTCTTCTGGATCAGATTCAGATATAACTGATCTGATCTGAGACAAAACATTTTTGTATTGGTTTTGGATTGAACCAATGAATTAATGGCAAATATTAAAATCAACTAAATCAAAATGATAAAATGTCATATTCAATTGAGTTATAAAAATATCCACACTGAATATGTAAGACATGCTAAATGGTTAAAATAAATAATGAATTATAAGATGAATATAAATCTTTGTTTAATAAAAAAAATACCTTGTCCAGTTATAATTATATAAAATTGGGAAAATTCATATATTTGATATCGATATATTTTATTACGAATTTAGTATTTGTTTTTAACTTTGAGGAGTATATACCGAACTAAGAGAGATATGTTTATGTCTCTAAACGTTATAAAAATTTAGATATACTTTTCGTTTTTACAGATATAAAATATTCTTGTCCCGAAACGAGATATATTTTATATCTAAAAATCTATATAAACTATATCTCTGTGGGCAATAATTTCTCTCAGTGTATATTTGCTACTTCGAGCGGTAGCGTTGTTATTGCGGCGTAATATTGTCAGAATAAATATCCGTGCATAGGCCTCGCCTGGATGTGAACCGTTTGTAGGCCGCAATGAAGGCATCTGTAGTTAAACTGATTACTCAAACGAACAATGCTATATGTATCCTACGTACGGCCCCTTCCTTTGCTTGTTCATAAACGAATGGGCCCACCATAATCGATACCTGTTTTCGCAAATGGTCTTCTAGGAATCACTCTTGACGCTGGTAGACTACCCTTGCATTGCTATCTTATGTTGGTTGTGGCGAGCGAAAGCAAACCACACCTTTCTGGATAACAGAACGCACCGCGCACTTGCCATCAACTATGCAATTTTTTCTCCTTAAATGAGCTAACGTCATTTGTGTTCAGCCATGTAGCATGTCTTTATGTGTTTTTTCAATTAGTTTACGCGTAATAAAATAATTATTTCCTTAAATAAATGGAATTTTAGTTGTTTCTGGTAGAACGAAATAGACATCCCTTCAAACATAGCAGATCACTTTCATCTAGAAATTGGTTTAGCGATAAGAGTTGTCTAGCTATAATCAGTTTCCTTGTTAAAATCCTCTTCTACATAATTGAAAAATTATTATTATGACCGCTTGAACTCCTTGAAATGTTTCTCGCTGCATAATTAATGAATATCTCTTACAATTTGTAACTATTTATTATAATATTTCGTAGGTTGAAATCTTTTGGAACCCTTTCCAAGTTGTGTCTTTATTTATCATATTCACCAACTCTGTCTTCTCTTTCGTTTCTTCATGGAAATACTGCTGATGTTTTGCTTCGTTTTTGAACATTCATCTTTTGATTCCCATCGAGGTGACAAGCAGGGAGAACGGCCCGTGCTACTATAATGGCAGATAACGAGCTCTTCCTTATGCGGTGTAATGTGGTTGCTGGAAGAATTTGCCTTATTGCTGAAAACCTATTTGCTTCAAAAGTTTTGAAGCGGTTTGGCTCACCCTTGATAACAATTTGTTTGTTTATAGTTAGAGGACTTTTTTCAAAATATAAATATGCAATGTCCTACTACGCAACAAATCTTCTAGAAAATATTGATCTTGCCGAGGGATGCGGACTTAAAAATTGTGGCTCTCGTTTGTGATGAGAGATCGAAAACCAGAAGTTAATATTCAAAATAAGGAGTAACTTTTGATAAAAAAATTTTAAATTTAAAGAGACACATTTAATAAAAAGTGTTCGAAATAATTTAATGTCAGCCGATTTATTAAGTTCGGTTGGAACTGCTAGCTACAGTAAGAAAAGTTAATGAATTAGTGTTTAAATCTACCACGAAAATAGGCGCTAAACTATCGTTTTCCCAAATAAGTCCAAACACTTTTGAAGAAATGATAGTTTTTTACGCTTCGCAGGGTTTTTGTAGGGTCGTTGGCATTAAACTGCTCTAGAATTCAACAAATTCCCAGATCCGAATAAAGCTTTAGCTACAATGCATTTCTACGAGAAAATGGACAAATTGTTTGATGCCTTGAATAGTAGAAAACAGTTTGACGCGAATCCTAATCGTAATGTAATAAAATATAACAAGCCATTTGGGTGATATTAAATCGTCGTCAAAAACTAAAATGTTTTGCTTTTCCGGATTCTTTCAAACAATTAAAGGTATATGAAGTTTAACAGATAATTTTTTAGAAAATACTTTCAACCAGTATATATATTAAACAATACTGAGAGGAAGAAATTCGAAAACCCATCTGTGTATATCATTATAAATATATTATTGGTCAAATCATGTCAATGAAAATATTACAACCATGACCATCCGAAAACTCAAACAGTAACGCAGATGACGACGAAATTTTAATTGATCCCAACGATTTTAAAGTACCTAAGGAAAATTTAGCAATTCAAATAAATGCCACCTCACCAAAATCAACTAATGAAACCAAAAACTTGGAAATTATAAATTGTGTGGATTTTTTAGATAAAGCAATAGAAAGCATTCCAGGTTGAAAAAGAAGATTAATTGTTATTAATGATAAAAGCGGACAAAACGATAAAATTACAGAATGAATCATTAATTTTTTTATAAAAAAGACTCTGATTTTGGCTCTCTTCATCCGGCTCTTTCCATTCCTGAAATCAGCAAAAATTACATTCAAATTTTTCGGCCAAACAGTTGCGAAATTTGAAATCGCCTCACTTCAAAAATATCAAACAATTAATAATTGAACAGTGTATTGAATGGACCAACCAACATATAACGAACATATAGGGGTAGATACTCGATCGACTAGCAAGCAAGCAATTTGCTAGCCAAAACCTGGCTACTCAGTCAATTTTACCAAGAAAAATTGAATTTCAAATTAAATTTTTTCTAAATTTTTTGTTTATTTTTGCAATTGCACAGTAAAACAACAAAAAATTTGCCGTTCATTTTTTGAAGCCGCAAAATTTACTGTGCAATCGCAAAAAAAACAAAAATTTTATAAAAAATATAATTTGAAATTCAAATTTTCTTGGTAAAATTGATTGAGTAGCCAGGTTTTAGCTAGCAAATTGCTTGCTTGCTAGCTGATCGAGTATCTACCCCATAATAGCCATAACTTAAAATTGCGTAAAGTTTATTGGATTTTATGATTCTAGTTTTAATAAGAAAGAAAATTAAGTAGGCTATGAACGGCAATTTTAAGTAGCAACACAACAAATATGAAACAAAACCGGTTTGAACTTTGTCCTAACTTGCCCAAAAACCAACAACAACAACTTTTATAATTAAATTTGACAGTGTGTTTTAATTGAATACCTCAAAATCGTATTAAAAGTGCTTTGTCCTCAGGTACTACTAAGTGGTTCGTTCGTACGGCTGGAATGGGTGTTGTCATTTTGTACTAGACCCAATCCAATTAAAAAAAACCATGAAATTTGTGTAAAATCTAGGGGAACACTGGGTGTAATATTCAGAAGCTAGCTCAAAATCTCATTACAGCCATAATCAAACCATGCCTTGTTATATAGTTTTGTCTCCGTTAGTTTTACCCAGCGATCAATAATTGGGCAGTTCTTAAATTCGTTCAATATTAAAAATATCAATCACTCTGTAAAAAGAAAATATATGTCACTTTGTACATCACTTTTCTGACTGTCGTGTTGATATAGGAATAATTTTATGTTTTATAGTAAGAAACAGCATCCACCACCATTAAGTTATTTGACGTAATACTATTTGACCCTTATTGATTTTTTTTAATTCTACTACAAGCTTCACTAAGCAGGATTTTGAATTAATTTTTGATGTATGAGTTTTGGAAATAAAGTTGACTTTCAGAACAGTAAAGTTAAATACAATGTTGTCAATGCCATACCAACAGTTCTATTAACCCTTTGATAACTGGTGTCAACATATGTTGACATGTTTTTATAGTCATTTTCCGCTTTACTATTTCCGTTATTTGGTGTGTTACATATTATTTATGTTCTATTACTATTTGGAAACCAACATTTATTCTATGTTTGAGTGTAGTACTACATTTGACAGAGCTATAATTATTTTTGTGCCAACCGTTCCCGCCAAAATATTACTTCCACGGAAGGTAAGCAAAAAATTCATTTTTATATAGTAAAATATTATTGTAAGGTTAAAACCATTTATATTTCGTATTCGTAAGTGTCGTAAATATGCACTACAGAAAAAACTAAAATGTTTTTATTCGTTTTCAAGCTCTTACGATAGTTAAAATAGACGTCAACGTATGTTGACAAATCGCTTCAAAAGTAATGAAAATATTTTCTTTAACCCTCATACGACTCTCAAAAAAAATTGCACATGCATTTCTTGGGTGAAATTTCACCCAAATATATATTATTTGAAATCCATATACATATCCATCTATATATTACATATTTCAATATTTTATTTGTATTTCAACACTTAAAATTAAATTTAAAATTAATTAAATACATTCATAACAGAAATAAACAGCGACCTATGTTCACCACAAATTGGTTTCTGACAGCTATGGCAAGTTGAATATGCTTTTCGATCCTTTTTTGTGCAAAAGTGGCATCGAGAACCAGAAATTTTCATTTTTTATAATGGCTCACTCGATGCAGATGTTGCTTCTATTAAACGGGAGGATTTTAAAACATTGCAAGTCTCTATATTAGTGGATGCGGTAGCATGTGCGGCCCGCAAATTGCTGACATGCTGCAATGAATAATTTCCTCTTGGTAACATGGGTCTTCTTAGTATTTCTTGTTGGACAAGAGCAGCCCCAAGTTGCTCCAAAAACAAACGCCGCTTAAACAATTTGTTCTTGTTCCACTCAGGGTTCACTTCTTTCCCCAATACATAAGCATTAACGCCTGATACGTCAATCATATTTCCAAAAAAGGCAAAAGGCCAACGATTTGTTTTGCGTTTTGCTGTATATGTTCCAACCATTTGGTCTAACTTATACACCAGCTTTTGTTTTATTATAAAAGGATATCATTTCGGGTAGCTTTTTAGCACCGGTATCGGCAGTTGTGTTGTGGGGGAAAATACTTAGCACGGTAACATTTTTGTATTTTTTTGGGACATACTGCACTAGTGATATGTTTTTGTGGAAATAAAACGTACTGGACAATACTGGGCGTCGGCGAATTTCCTGTTTGGTAATTACAGGCAGAAATGTTTTATTTGGGGCTAGTTTGTCGCGGATACGGCGTTTGTGCTGATCATTTTTGTCATCAAACCGAATGACCCGAGTAATCATTTTGAATTTATTTTTCGACATTGCACCTCGAAAAATGGGTCTTCCCATTTTATCGTCCCATATACTATCAACAGATTCACCATGGGATTTATAAACGCCAGCCAAAATTAAAATACCTATATATGCCTGAAATCATGATATCATCAATATTGTTCCAATTTTCACCATAAGTTCGTTGGCCCTCTAAATTGGAATTATCAACTATTATTATTCTCATTGAATATATCAAGCATATTTCGAAGGCGTCTTTACATTTCTTATTCGTGACGCTGAGTATCGTCTTATACCAGGCCTTTCACGAATTATATTTTCAGCGCGGGCTCTTCCAAATCTATTAGGCAGTGTCGACCATGTGACGGTTTTATCTTTTGATAAAAAGGTAGTATTCCGATTAGTTGATGCAGAGTCAGGACTATCATCCTCACTTCCATCGCTATCAGTATTCACTTCGTCATGTTCTTCGTTTAATTCGGGCTGATATTCTTCTTCTGAATCAGAAGCCAAATCTACTGCATTATCATCATCAGTCTCGAATAACTCAAATCCACTACTGAAGGAAATTAATTCTACAAAGGTAACATATAGCTAAGATGCATATATTTGGTACTTTTTGCGCACGTGCAACTAAATTTACAATTTATAACGTACACGTGCAAGTTGCAGGTGTTGAAAATACTATATAATATAGTATAAACCAGCACGAACTAGTACGAACTACTAGATACAATAAAGCCCGATTCAGTGTTGCGTTCATTCATTTTTTCCTTCCTCCTAAATTTCTTTTAAACCAATCAAAGTTGCTGAAAAAAATTACAAGAAGAAAAACGTCATTTTTAACCAATGAAATTGGTTTAAAAAAATTCAGAAGGAAGGAAGGAACGAAAGAACGCAACACTGAATCCGCCTTAAGAAAGTATTTGCCATTAGTACTTGTGTCTAGCACTTGCAGTGTGCACCTGCGACTCCGAATATATGTAAGGGTGAAATTTCACCCGAAGGTCGCTCACGTAAATTTTGTATTTCAGCTATTGTTAACGTTTGTAAAATAATTCAGCATCGTTTTTTTATTATGCTTATGCGAATTCCAAAATTGTAACCATCCTGAGTTTCATAATAAAAAAGTAAAATAACCTTAAAATCATTTATGGGTGAAATATCACCCGAAGAGCGAACGAGGGTTAAGTCGACATATGTGAACAAATTGACTGAAGAGTTGCATTTGTATTTGTTCCACTTGAAGTTTTGTCAACACAACATGAAATTAAAAGATTTCAAATTAAAATTAGGACGTTGTCTCACCAAAATGAGTTTCAATTAAGCTTCCAACACAAGGAAAAATGATGAACCATCGGTTATAACAACAACACCTGTATGATTTATCGAAATTCGTCCAGAAAATGATGTCCTGATTGACGGAGTAGACCATCTGCCATCATGCATGATTTTCATTATAAATAAATTTGTAATGTGAGATTTTATTTGGTTGCATTTATGAACAATGTGAAATAATAATTATTTTTTAATTTTATAAATGTTAAAACGTTTGACTGAATAAACTGTACTGTGGTGAAATTACCAAAATAAGCATCAAATCTAATTAAATATTGATGTGTACTGAATAAACTATTATCTAGCTACTGTTAGATATATGTACTTATAAATTACTATAAAACACTTATACATACGTGAATTGATAAATAATAAGTAAATAAATCGAAAAATATATGGAGTAAATACACCCAAATATGTTTGATTGTTACAACCGATGAGTAGGATTGTCGACATATGTTGACAGAAGCGGGGGCCGGGACCGTTCACCGGAGGTCAATTTGGTTAACGGATTTGAAATCAGTGCCCTTCAATTAGCTAAGTACCACCATAATAGATTTAATTCTTACAAAGGGTTGGGGCCGGGTTTCAAAGGGTTAAGTAAAATCTCTGAACCAGACCATACTTCTACCTTGTTACAAGAAGAACCTATACATTTTGCTAAAAAAACTCATCAAATTGTGATAATTTTTCTTGAATTAAAACTAATGTTAATTGCAGGGGCGAAGTGTCCATAGAAGCTACGGAAGCACTGCATCCCTTTCAAAAATCAGTATCGTTAAAATAAAATTTCAAATTTGATTTATTTTATGTATATTTTTTGATTAAAAATATTTTTTTCATAATAATAAGCACTATTATACCTTACAGGTCTGCACATATAGATATCAGTTTAATGCAGTTAATTTTAAATAATTTTGTATATTTCTTTCCTACTTTGATTTCTCATTATAATTTATACACATCATCCACCTTAGCTTCATGTTGCATAGTGCATACATAGAACCAAAATAAAAACAAATACGAATACTCTCGTTGATTTATAGCATGCGTCTTGCATCCAACAAAACTGAAAACATGTCACATTAAAATGAATTTAAAAATGTATGGAGGGCTACTGACGTCAGTTGTGAATCTTATGTTGCTCATGTATATAGATTATGATCTCAGCTACCATAAAAACATACACCCAGGGTAGTTACAGGGGGGTTTTTCTAACACTTTTGTTAAAAAACTGAAAACATGTCACATTAAAATGACTTCAAAAATGTATGGAAGGCTACTGACGCTAGGTGTGAATCTTACGTTGCTCATGTATATAGATTATGATCTCAGCTACCATAAAAACATACACCCAGGGTAGTTACAGGGGGGTTTTTCTAACACTTTTGTTAAAAAACTGAAAACATGTCACATTAAAATGACTTCAAAAATGTATGGAAGGCTACTGACGCTAGGTGTGAATCTTACGTTGCTCATGTATATGGATTATGATCTCAGCTACCATAAAAACATACACCCAGGGTAGTTACAGGGGGGTTTTTCTAACACTTTTGTTAAAAAACTGAAAACATTTCACATTAAAATGACTTCAAAAATGTATGGAAGGCTACTGACGCTAGGTGTGAATCTTACGTTGCTCATGTATATAGATTATGATCTCAGCTACCATAAAAACATACACCCAGGGTAGTTACAGGGGGGTTTTTCTAACACTTTTGTTAAAAAACTGAAAACATGTCACATTAAAATGAATTCAAAAATGTATGGAAGGCTACTGACGCTAGGTGTGAATCTTACGTTGCTCATGTATATAGATTATGATCTCAGCTACCATAAAAACATACACCCAGGGTAGTTACAGGGGGGTTTTTCTAACACTTTTGTTAAAAAACTGAAAACATGTCACATTAAAATGAATTTAAAAATGTATGGAAGGCTACTGACGCTAGGTGTGAATCTTACGTTGCTCATGTATATAGATTATGATCTCAGCTACCATAAAAACATACACCCAGGGTAGTTACAGGGGGGTTTTTCTAACACTTTTGTTAAAAAACTAAAAACATGTCACATTAAAATGAATTCAAAAATGTATGGAAGGCTACTGACGCTAGGTGTGGATCTTACGTTGCTCATGTATATAGACTATGATCTCAGCTACCATAAAAACATACACCCAGGGTAGTTACAGGGGGGTTTTTAAACACTTTTGTTAAAAAACTGAAAACATGTCACATTAAAATGAATTCAAAAATGTATGGAACGCTACTGACGCTAGGTGTGAATCTTACGTTGCTCATGTATATAGATTATGATCTCAGCTACCATAAAAACATACACCCAGGGTAGTTACAGGGGGGTTTTTCTAACACTTTTGTTAAAAAACTGAAAACATGTCACATTAAAATGACTTCAAAAATGTATGGAAGGCTACTGACGCTAGGTGTGAATCTTACGTTGCTCATGTATATAGATTATGATCTCAGCTACCATAAAAACATACACCCAGGGTAGTTACAGGGGGGTTTTTGTAACACTTTTGTTAAAAAACTGAAAACATTTCACAATAAAATGAATTCAAAATTGTATGGAAGGCTACTGACGCCAGGTGTGAAATTGATGTTCCTCATGTATATAGAATATGATCTCAGCTACCATAAAAACATACACCCAGGGTAGTTACAGGGGAGTTTTGTTAACACTTTTGTTAAAAAACTGAAAACATGTCACATTAAAATGACTTCAGAAATGTATGGAAGGCTACTGACGCTAAGTGTGAATCTTACGTTGCTCATGTATATGGATTATGATCTCAGCTACCATAAAAACATACACCCAGGGTAGTTACAGGGGGGTTTTTCTAACACTTTTGTTAAAAAACTGAAAACATGTCACATTAAAATGAATTTAAAAATGTATGGAAGGCTACTGACGCTAGGTGTGAATCTTACGTTGCTCATGTATATGGATTATGATCTCAGCTACCATAAAAACATACACCCAGGGTAGTTACAGGGGGGTTTTTCTAACACTTTTGTTAAAAAACTGAAAACATGTCACATTAAAATGAATTCAAAAATGTATGGAAGGCTACTGACGCTAAGTGTGAATCTTACGTTGCTCATGTATATGGATTATGATCTCAGCTACCATAAAAACATACACCCAGGGTAGTTACAGGGGGGTTTTTCTAACACTTTTGTTAAAAAACTGAAAACATGTCACATTAAAAAGAATTTAAAAATGTATGGAAGGCTACTGACGCTAGGTGTGAATCTTACGTTGCTCATGTATATAGATTATGATCTCAGCTACCATAAAAAAATACACCCAGGGTAGTTACAGGGGGGTTTTTCTAACACTTTTGTTAAAAAACTGAAAACATGTCACATTAAAATGACTTCAGAAATGTATGGAGTGCTTTCAACGATGGCCATATTTTGATGTTGCCCTGTGTTTGCATAATGATGATTATGATAATTTTAGTATGTTTTGAGTATGCTTACACTATACATACGCAAATCGTTTTTTTAAAAAAAATTATCTTTCATCGCTTCAAAATGTTTAAACATACATTTTCTCTTCTTTTTCATAAATTCTCTGATTTTTCATAAAATTTTCTGCTGAGAATTTTTAATTTGCATAAAAATATCAAAAATTTTCTGCTGGTGTAAAAAAATTTCAGCAGAAAAAATTTCATTTTTGTGATAGTGATGCCTCTAGCGGTGAATAGCAAAACGCATTTTTTCTGCTGGAAATTTTCTGCTATCTTATACAGCATGATAATTTGGCTCAACAATTCTTTTTATTCTAAATTCCAAGAAAATTAAAACTCCATTTTATTAACGCAGCTTCCTCAACTTTGCAGTTCACGAGTCGCCTATGGTTAATTGGTCAAATATTATGTGCTTTAAATTAATAAACATAATATAACACCTACCAAATAGGCGATCCATGTACAAGACATAACGTCAGTTCAATCGTACCAAAAGCGACTGGTAAGTAGGTTTTTTGTATTTTTTGATTAAATTATATTATATATATATATATATATATATATATATATATATATATATATATATATATATATATATATATATATATATATATATATATATATATATATATATATATATATATATATATATATATATATATATATATATATATATATATATATATATATATATATATATATATATATATATATATATATATATATATATATATGTATCTAATATTCAAGTGTATTTATTTGTCAAACGTATAACTTAAGTCAAAATACAAGATAATATAATTTGTGGCTATGTGGTATTCTTTAAAACACAATGAAATGTTTTTGATTTTCATGCGAGAGAATATGTGTATTTTTTATTGACATGATTTATTTTTGAAAATTTTTCATTTCTGTAAAATCAACGAATCATGCGAATAAATCAACATTGTGGAATTCCCCAGTGCAATAATTATTACAAAAAAACTGTATCTATGCATCAAATTCGAGCTAAAATATTAAATTCGCCAACGGAACTAACAAAATGGAGCGCTATTCTCAGAATATCAATTGTTAGTATAAAACCAGATTGCCGAAGAGGGCTATTCCAACGCGAAATTTACCGGTATCCTGGAATAACCAACAGAAAAATGGATAAATCGCGAGAATGAAGATTAAAATCTCGTTCAGCAAAAAGCAATTATATTGACACTGAGGAGTAATAAATTAAATGTTTACGCATATAAAATAATATTTATAATAGAATTTTATTCTTAGGCTAAACAACATAGAAATGTCACCAGTCAACGAAGAGGAAACTGAAACATCAAGTGTAGAAAGTGCAGTTCAATGCAATCCGGGCACCGAGGAAAAAAGTAGTCAAGCCAGTCTAACAATATTTATCGATGTCACTTCATTGTGGGCTAACGACAGTAAATTGTACACAATGACAGGAATACCATCCATGAAGGTGTTAGAAGTAATGGTCAAGATGTTTAATATTATTAGACCCAACAACAATTTTGTTATGGAAATTAAACAAAGAATATTACTGACTATGCAGAAATTAAAAAATAATTGCTCTTTTGTTGAAATTGAAATATGGCACAAAATATCTGACGCAACAGCAAAATGCTATTTATGCGATACAATTCAATTGTTAGCTTTAGGAATGAAAAGATTAATTTACTGATAATAGCAAACCATGAAAAATTTGACGAAATGTTTTCAAATGTATCCTAACGTTCGAACCGAATTTAGAACTGTGATGTCTAAATGTTCTTCTTTTAGGATTTGTACGTATTCAGGTATAAAACTGGTCACACTTTGAAGCTGCTAATTTGTGTATCTCCTACTAGTCTTCAAATATTTAAGTAAGCTTGCAAACGCAAAATCGTCAGATAAAGCTATTTTCAACCTTAGCGATTTATTTTCGAAATTAAAAATCGGTGAGCGGCAATGGTAGAAAGAGTGTTTCTGATAGCGGACGAGCTTGCCAATGCTGGAATTGAAATGATTAGGACTTGACGTCATTTCCTTTCCTTTAACTGGCGATTTTATTTCAACAAGAAATAATTCTTCACTGTTGAACGATATGCCATCTGGACTAATAGCCAAAATCGGGAGGTCCGGTTAAAATATTAATCCGCATTCAATTAAAAGGCAATGATTTCCATAAACTTGTTTGGCAATCTTTTCTGCATATACGCCATATTTGGTGTATTCGTTTTCTTTGAAGGTGCTACGGTATATCCAACCTAATTGTTTGTACCAATTCAAACTTTTGTTAGATGCGTATGTATATAGACTGTAGGAAACACTGCCGGTAATTCTAAGTCGTCTTTCGACCAACCACTGGGCACTGGTTTAATAGACCGCCTCGGTGCAAATTTTGATCGATTCAAAGACATTTTATTTTTAAAAAATCAGCCATTATGGTCGAATTTAAATACTAACCAACAGTCTTACGTGGCACATTTCTACGCCTTCTATTCCATGGTATTTCTTAGAGGTGGGCGGATCAATTTTTCCCCATTTTCTGTCTGACCTCCATACAACTAATTCCTTTTATGTCAGGATATCTAGGTATAATAATAAAAATTAGACTGGAATTAAATATGCGTAATTGTATTTACATACCGATTGATGTATAACAGGCAAGCAGCGATGTGTTTACACTTTGCTTCCTCGCCGGCTATGCAGGAACAACGACATCTCCACAATAATATACTGCTGGTTGTTCCGATAAACTTGAAGTTGCACCACAATGAAAATTACTACAAAATCCTTTAAATTTTGGTCGATTCTTATATTTTTGAATCCTATCAAAGTAGTTAGTACCCAGCTTTAAAAATTTCCTTACCTTCTCTGATGGACCTTTTATAAATACTGTATAATTTTTATTAGAGGCAACTTAAATTTTATGACGACGTCCCGATTTTTACGCTTTGACAATGCCATTGTGTATTACAACTAAATTATTTAAAACAAACATTTATTAACTCGCATAATAATTAACGAATAATTACTAACAAATATTGACAACATCAATAACTAAATACAGAATTATAACTAACAACGTATCACAATGAGTTCGATTAAATACAAAATCACTTTATTTGGAAAATATTTCCATCAAACTTATTTCCTTAGTAGGCCAGAGAAATACAATTTGGACAAAAATGCTATGAAATATTTTTCCCAATTCCCTATTCCCAGCGAAAGCCAGATTAGTGCCACTGGTAGTTGACTATTTTATAGATAAAAAGATACAGCTAAGGACCCTGAAAATCTTGAAAATATTAAAATTACGGCAATTCTCCGTATCGTTGAAGGAGAATTATTTATATTCAATCAAGACTATTTTGATGGAAACTATTTCTTCTTTAAGATTCCTTGGTAAATCAAGTTTATTGGATTGTGGATGGAACTTTCGATGAAGTTCCATCTATAATGCGACGGTTATTTTCATGGTAGTATTGAGGTGTTGAGGGATTTCAAATCAGAATAATGAAAAGTATAGCTTTTGTTCCATCAAATGAAGTCTATAATTATTACCAGAACATGTGCAGAAAAAATGATGATGAAGGCGCTAAAAAAAATGCAAGTTAGTTTAAAAGAAATTATATTGGTGATGACAGTCAACTTCTTAGACCTTCCCACGAACGCAAAATAGCGTAAAACCGTGGCACCGACGACTCAAAATAATAGTCGAAAAACGCCACGCCGATATATACAAATTATTAGGGGATTTGGCTAAAGAAAGTTTTTTAGCAAAGGTGCGGATCGAAAAAAATGCCGTGAAAAAAATACCAAAAAACAAAAAACTTACAAAAAAATAGAAATAATAAAAGAATAATTATGAAAAGGATCAAAGTAAAAAAAAAAAATTTAGAAGCGTATTGCGCGTAATTTACTATTGGAATAGTTTTATGAACAAATTATATAAGTATTTCAAACATTGCTTGAATTAAATTATTTTATAATTCCCTAAATAATATTTAAAAAACAAAAAGATTTTTCCCAATTCCAGGTTGTTGTTTGAACTCTTCTGCTTGATTTTGTAGTGTTTCACTAAAAAAATATTCCGCCATAGGGTTGTCATATGCATAGCAACGCGTACTGAATTATTTGATCGCAACCGGGTAGATCCCAAAGGTTTTTTTTCGTGTCTCCATTCTCAAGTATAAAGAACACTTTATACTTTATACTTATATCTTCCCAATCCACGTAGTTCAGAGGAGAATATTTTACAGCAGAATCGTTTACTTTGATGAAATTGCGAAGAGCAATAGTCGCTAGAACTACCTTTACCGCATTTTTTGGAAACATGTTTCTTGAAGTTTTTACAATGCGCTTGACAGTCTATAATTAAAAGCTCGTTGATTATGCAGATAACATTTTGAACGATTGTGTTTGATTTAACTGAATTAGGTAGGTTATATAGGTAGGATATATAGATGTGAAAAAACTTTTGCTTTTATATTTCAAATACGTACAATCGAATGAAGCAATGTAATAATCACCTCAAAATAATGTTCACTTTTTGGACGTAGTAGTAAATCTGCTAAACTCTCGAGGTCGAAAAGTTTTATAATTAGTAAACTTCCGTTTACGTTTTAAGAGAATGTAGCAATATCGGAGTAAGGGAAGTTTATTTACACTTCCTTTCCATTTTACAGGCAATTCACGAATGTTCGAGTATAAATAATCCACCTGAGAATCTTAATTTCCGAAACAAAGAAAATTTTATACTTGTTGTTCTATAGCCGTAAATATTTTGATTTATTTGTATATAAGAGATAAAGTTATATTTTCATTATAGCGCTTCTAAAAATATCTAAAATACGCTTTTTCCCAGAAAACGTAGGCAGATCAGTTAAATATGTTTATTATTTTACTTTTCGCTAGTTAAAAATGTTCATAAAATACTTAATACTTAATTTATGTTCAAGAATACTTTTTTTTGTTTTGTTTTTGGGTATCTTAAAATGCTTTCTTCAAATAATCCTATCTGATGAAAGCATTAGACAGAAACTGAATGATAATTTACGAAAGTATAAACATTTACAATATTTTGTCTGAAAGTTTCTTCAAGCGGAATCTTACGTTTTAAATATAGCCATTAGTTTTGTAAACTTTAGAGTGACATTGAGTTATTTATAATTTTATAATTCTGTTTAAATAAGTTTCTATTTATATATTATTTCCTTTGTAAATTTAAAGCGGTTGAACTATTTCGCAAAGATTTGAGAGAAATAGATTTTGTAGTTTGGAAATACAGTCATGGGCAAAAGTATTTTGCATTGTTGTTCAAGCAAAATATTTGCAAATTGTCAAGCATTCATTAAAACCACAATTTGCTTATACTTTTTGTTCACATCTTCTTTGTGCGTAGGTTTTTTCTTAACCAAAAAATGATACAGCGATATGAAAATAACTCAAATCCTAGTAGCGATGCGTTATTTCATCGGATCATAAGTAATTGTAATTTCATTTGTCCTTTGTTTTGCTTGGGATACTGTTTTAACCTTGTTTAATTGTCCTGACGTGAACCAGCCTATAAATTACTAAGGCATTTTGGCTAAAAACAGTGAACTTTCGGTAGAGCTAGGCCAACAAATAATCTCTAATTTTTAATGCACAATATCAGTGCACGAACTAAGTAAACAGTTAAAATTGCAGAAATGTATTATTTATTACAACAGAAACAAATATGTATAAAAAAAACTGTTATAAACGAAGAGAGATTTAGGCGGATAAGGGATTCAAATGAAGCAGTTGGTCGCCGTTCAGAAAAGTGCTTAATATCATGACATCAACAAGGAAAAGTGAATTAACTTTGCTTTCTAGCATGTGAACAAACCATAGGCGGATTAAATGAGAAATATTTTATGGAATAATGAACATTCGTTTGCAATCCATGGAGATTATCATAAAATATCACAAAATAACATAAAAAATCACCGATTATTCATCGTGCGAATAGGCATAACGGTGGGAACTAATGTTGGGGATTATATTTTTTACATTTTATATTTTTATATTTTTTGATTATATTTTAAATTTTTTAAAAATTGTATTGGAAATTTCCGTGACATTTTAACTGACCATGCAGCTGTTTGTGGTGACAAGCTTATTGAGGCAGACTGCGGTTGCTGCAACAAGCCGCAACCTTGGTTCTGACTCCCTTGTTTTAGACTGGCCTCTACAAAGTCCAGAATAAAATGCAATCATCTAGTAATTTGTCTTTCATAATTTATCTTCTTGTTTGGAGGGTTGTAGCTCTTTGGCTAGCCTTCTTTTCAGTTTTATTATATTTTTAGTCAAATGGTTACCTCCTTCGCACCCGTCTTACCGGGTTTCACTCATCTAACAAACAGCATTTTGGTGTAGACTAATACGTTGCATGTGTTTTCTCGCGTGTTTGGGTATTTCTTCGGTCAGAAGTCTGTAGTTTATATTCCAAGCCTTTCTGCAATAATCTGTCAAAGGCCTGTGCTACATCCAAGAAGATATTGAACATACTTTCTTATTTTCAAGTACTTCTTCAATTTTGTTTCTAATTCGATGTAATTATTTTATTATTGAATGGCTTTCTCTGAAGCCATATTGATGTGGAGGAAAAAGAATTCTTTATTGTATTATTGGTTTGAGTCTCTTTAGGATTAATTTCTCGAATATTTTGGAAATTATTGGAAGTAAGAAAATCGGCCTATACGAATTTTTGTCATTTCGTGGTTAGTTGCGTTTACGTACCATAATTTCTTCTGCGACTTTTCATTGATCTGGAACGTGTTTAAATCTGAATACGGCGCTAATTACTTGGCGTAGTTTACGCGTAGTCCTTTTTCAAAAAGAAGGTTGACGGCTTTCCAAGCTTATACTCATCCAAGTTTGGCTGATTAATCGCTGGAATATGGACTGATGAAACAGCCAATATAAACTTACTTACATTTAAATGTCGAGCCAGCGACTCAAATGGTAACTGATGATCTTCATCAATTGTTGAAAAAACTATGTAAGACGAGAAAGTTTCGTATCACGCATAACAACATCGATTTGTTCTCAATTTCATTTGATTTTATGGTGATTTTTCTTAACTTTTCCTAAAAAATTAACATTTTTCTTAACTTTTAATTTAAATTTTCTGATTCGTTCGTGTCGTCTTCGGGCTCTTCTTCCTGTTGCAAATTCTAACAAATCTCAACCAAGAGTGCATGTAGCTTTTTGCCGCTGTACCAATGTTCAAGCCTTGCCATCACTTGGTGAAAACGCTCGCCGTGCTCATCGGATTCGGCTGGTGATTGTTCGGCGAATTTTTCCACATGATAATGCAAAAAATGTATTTGCAATGACATTCGAACGTTTATATTATGAAAAGCGGTCAGAACATTCTTAATAACTTCTTTTACACATTTCCATGCAACAAGCTCTCGTTCACTGAGAGCATTTGTAAATGCATTGTCAATGTAACCACGAATATCTGGTGCATCAAGTATTCCTGTAAATAAAATTATGTTGCGAAATTAAATTTCATTTGATCAAAATTTAGATTCGAATATATTCAAAAGAAGGTCTTTTATTTTCATTCCACTTAACCGTGGAAAAGTGCGGCGCAATTCGACGAACGCATTTCCATCTGGATTCAGCGCTTTTATAAAATGTGTAACTACTCCAAGCTTTATATGACGTTCGTTCCGTTCGTTTTATTGGTCGCCTTTAAAACGTGTATTCAATAAGCACATAAAACACATGTTTTTAGTGTAACCCAATTGCATGCCTCTGAAATGAGCTATCACTTTTAAATTTGAACAAACTTTCCATTGATGGTCGTTGTATTTAATCAAATCAATGATTTTTTCATTGATGCATAAGTTTCCTTTGTGTTTGTGATGAGTGCAATTGGAATGCAATTTTTTGAGTTGGTGAAGTGAAGGAGAACTGCCTTCCTTCAAACTGCTTTTGGTGGAATCGTAAACTAATCGCCAATCTTCGGGATTATATGCATTGTGGATACCAAACCACGGCTATGCAAAACCACGGATATTGAGTTTAAATTTTCCGGAACAGGAATTTCATGTGAATGCGGCAGCGGTAGTTCAGCATTTATCGTTGCAGTGTATGTCAAAGAACCAATTTTTTTTTCTGTTTGTACCGAGAATACAATTCATGCACCCATAACATTGAACTGGATTATGTCCTTGTGAATCTATCCACATCATCGGGACATCAAAAGACATTGCGGCTCCAGTGTTTTGTAATCTATATGCAGATGGAAATTGCATACCGTACAAACAAAAGATGGCGACCAATTTACACCACCAAAAACATTTTGTGGAAAGTAAAGTCGATGTAAATCAGTGGTTTCATCACTTATTTTGCTACGATTTCACATAATTGTAAATTTTCCACACACACACACATAACAAAAGCACTTGAGTTTAAAACACCTATCAATATTATTTAATTCACCAGATTTCACAAGCCTATTTTCACTTTATTTTTTGTGTTCTTTTGTCACTTTATATATTTAAATGAAAAACTTTTTATTTTTAATTTTAAATTGTAGATTTTAGTTCTGAAGAACTAAAAATCTTGCTTATTGCGCCAATTTTGTAACATTTTTAGAAATATCGATCTCGACAATAATCTCTTCGTTTTATTTTTTACTACTGTTACATAATCTATTTTGGAAGCTGTTTATATACTGTAGCTAGGCGCTGCTGTTTGGTATCTCCTTCGTTTTTAAGTTAAGGATAATAAGTCGTAGATTATGTTGGGTTTTTTGTGGATTTTGTCGTTAAGAAAATTGTAGGTGTTTTTATTTTTGTATATTGAATTTTATTCGCAATTTCACTCATGACTCATGAGAAATTTGTATACGTACAGTATACAAATGTCTAATGACTCATGAGTCAAATTGTACCAAAAATGTATACCCTTGGTATTGGTCTTCTAACCTGTCTAATTTCAGTCCCTTTTTCATTCCGTGCAAAATGGTTAAATTTTTATTGAATTTAATGTACCTATGATTTTCAATTTGTATGTGTTGTGCGAAACTTGATTTTATGTACTTTTTTGAAAATTTGGGTATGTCATTGGTGTGTTCTTTGTACCTTATTTGAAATGAGCGTCCTGTTTGGCCTAAGTATGCCGACCTCCAATTGTATTTAGCCTTACCTGTGTATATGGATCTCTGCATAGGTGGACCCATGTCTCTCTAGACGGAAAGGTAAGAGCTGGAGTCTTATGTGAAAAGCTTTCACCAAAACTGATTAGACCTGGGACCCTGGTTCCCCTTTAGGAAACATGCGAGAAGGCTGGCCCCAGACAAATTACTTTGTAGAAGTTGCATAGACGAAGTTGAGGAACAGACTTTTGATAACTTCCTATGCTGATGTCCGGCTATCATAGGTATTTGAGCGTGTACAGTATGGCCAACCTTTCAGATCTCGTGGACTGTAGAGTGCGAGATATTTTGCGCTACGTACATAGCTCCGAATAGTTTTGAACAGGGGTGAATGGGAATAGGATTGGTAACAGAACGGGCTACTACTGGTCTAAGTGTGCGGAAGCAGCCACTCCAACCTAACCTAACCTAACGTTGGCCTTAGTAAAAAACATATATATGGTGGATGTGGTTTTTTGGTTTTGATATGTTCGGCAAAGTTGTTTGTCTTGATTTGCGCAACAACTTTGCTGAAGAAATCATAACGAAAATTTTAATGGTTTAAATCCTATTGGTGAACAACGAAAAAATGCGTGTTTTTTACGACATTTTGTATAAAAAACCCCCTGGGTGCATTTATTTGGCCGGAATAATAGGAACAATTTCGCTAAAAAAAGCAAAACTAAAATGGTTCAAGAGCTATCAACGTGAAAATGAGTGTATATTTTGACAAATTTGAGACTCAGAGCTAAAACATGTCGAAAGTGATATCTCGAAAATGGAGACTAACTTTAAAATGGGACAGCGTACTCATATTATGTTTACCTCCTGGGCACCCAGCTTTTAACTTTTTTCAACTGGCACAGTGAAATAATACCCCTTTCGCGCTCTGATATCACAAACGTGAGGGTTACATTAAATAGCAACAAAACATAGTTTTTTGCGATAGTTGATGACCCAACCGCACGTTTGGGATATTAATTTTATGACTGTGTTGCGGGTAATATTTAGTTTTTATTTATTTTACTTAACCGCTTTGACGCCATTGACATCATTCACAAATGTTACATTAAATTTTTTAATCATCTGAAGTCATCCAAAAATAAATGTTCGAATAAAAATTTAGAGAATTAGTCTTGAAGGTTATACGAATTGAGTTCCGCTGTTTTTCCCCCGAAAAAAATATTAGTTTTTAAGAAAACTCACCATTACAATCGTGAGGTGTAGTCTTTCTCATATTCATTTTTTACATTAAAATAATAAAATTTATTTTTTTATGAATTCAGTTAAATATCTTATAAATCTATAAAAATAAATAAGTAAAAAATCGACAATTTCGTGTTATAGTTTATTCAGTCAAAAAATTATCACATTTCGTTAACAATTACACTTAAATTTAACGAACTTCATTTACTTATAATTGTACTATTTCTACTTCACTACAAAATGTAAATATTAAAAATAAAAACTTAATAAAATAATACTAGATTAATCTACGTTAATTTGTCACTGCGTGTAAAATAACGCTAAACAGCTTTTATCCGCTGAGCTACATAAATATACGTTGCACTTTTTGCAACGGTTTCTAGTTCTGCTTTCAAACACTCTCATATTGGGCAATGGCAGTAACCATAGTAACGTTTACCTAATGATGGCACAGGTGTCACTTATTTTATTTAGATTTTCAGGCTGTCTTCATCACTATCTTCACTGCTCGAATCGTTTGGAAATGATCGCTTTTGAGGTGTAGAAATCAATGAATCACCAATTTCTAACCGAAAATGGAGTTTGTTCTATTGAAATACCATTACATCTTTTTCTAACGACATTAATAATTGGCGACACTTACCAAAAAAAAATAGGCTTCTTCGGAAATCTTGGATATATCGACATAATGAAGTGGTGTACGGAGTACTTTAAAACGGTTTTTTGCCATGGCCGAAGATATTCTTTGAAGGGATTTATCTCGCCTTCCAATAAAGTGTTATACGAGAAAATGGTACGCATCCCATTGTTTAAAACATGCCGTACAATTTCATAATTTCTACCGTCGTTGCTTTAAGTAACATACCCGTCTTGTTAAAAAATACATATTTGTGTACATTGCAGCATCTTCAAAATGTTTATTATCGAAGTACCTACGAAAATATTTTACTGGCAATTTTTTCTCAATGTTTATTGAGCAGGTGTCAATAACTTGTAAGAAGTTTTTATGAAATTATTTTTGTAGTAGTAGTAGTAATATTTCTCGAAATCTGTTCAATTATAATTAATATATTAGCAATTTTTGGGAATTAGTTTAATTTAAATGTGAATTTAAGAACTTACCACTATTATTTCATCGACCTCTTCAATGGTCTTATGTTCGATATTATATAAATAAGTCAAAGTTTAATATATACATAAGTAATTCATTTTTTAAACAACTTTTTATCCTAAAAAGGAGGGCCCGTGAAATATTCCATAGATTTTTCCATAGATTAAAATCGTATACGTATACAAATCAAATTGGAATTCTGCTAATTCCAATTGGAATTTAAAGCCCTTCTATGTAGTTGTGTGGAGTCGACTGTTATGATTTTTAATTTGCGAAATTTTCAATTAAAAGTAAAATATTATGTTTAATTTTACATTATTTTAATTAGTTTAGAAATCATATTACACATTTTTAAATAAATTACAAAATTTGTACATAATTTTAATTCAATTCATTGAAATAAAATAATAGTGAGATAGAAACAAGAGATAGATATATATTCATTGAATTGACGATATCTAAAAAATAAGCACATCAAAATAAGTTTAACGAAAACGAGCAAATTTTATCAGTATATTTATAAGAAGTATATCAAATTGTTTTAATTAAAATGGCAGAAAAATATTGTATCTTATAAATAAAGTAAAAATTAAAATTTTAATTGATAAATTACGAAGAAAAAAATATTATTGTAACATAACCATAAATGTTTAACCAAAATTTTGTACTAAACCAGTCGGGACGCAAACCATATATACTGAACTCAAACCAATTATGAATTTCTCATTGATTTCTAATAAGAAAATTCCAGAGATTTTTCCAGAGATTAAAAAACTATACCGAATCAACTTAAGATTTTTTTTACTTTTATAAGCAAATAAGAATGTCCTTTTAAAGCAATAAAACTTAATAAAAAATGGTACCAATCAACTAGAAGCGTGCATTATTAAAACAAGAAGCGTTTAGGTAGGTGCCAAATCAACTACTCTCACTAGCGAGAACTGAATCACAATATCCAGATATGGTCGTCAATAACCATCAAAATGTAGTAAAAAAACAAAAAAATCTACTGACTACTGATAGGTGACTCTGACCTGAATCACAAACATCAGAAATGGCTAATATTGGCCATCTAACTTTGAGTAAAAATAAAATCAGTACACGGTTAAAAATATTGTACTATATTTTAATAATCAGTTCGGATTACAGCTGTATGCAATACAAAGCAGTTTAATTTTTAATATATTCGATTTATTAAATTTAATTTTTAATTTTTTGTAATTAATTTTTAATATATTAATATTAAAACCTATTAAAAAACTATTTTTAATAAGAATTTAATTAAATTTCAATACATATTTCATAGGAAATTTTTCTTTAATATGAATTAATATTAAATTTAATCTTTTACTGTATTATATACGTAATAGTTTTGATTTAAATAAAGAATTGAATATTACAATTTAATTTAATGTTTATTGAAATTAAAAATTTTACTTATTAAAAAAAATAGGTTTTCTATTTAAATTTATTTACGAAATCATATTAATATTAAATACATCACGATTAAAAAGTAATATGTTCAAGTAATAAGATTAAATACGGCGGTATTACATAAAAACGATTTTTAACAAATCGAGTTATTCACGAGGACCATAACATTTTGGCTGAAACTAGAAATACCGGATTAAAATCCAATCCACTTAAATTAAATTTTAATACCTCCGAAACTAAATCTAATACTGTTAAATTAAATTTTAATACTATACGTATTAATAATTAATACAATTATATTAAAATTAAATAAAATTACTGTATTTTGCTGCCAGGCTAGATTAGAATTTATTAAATAGATGTAAATCATTCAGATTACACGTGTTTGTGATTATTAACAAGTGCAACAAAAAAAAAAATCAGTATGGTGAGTGAATTATTAGGTGGTGTTTTTATTAAAGTTAAATATATTAAGCAAAATATTTCTAAATATGTTGAGCTGCAAAAGAAAACTGATAATGGCAGTAATTACTTAAATGCAACTGATGTATTTTTATCGTGTAAGTTTTTATAGGTTATGCTCTTTATAAATCTAAAATTTAAGATTTAAATTATAAACAAACAACATGTAAATTAACCAATTTAACAACATTTGCAGTGCTTCCAGAATCAGACAGCACTGATATTTATATAATAAAAGATAGGGATGGTACTGAAATTCCACTTGGCAATCTACCTAGAATAATTTCGCAGTTTATCGGTTGTGCGTGTTTTGTTATACAATTGGAGTTATTGGAAATAAAGGACACAGAAGATACCCCATTTTCTGAAGCAGGTTGCGTTAAAAGGCAAAATGCGGGGTTAGATTCCGACTTCAATTTAAATAAACAAGTAAGTGAATTGTTAATGTAATTTTATTTTCTAGAGTAGTTTGTATGAGCCCTTTTACAATAAAAAAATTAGTTGACATTCGTATTTTGGTGAAAATCACAAAAAAAAAATTTCAAATTATATTAAATTATTTACAAATTAGGTGCAACATATTTCATATTCATTTTCAATTAAAAATGCAATTTATCCTTATTTATCTTATCGGGAAATATTTCGTGCAACTTAAAAATAATTGTGGAACA
Organism: Nephrotoma appendiculata; assembly: GCA_947310385.1. NCBI lineage: Eukaryota > Metazoa > Arthropoda > Insecta > Diptera > Tipulidae > Nephrotoma > Nephrotoma appendiculata. The sequence continues at coordinate 87,431,228 of OX371225.1, forward strand.
AGCGGTGCATTGGCCAAAGAGGCTGCACTTGAACCGGGAGGTGCTAGGTTCGAATCCTAGCAGAGAGCACGTGCAAAATGTAAATGTTCATCATCTATAACGGTCAGTGATGTTAATAACAGAACTACGATCGGCTGTTGGAGTACAAAACTCAGAGCTGACCCATGAACAGGCTGACATAGAGTTGGGAAAGTGTAGATGGTAATTGTGAACATAGTTGAATAGATGGAATACTTGAATGAAGCACCATGGCTCTGAGTGCGGTCGGCTTTCGCTCCTAAAATTAATATTTTAAAAATAAATGCAATTAATTTTTAAATAATTCCCGATAATTGAAATAGGTTGCACTTATTTTGTAATAAGTTTTACACTGAATAATGAACTCAACTAAAATAATGAACAATGAGTTATATAAACAAAACTTGATTGAAATAACGATTTTGGTAAATATTTCAATTAAGATCTTTTTGCTATTTGTACACATCTGAATAGATAAAAATACGAAAATAAATTTTTTTAGTACTTCATATTATGTTTTTAAATTATGTATCACTATATTTTTTTTTTGTTTAATCTTAGGCATTGGAGTCATATATTCAAAACAGTGAAAGCTCGTTTCTTTTGTCGGAATATCAAAACGCAAACCAATTGAAAGACACTTCTAGAAGAGAATTAGTTAGAATAGCATCAAATTTTTTAAGAATTAACTGCGGTAATTACCCTACAAGGAATCAAAAAATAGCTTGCGCCAATTCAATTATACAAATTTTTCCGTGCTACAAAATTCCTAACAGCAAATTCAATGGAATCGTAAGTATTAGTCAAATTACAAGTTTTAGTACAAAAACTAAGTATATAATCTAACATATATATTTCTATCACGATAGGATCTCTTTTATAAACCTGATACAAACGGAGGTTACCTTGGCAGCAAAATCAAAAACGTAAATGTAAAAAGACATAAATGTGAAGGGACTTACGGTAAATCAAAAATTAAAAAGAAGGATAACGAGACAGTGACGAATATTAGAGAAAATGATTTTCTAGATGAACAAGACGAAGAATTTTTTAAAAACTGTCTTGCAATAGAACAAGAAAAATCAATTAAAGAAAGACTTCTTAAAACAGTAGAAATCAGGAAAAGCATCTTCAGCTGTTCTGACCAAATTTTTGAAAATTTCAATTTTTTTTTTTTATAATCCTGAGCTGGTAATTTTTTGTGCTAATTACATGTTTTGCTTAATTTTAAATCGATTTCTTATTTTTCAGATATTGTATGATTTCGAAATTCGTTATCCAGAACAAAGAAACCTGTTTATTGAAAAATGGAATGATTATGCAAACCAGATATATTTGGAATTATCAGGGAAAAGCGAAAAAGATATCGAAGGTATTAATTTAATAGCCAAATAGATTATATAATTAATTTTATTTATTTTCAACTAAAATATTTTTTAAAGATTGGAACGCAGAAATCAACCCTTTCATTATTTTAATTAAACTTTTACCATCTACTGCACAAGGCGCTAGATCGAAAGAAAAAAAAAGAGCTAATTTTTCGAAATCCGTTAAAGAATTTATCAAATTTGAAAATGTAGGTAACTGATCAAATTAATTTTAACTTATAACTAATAAACTTTTTATTCTTTTTTTTTAGATAAATACCCCAAGAGAAAATTACGATTTGTCGGAGATACAACCTCATATAATAATCGTAGGGGCTAACAGGCAAGCTATTTCACAGTATTATATTGTTCTGGATCACAAATTGATTTGTGTTCCTTTTAGTTACACCTTCATACAAACTTTTGATTTATTATTCAAAATTTTTTATGTTTTTAATATTGAGTACAGTTACTCTCTTAAAATATTTTTTGAATTTTTTGCAACATGCATTTACAAAACTAATAATATTACCAAATCAAGTCGAATACTCGAAATTAATTCAATCTTTGAAAAAAAATTCCAGAATAATTAAAATGGATTACTTTTGTTTTTTGTGTCAAAGAAAGTTTTCGTCTATTTCTTTCGTGATTTCGCATTTAAAATGTGATCATATTTTTGATAATTTAAAAAATATTTCATTAAAATGCATATCAAACAAAAATTGCAATCGCGAATTTTGTACATTTAGTGGTTTAAGACGACATGCGCTAGCATGCCATCGTATTAAAATACCTGATGTTGCTAATAAGACAATCGAGCCAATAGTTCAAAATTTGTGCTCCTTTGTAAGCAATATTGACAACAAAGATAATTGTTTAAATAATGAACCTATTAGACCTGATTACAATAATTTTGTAAATTTTGATAATTCAGTTAATAAATTCTGCAATGACATAACTTCAATGGGAATTTCTCAAACCAATATATCGAAAATATTATTAAATATTAATGAACTTTTTGATAAAGCTTTCTTTAGTGTTGAGCAGTTTATGGTAACGCAAGCGGTTAATGAATTAGGAGCGGAACAAATGAATAATCTGCAAACATGTAAACAAGCATTTTCTAATATTATCAAAAAGTTTATCACACCTTATAAAAGACAAAAAATAATGAAATCTGAATTTAGTTACGTTAGTCCGGTTCCAATTAACTTAGGTGGTAGGTGGGAAAAAAAATTTGATACTAAAAGCAAATTTTATAAAAATTTATTTGTCCAATGTACATTTCAGTATATTCCTTTATTGCAAAGTTTAAAATCAATTTTCGCAAATGAATGTTTTTTTAATTTATATACTAATAATAAGCATATTTGCGAGGAGGCTATCTTACAAAATTTTTGTTGCGGTGAGGCTTTTAAAACTAATGAATTTTTTGTTCTTAATGATAAAGCTATTCAATTGCAAATATTTTACGATGATTTCGAAGTGGTTAACCCGTTAGGTAGTAAAACAACAATTCATAAAATTGGTGCATTTTATTTCACTTTAGCAAATCAAGATTTTAATTTTAATTCTAGACTAGAAAACATTCATTTACTGGCCCTATTTTTTGTGAATGAACTGAGAAATGAAGGTTGTAATTTCAATAATGTCCTTCAGCCTATCATCAACGATATTAAAATCTTAGAAAAGGTAGGGATTAGTGTTAAAAACATCACATTAAAAGGAACTTTAGTCAGCCTTTGTCATGATAACCTAGGTGCAAATACGGCACTAGGATTGATAGAATCTTTTCGTGGTACATATTTTTGCAGAATTTGTGAAATGAATAGACACGAAACACAATTATCTCTAAAGGAAAACAAAAATCTTTTGAGATCTTCGACACAATACAATAAATTATTTGAGAATTCTAAATCAAGAACATTTTTAGATTATAATGAATCGAAAGGTATTAAAAGATATTGTATCTTTAATGATCTCACATATTTTGACATTTTTAAAAACCCAAGTATTGATATTATGCATGATATTTTGGAGGGTGCAGCACCTTTCATTATGAGGGCTTTTTTGAAAAAGTGTCTAGACAGCAAAATTACTAAGGTTGACTTAATCAACAACAAAATCCAATCTTTTTCGTTTGGATATTTGTATCGAAAATCGTTGTTATCAACTATTAGCTTAGAAAAAAGTCCTACTAATTTAGGTTTAACTGCAAGTCAGAATCATTGCCTAATTTTACATTTCCCATTTATTTTCCACGAATATTCGAATAAATTTCCTAAGCTATGGTTTGGAGTAACATCGTTGTTGGATATAATGAAAATAATATTTGCTCCCAAAATTTCAAAATCATCACTTCCTGAACTGACCAATTTTATAGAAATGCATTGCCGTTGCATAATAAATGATTTTAAAGCTCAACTTTTACCTAAACACCATTTAATGCTTCATTACCTACGTCTTATTCGATTGATGGGCCCTCTAATAAATTTATCTACATGTAGATACGAATCTAAACATAGGTATTTCACCAAACTTAATTCAGGCATTAATAATTATATTAATATTTGTAAAACATTGGCTACAAGACACCAACAAATGTCTTTTAATGCATGGCATGAAAAGGATTTTCTCGAAACTGTGACTTTTGGAAAATTAACCTTGCTTGTCGTAGACACACATGAGAAATCCACTGTTTTAAAATCATTTTTTGAAGGCCACTGTAAAAAAACAATTTTTTCGACTAATTTTGTTGAGTTTTCAAACGGTTTTCATTACAAAGCTGGTTTTTTTTTGTACAAATCAAATTCTAAATATCTTCAAATTCAAATGATTTGTTGTATTGACCAAGAGCCTTACTTCATTTGCAAAGAATTTACTACTGTTAAATTTAATGATTTATTGAATTGTTATTGTATTGAAGGTAAAACAAAAGAAATAATTTTGAATTATAAAGAAATAATACATAAAAAGCCTTTTGAGTCTTATGAATTTAATAATAATAAGTATATATTACTACCATATCAAATGTACTAACAATATAATTAAATAATTATGCTATTTATATGTTAATTATTTTATTTATGTATAATTTTTAATTTCTTGTTGGATTTAATAATTGTGCTGCAATAGAAGGATAATTTGGTTTACAAAATATGAAATGTAAATTAAGACTAATGCCATTCGTTTTATATTATATAAAATTTTAGTGTTACTCAAAATTGTATTGAAGTTTGTTTAATAAATAACAATAATTTTTTTTTATAAAACTTAATGTTTTTAAATTTTCTTATATCAATCATTTGGAGCATGTGGGAATAATAGTAAATAAGATGTAAGTAAGATGTAAGTATGTTTAGAATTAAATAATAGCAGGCAGAAGTATTAAAAATAAAAGTTCATATTAAATTTTAATAATCAAATGTATTAATAATAATAATAATGCTCTATTAGGTTATAATAATTAATATATTAAAATTTAGTAGTAAATTTATTTGAATTTAATATTTAAACTATTTAATTTAAATATAATTTGAATTTATTTGTAATTCAAATTAATATTACATTTCAATATCACAATTTCTGAATTTCAGTATTTTTAGTATTAATTCTTAATACGGTATTGTATTAAATATTGAAATTAAGAAACTTAAATTTAAACGTAACAAAAATTAAATTTAAATCATTAAATCTTTAAATGTAAGTTAAGCTAATATTCAAAGTTAAACTCTCAAAAATTAAAACTAAATAAATTTAGTATTATTCCTAGTTAAATTTGGGTTACCGCATGTAATAGTTTAAAATATTAAATTTAATATTCGTTGAATTAAATATAAATTTTTAATATATTGCAAATATTAAAATATAATATTTTTTTGGTGTAGTCATATATACAATACAAAAAATATTAAAATTTAGTCCAAAATTTCTAACCGTGTACGAATAACAAAATTCGTAGCAATATATCTGAAATCGAGCATTATTAGCACTAAGAATAGCTTATTAAGCTAAGTTTTTACCTGTATTTACCTATCACAATGATACAAATCTGGATATTTGGAAAAAGGGATAATCATTATTTAACTCTATAAAAATATTAACTACAGATAAAATATTTTTATAATTGTTCTTATTTGATTTAGAACTAATTAATCTATCACATACTCAAACCTTTATCGGCATTTTCAAGTTGAAGTACTTTTTAATTAAATTCGTTAAAGCAGATGTATTTAAAATACAAATATATGTAGATATTAGGTATATAGGTATAGGTAGAACGATCTGATGTTACTGAAATACAAACATACAAACGAGTAGTTATATATTTACGCCTCATAAAGCAATAGAAAAATAAATTGATTATATGAGAAAAACCCTCATGCCATTTTTCGCTTAACTGGCATCTGACGGAATATTTTTAGAACTAGAGCGAATTTCTCAAAAAACTAGTTTTAATATAATATAAACGTCATAGTTGACTGAAGTTCGACAGAATATTATGAAAAATGTTTAACTAGTTTACAATTCATGTAATAAAGTTCAGATATCATTTTTAATCAAATTTGGATGGTCATTATCAGCCATTCCCAGAGATCGTGATTCAGGTCTGGCTAGTACATGAAGTTGGTCATTGAGTCACCTAACCAAAACCACCTAGTGCAAATAATGATCGAATTCGAGTTTACTGCTGCGAATTTTGATGTTCAAGGTGTTCAGATATCATTTTTACTGAAATTTGGATGGCCGTTATCGGTTATTGCAATTGATAGTACATGATGTTGGTCATAGAGTCTCCTAAATAAACCATTTGGTGTTTATAATGCTTGACTTTGATTTTTTTTTTGATAATAAGTTTTATTTTCTATTATTTATTCTAATCGTTTTAAAGTTCTAATATATTTTAATAAAAATCTCGATAATTTCTACATAATACGTGTTTGTTGATAAATTTTTATTTTAGAAAATATTATATATTTTTTATTTAAATTGAGGTTTGAGTCATTTTCTAAAAACGACTCATACTTATTGATTGGACTAAAATTTCCAATATGATTCATTTTTTTCCTATTTCAATTTGAATTAACAGTGTGATACTCATACATACATAACATCTATGGAAAGTCTGGAAAACTTCACACCCGTTAAAAAGGATCATTTGTTTATATCACAAATACTTGGTATTTGCCATTCCTATATCTTTTATTTGCAGTTCACATACTTAAATATTTTAATATATCGTTGGCAGCCAGCTTTTGCGTAATTGGCTGCAATTCATCGAACAAACATCGCACCCTCTTGAAAACCTCGTGATATCGGTTTTTTAATTCGGAATTGGCACATTGCTGTTCTTTCTGCATGTCATTTATATAGTCTAAGGCAGTTTTGATTGAATCGTCAAGCTCACTGCCCTCTCGATGTAATTCCCCTTCATCATATTCAATCACCGGTCTCTTACGGCCCACTAAATCCAGTTCGTCAAAATTGGAACTACTTTATGTATCTTCTGCATATGTGTTTGATACTTGATTATCAGTATAGTTACTGATAGTATTGTAAGAATAATGATACAAAAAGATTATATGTACATATATAAAATAAATCTGTACATATTTGAAACAATTTCAACACTTTTTTTTTGATGAAGTCCGTCGAAACAGCATATTTTGGAATTACTCCCATTCCTCTTTATATTGATATGCGCTTCCGGATGGTAGCTGTTTGCATAACCCTTCATTTTAATTTTACATGATTCACCAAGTTGCTTTCCTATTTTCCTCCAAGTTTCAAATTTTAGGTGGAGGTTTTTGTATCACCTAGATGATTTATACAGAATTTCAGTTTGCTTCACCAAATTTATTTTCTTCGAAACACATTTTGCAAATGTTTACTTGGATCAAAAACACGCAGTTGCTTTTTACAAAATGTCAAAATGGTCAAAACAACAACAAAAAGTTAAAGTTAAATCAACTTTTTTTGTATCTCGTCTGAGTCTCGTCGAGTATAATTGGTTTAGCATAAATTCTCATAGTTTAACTTTTTTTTTTTACTTAGTCACGTCGGTCGCGTCGAGTATATCTCCAGAGTTAAACTACAATAAAATTGAATTTTATAGGAGTAAACATAACGATTAATAGATGGAACCGGAATACGGCAAAAGTTAATAGTTAAATACACATATATAAAGTGTGCAAAAATAATCTAATTTTAGCCCTCACGACTGTGACATCTGCGCGTTAATTCACACTAAAGTATCATTAAATGTCAATTTTTGGGTAATACAAATTCCTTTTGTTACATACGTGACAAACAGGCTTCAAGTTATATATAAAATAAAATATTCGATGTCGTGTACGGTTTCCATCACAATTGTGACATCTAGTCAACAAGTAACACAAAAATTATGAAAAGTGAGACTCGAAAGGGATACAATTATCTACAGTAAATGGCAAAATATACAACAAAGACTACAAGGGGTTTCGAAGCAATGGCATTGCGATTATCTTACTGTTCCACAACAACGAAACAAATGTAAAATGAAAACCTACGAATTTGAAATTGATGATGTAGTTACGTATACGAGAAGATAACTTGCACGCAAGTCAGTGGATGCATGGAAAAATCACAAGACATGCAGAAATGAAATAAAACGTCCTATAACTAAATTAGTCATTGGGTGTATAAATAAATTTCCGACCTTTTTTACTGAAATAAAAGAGATTAGTTTTTGTAGAGAATGAAAGAATGTTTTATTCAAAATATGCTCCTTCGGAAGTTATAACCTTCGCCCATCGTTCAGGCCATAAACGGATTCATCGAAGGAAGAAGTCTGGTGGTTTCGAGGCGATCCAGTCGTCGACCCATTTTTTGACGTTTTCATATGAAGTGAAGTGCTGCTGTGCCAGGGCTGATTGCATCGACCGGAACAAGCGGTAATCAGAGGGAGCAATGTCTGGTGAATACGGCGGGTGGGGTAGAATTTCCCAGTTCTGCCTGTCCAAGTAATTTTTGACAGGTATAGCAACATGTGGCCTAGTGTTGTCATGTTGCAAAATAATCTTATTGTGCCTTTTGTCCCATTCCTGCCGTTTTTCAGCTAGAGCTTGCTTTAACGCCATCAGTTGTCGTCGATAAACTTGTCCCGTAATGGTTTCATGCTGTTTCAGCAGCTCATAATAGACGACACCCTTCATATCCAACCATATACAAAGCATCGCCTTCAAACCATGGATATTTGTTTTTGGCGTCGACGGGCCTGGTTCGCCTGGCTTGACCTACGCTGGTTTGCGCTTTGGATTGTCATAATGGATCCATTTTTCATCCCCAGTGATGATCCGATGCAAAAACCCCTTCCTTTGTTATCGTTGAAGCAACAATTCGCACATGGTTTTCCGACGTTCCATGTCCCTTTCTTTCAATTTGTGTGGCACCCAATTTCCCAGCTTCTGAACCAATCCCATTGCAAGTATACGTTGCGAAACACATAGTTGGATAATATTCAACTCTTCTGCCAATTGTTTTTCACTCTGACAAGGGTCCACATCAAGCAATTCTTCCAATTCTGTATCTTCAAATTTTCGTGGTCTGCCTTCACGTTCTTTGTCTCTTACGTCAAAATCACCAACTTTGAATCGTTGAAACCACTCTGCATGTTGTTTTCGATGGCGCATGTTCACCGTAAACTTCCACAAGCAAACGATTTGTTTCCGCTGCACTTTTCTTCAACAAAAAATAATGAAGTAAAACTTCCCGCAACTGTTGTTTTTTTGGCGCAAAATTCGACAACTTCAATTACATGAAAATAATTGTTGTTTACGCTTTGAACAAATGTACACTAGTAATTATACAAGCTTGACATCTAACCTCCAAAAAACATGTATTGCCCGATTGAATAATATGCAAGCAGTGATACTAACGACACCTATCTAAAAAGGTCGGAAATTTATTTGTACACCCAATACAATTAATGCAATTTCGTGTTTAATGCAATTTCCTAATTAGTAATTAGTATACAATGATTTAATTCCGAAATATTAGTGTTCATGAGATTACAAAATTGAATCAATAATTTTAAAAACTTTGGCGATTCAAAAGCATCGTATATTGCAATTTGCAAAGTTTGCAAGCAAAATCAAAATAGAATTATAATTATCGGGTCCAATCATATCTTCTGGTTTTATCTGCAATTCTACTCAAACAAACTATAAATTGTAATGTCAATTTTCCTAAGTAACAGAATGATTTAATACGTCGTCTGCCATGCCCTATTTCATAACATTGTACAAAAATCCCATAAATTTTATTTGATTTAAATATTGATTGGTTGGTAAGAAAAGGAAAAAATTAATGGAATTCCTACACAAAGGAAAACAATTCAAGTTACAAAGTTTTTTGTGGTATACGAAGATGTATAGCATGAGAGAGACTTATTAAAGTTCTTAAAGTAATCTTGAATGAAAAAATTAATAGTGTGGAAAGAAGAAAGCGAAATAACTTACGGCAACAATTTATAGAAAAAAAATGAAAATAAAAAATATAAAAGTTTTCCATTATTTGGTCGATAAAACTAAATCTCTCGAAAAATAATTTAACTTTAATGTTTACATAGCTACTTGGTGGTGGTTTTACGGGTTTTCGAGAAGTATTTATTGGTGGAATCGAATGCTTTAGGAAAAATTATAAATCGTTTACGATTTCGTAGTTCTCCGATTTATTATGTGCATATCTTAAGCTACCTGTAGCTGTAAATTCTGTTATGAACCTTATATAATGCTGTGGCTTAAGTTTTTTTGTCAAATCAATTTTGTAAGTAATGTTAAAAAACAATACGTAGTCCAAATTAAATTAAACTTAAAAAATGTTTTATTTTAGTTATCTTGGATTAACAGTTCGCAGAAAATGGTGTTCTATGATTTGTATTCTAATTTATTACTGCGGCTGTGTTTAATTTTCATAAAGTTTCAGAACTGAAAAGATGGATATGTGCCAACACCCGAAGTTTTTTTTATCCGTATGGACATAACCGCGAGAATAGCACACTTGATTACTAAGGCTAGTAAAAAACAACTTTGAAGAACAAATTTAATATAATTTTGATAAACACTGTCTTCTTTAACCCATTAAGTGCCAAGAGCGCGATCGCGCTTTTGCTTCCGCACGAACCAATACGATCTTTATTTCATACTTGTCGATATATTACAAAAATGTGTATTCTATTTTTATTACTACACACGTGAAAAATAAAATAAAATTGGTTTTTGAAATCTCTCTCTCTCTAGCTTCACATCCCATGAAGGGATTTTACCGCCCGCACTATGGTTCTCCAGCCATCTCGATGCATCGCTCTCGTCCTCCAGTTTCGACATCCTAGTGCATGTAGATCTTGTTCGACGTCGTCACGCCAGCGTAGTCGGGGTCTTTCTCTACGACGCACACCGGCTGGTTGTTGATGGAACACTTTATTGGTCATCCGTTGTTGTGGGGACCTTGTAACGTGGCCGAGCCATCTCACTCGATTGGATTTGATGAATCCGATAATATCGCAATTTCCAAGAATTTGCTTTATCTCGTGGTTCGTGCGAATCCGATATTCATTGTTCGAGACTTTAATTGGACCAAAGATTGAACAAATGACCTTCCTTTCGAAAGTTGATAACAATCTACAATCGTTAGTGGTCATGGTCCAGCTCTCGCTTCCGACAGCCAGCATAGGTCTTATGAGTGCTTTATAAAGTGCGAGCTTGCACGACTGCGATAGATGTCTAGATCGCAATAATTTTGATTGGGCGTAGAAAACTCGATGTGCGGCAGCTATTCGGGCTTTTATTTCTGCCTGCATGTCATTTGATGATGATATAACTGACCCGAGGTATTTGAAGTTTTCAACGCGATCAAAGATATGGTCACCAATTCCGAGATTTATCATGGAGATGCTCCTGGGTGTTGATACAAATTTGGTTTTGCTACTGTTCACTTTCAAACCAAGTCTTCTTGCGCAGCAATCGAGCAATCTTGCCATGAGCCTGGCAAGTACAACATTAGCCAACACTTTGTAAGCAGTGTTCAATAGAGCTATACCACGATAGTTTTCACATTTAAGACGGTCGCCTTTTTATGCAACGCACATATGAGCGCGGCCTTCCAATTCTCCGGCAACTCTTCTTGGTCCCAAATACAAACGACGAGATCGTATAGACTTGTTGCAAGAGTAGCGCCTCCCAGTTTAATTAATTCTGCGGGGATTCCATCCAGACCGGGTGCCTTGCCGTTTTTCAATCGACTAATAGCTGCGTCTACTTCCTCTGCTGTGGGATATTCGACAAAGACCTCTTCACCTGGAGGAGCTATTGCTCTAATGGGGGTCACGTCGTCATTCCGATTTAGTAGATTTTGAAAGTAGGTTTGCCATACTGAGAGAACATCAGCCACGTTTTTTCTCAATTCTGCATTCCCGTCTTTGATGGCTGTACTTCTTGGGTGGAAGTCTTTAGTGAGATTCCTGGCATTAGCAAAACAGTCCCTTGAATTTCCTACTTCCGCTTGGAAGCTGATGTTTTAAATGCATGACCAATGCATTTAGTCCTGCTCCTGGATGCTAGAAGGAGCTTCTTCGTTGTTGCTGGGCCGCACTAGATAGTTAGTGACAGCTGATTGGTAACTCTTCAGTGACTTTTGGTCTTTTAGAGCATCAACATTCCATCGAACGGTTTTTTGTGCTTATCCGTTGAACGTAGATGACAATTTGCACTTATATTTAAATACGATAAGCATATGATCGCTGTCCATGTCTGCACCCCTGTAAGATCTAACGTCAGATATACTGGTCGAGTGTCTCTTAGACACCATGACGTGATCAATTTGGTTTTCCGTTCTTCCATCATTCGATCTCCACGTTACTTTGTGGATTCTCTTATGTAGGAAAAACGTACTTGATACAACTAAGTTGTACATTAATGCCAGGTCGGTGCCGCGTTGGCCGTTGTTGTTACTAGTTAGGTGCAGGCTGTTAGGACCGATGTGCGATGTATTTTCTGCACTTCTAATGATTTTTGCATTAAAGTCGCACACGATGATTTTAATGTCGTGGTGCGGTATGTTATTGATGACTTCCTCCAGCTCGACAAAGAATAAATCTTTGATGTCATCCGATTTATCTTCGGTGGGTGCATGCACATTGACGATCGTGATGTTAAATTTCTTAGTGCGAAGTCTGACCGTGCACATCCGCATGTTGATCGGGCGGAAATCGATGACATGATGCTTCACGCGCCGATGGATTAGGAAACTAACTCCAAATTCTCCTCCGTTGTGATGGCCTCTGTAGTGAAGAGTGTAACCATTGGTGGTGTCATGGATCCCACTCCCAGACCATCTAAGCTCTTGTAGTGCAAGTACGTCTAATGTGTAACTCTTTGCTTGGTTCGAAAGGTTCTGGAGATCTCCAGGTCTTAAGAGGCTAAGCACGTTCCATGCCCAAGTAGCACAAATGGGTTGGAATAACGTCGTACCGCCGTTAGCCGAATGACTAGTGGTCGGCTAGCCGACGTTGGTACAACGGTATGGTAACGGTGCTACAACGGTATTGGGGAATAAATCTTAGGTTGTTATAACGTCGTAATAACCACTATTTGTCTTTTCAAATGACTGAAGTTTTAGTTAGATGGGAGTCGCTTATACAACTATTACGTTCGTAAAAAAACTAATTTCGTCCGTCATTCGGATTATATTTTGTGGAGAGGGAACTTTTTTTTTAATATATGTAAATAATCGTGCTGTCTTTTTCATAACATTATTTATTTCTTTTTCTTGTTTTATAAAAAAATACAAATGCTAAATGTTCCTATTTTGAAAGGTTCTTTATAAAAATTAAAATTAATAGAATCATTGTTTAACTAATAATTCAAATTTGGTGTTAATTACGGGTTATTTTTTCAAACAAATTTAGTTTTATAGTAAATATGTACCTGTCTCCCAACTCAAAACTTACGGGCTTCCATAATTTCTATATTTTAAAACATAAGTTGGTATTTCAAAAAAATAAAAATAAATAAATATGATTAAATTACTCTTAAAGCAGAGAAAATCTGTTCAAAAACATCCCCGTCATTAAAATTATGATACTATATTAACATATAGTCATGAAAATTATCAAAATAACAAATTTTGTTTTTCAGAAATAAATAATTTTTAATGAAATCTAAAGAAAAAATGGCGAGTTTCATAATGTATATGAAAATGACAAAAAAAGTTATAATAAAGACTCAAAAAACACAAAAAAGTTATTTCAAAATCAAATAAACTATTTTCACAACAAATTTGTCACTCTGGCAACAACTTGGTTATTTTTTTAACTTAATTGTCAAAATTACTTTTTCTATTGACTTTTAGAATTAAGGGTTTGTTTGAGTAAAATTCCACTTGCCGGAAAATTAATGTCGAATGCTTAAATGGCTTCTTTTTTAATTTAAAATGATCCATATTTAATTATTTATAAATAATAAATTTTTGTACATTTGACGTTTATCGATAAATAATATTCTCGATAAAATTGTCAAGCAAGTCAACAAAATTTTGATACGTGAAAAATGTTATTTCGTCGTCGTGCAAATGGCAAATAACTTATTTAAGTTAGATTTCAGTTTTTAAATGACAATAAAGTCGCCAACTTGTCATTAAATATCGGGTAAAACGACCGGTAAACTAAAGAGTCGGCACGTGGATAAATAATGACCATTAAGTTACAGTAGTCGGATAATAGTTAGAAAATGTGAAATAAGTTGGGAAACTCGATAAAAAATAACTTGATAATGACTGGTAAAAGATACCGTCGTATGGTGGTCGAACCGACCGATAGATAAGAAATTTTAGTATTAAGTTCAAAATGTCTAATTTTTCATGTTTCTAGCGGTTGCACCGACGTCGGGATTTGGTCATAAAACTATAAAGTTATTTGGTGCTACTTGGGTGTTTCCATTTTTAAAGCGTTGTCCGTGTACAATTTCCAAGGTCGATTTTGTAATGAATCCGATATGGTAATCAGAGGCCTTTGGTTAGGGTTCATAACTTAATTGTTTTTATGAGGGAAGGTTGTTGGCCTGCCGCTCAACCCGCTTATTACGTGTGTGGGTCACGTACTGGTGAGAATCTTAAGGCATTCAGTCCTACCTTGAAACACATTTATATAGCGAGCCGCTTGATACAAGACAGACGCCCGCCTCAGCCGCCCCTAGCCTGAAGAACAGACGCTGGTTTGGTATTGGTTTTAGGGCGCCAATAACCCGCTCTGACATGTAGTGTCCTTGACTATAAACAGGATTTAGTCTGCTCGTCTCCACTACACCGCCTGATTCATTTAGCGTTACCCAGGGAGCATCGTCAAGGAGGTATGAATCTCGGACTTCGCCCCCCCCCCTCCCCCGGTTTTCGAAATACTTTCGTAAATAAAATGCTTCAAAAAAATGAAATATATTTTTAAATTTTTATGTTCTTCTATAGCAGCATGACACTTTTAGCTATAATTCTCTAAAAATTATGTTGGCACTCAAAGGGTTAATCAGAAAACGTTATTCTCTCAAATATTTTAGAAAACGAACAAGGACAAACCAACTGTTCCTAATCTTTTAAGAATGTGCCCGTTTATTCGTAAATTCCATACTTTTCACCTTGCGGAAATTGTAAAAATTCCTGCGGAAACTGATTTTTTTGGTACAGTGATTTCCGCTGAATTTCACTAGTATCTCCAAATTTATAGAAAAAACTAACGAATGAAGTTTCGTCCAGATTAGTTAATCTCCGTTTGGACTGTAGAGTCGAATTTTGGCAGAAAAAACAGTTTTTCTTGTCAAGAATCGCAATTTCCGCCTAAATTTTTTACAACTAATATTGTTTGCAAAAACGAAAGAGATCTTATGGAAGACTTCCGGTGGACCAATTTCGGCTAAAACTCATTGTCACTTAGGGAGATCAATAACTGCACGAAATCACAGTCATCAACACACAAATACACACTCTCTAAGAATGAGCGGTTCTCTAGCTACTTGTCAGCAAGAACAAAATGTTAAGGGCGATATTCGAAAACGAATCCTCGTTCAGTTCAATAAAGGAAAGTTTAGCTGAAGGAAGGGAACAAGCAGGCTCCCGATAGTTGAGATCCAGCAACTGCAATATTACATCCGTGGCAAACTTGCATGTGGAATGTAAGACGCGATGACGAAAACGCTGGAATTACCAATCATTGCTTTGATGATTTCAAACATCCGAAATATGTAATAAAAGCAAGTATATTATGGTTTTATTGCGGCTGAACCTTGTAAAGCCGCATTTTTCTTTTCGACTATAGATTATCGATTTTTTCTTTTTGATTACAGAACTTCATTGAACTGGCTGCTCCGGCTAGCTTGACAACTCATTCTAAGAACCTAATTTTTCAGTACATTTTCGCTGATTTTGAGCTCTATTTCACGAATAACTCCAGCAACGTTGTGCTGATTGATCTTTCGCGGCACTAAACAAGAAGTCTATTGCGTCAGATCGTAGTTGTGAGAAAAACATTACCAAAATGGCTGATTACGATAATCGGATTTAGAGTAAAACCTTTTCTTCAATTTCTGTCCAAAAAAAACATTGCTCCATAACGCTCTAACAAAATGAGCCAATAATGCTCCAATGAGCCAATAATAAACTCTACAAACCATACTAAACTGTTACCCGCTGAGGATGCATTGGATTGCCTACGTTGACGTGTGGGTTTTCCGAACCCAAAATTTGGCAATCTTACTTGTTTAGATAGCCGTTTAAATAAGCATTTTTAAAATTTCGCACTGTTTCGTCAACATAACACTCACGTTGAAAATACGTTTTTGTTTTTCATATTGCGTTCTTATCGATAGTTCGAGCGGGAAGTAGCTGTCAGTGTAAAAATAACAAATGATTTTAAAAGAAACCGCTAGATAGCAAAACCCTTACATGTTAGAAATTAAAAGCCACGGTGATGCAGCAATTCTTAGAAGAGTAGAAGTTAGCCGACCTAATGCTTAGTCGTAAAAGATAGCCATGGAATGAGAAATCACGATTTTAACTCGGAAAAGCATGAAGGCAGAAGGAAATATAAACATTTATGCTGTGTACCTAGATGACATCGGAAATAAAAAGCATCATACTCGCTCCCGAACTCAAAATCAATCAAATTTCGCGAAATGCTTTATGCCCCGCCTATTAATTCCACACTCGAGTTGAAATATTTTTAACTTTGATGTTGTTTTAATACATTCAGTACGATACCATGGTATTTTTTCCGAACTAACTCGCGATGTCATGTACGCAGTCTTAAGGCGTAAAGATACAGAAAATTTTCAATAAGCTTACTGAAAGAAGTTCATCGGTGTAGTGTGTAATGTGATTTAATATACTAGAAAATTTGAAATTTTCGAAACTAAATTAATAAAATGTTTTGTAATTTTTGAGTTACCCACTTTCCCATTGATCGATTGCTGGTTAAATCAACGTCGATGTTAAGAAATTCTAATTTTATACAATTTTTTAAAATATCTAAATAAAATTGTTTCATTTTGCTATAAAGGATATGAATTTGTGTGCTTTCCGATTGAAATATTTTATTTGTATCGTTTAATAATTTTATAATATATGGAAGGAACAATAAATACAGCTTGTTAATAGGATTCACCAAAAAATTGTAAATGTCACCGGCGTTAGAACTATGTAATTCTTCAAAATCGTGCAACGCGAAATAATGTTTCAATGCTTCCCACTGCTCTAAAATTCTATTGATTACCATTTCATAAGATAACCAACCACCGAGTAGTACTCAATCCTAGCAACTTGAGATTTTCTAAATTGAGGTATTCCTGAAATTTTTTGTAAGCTCCTTTACACTTCGGGCTATGTGCAAAATGATTTATATGTTTTTAAATGTTTTTTCAATGTTACTCTGCAATTGTTTGATTACAGTTGAGGCGCACAAATGTAAGCTGTGACATGCATATCTAAGTAGAAATAAATTTGGATTTATATTTCGAAATTTAGATATAACACCGTTTGTGTACCCTGTCATGACTGATGCGTTATCTACAGCTACTGAAATTACATTTTTTTATAGGAATTTGAGAATGCTCTAGTTGTTGCTGAATATTATTAAAAATATCGTATGCCGTTGAATCAACCAATTCTACCAAACCTAAGAAGCTATCTGACACCGTACATTTGGTTTCGTCGAAAAACTGGGCGATAATGACCAAACATTTGGCACATATGTGGTTTCGTCTATGATTAACGCAATTCGGTTCTTATGGGAAGTTGATTGTGTATAAGTAGGTATCGATTATCATAATTGTTGTCACACAGATTGTGACGCAAAGATGGAAGAATTTCCTACGATTGTGTATCTAATTCGAGAGTGCTGAAATAGACCAATACACAGAACAATCACAATACACCATTACAATTGAAAAAACCAAAGTAAAAATATAAAAATTCGTGAATTTGAAAAGCTAATTGTTAAAAAATAGAATATATATGGAAATGTGAAAGAATCAAATTTCGTACGCTACGAAGTAATTCGCTAGTAGTACAACTACATTGTATTGTTCTATATATATATATATATATATAGACAATATTTCAATTTAATAATACAAAATCAGTCGTCGCGACCTGATGAGAAGACTGATTTTTCCAAATCATTAGTCTCATCTGTTCGAAACTGATTGTTCTGATTCTTACACATTAGCCATCTATAAGTCTAAAATTCAAAAAATTATTTTCTGTTACTGAAGATTCACAAGCAAATATTGCTGAAACCAAAATCGGCCTCTAATATATTATTTTTCAAAGATAAGAGGACTTTGCCAAAGCAAACAGCTTTTCTTGTACTGATTACATATATGTCCAAGAGAATTGTAAAGATTTTAACGTTACGTTACGTGTATAGTATTTTATTTATTTTTTAACATATGAAAACAAAATTTTTTATCAAAAATGTAGTAGATTTGAAAAAATATGTACTGAAATTGTTTACTGATGGAAAAGTAGTAGATCTGCTACAATTGTAGAAAAATGACACCCCTTAAATCAATTATTGGCATAGATTAACCAAACCTGAATCGCCATCGCATGGTATGACCGAACAAGAAATAATAAAGACACGTTATGGTCTAATTAAATTCCCAATGGTTGGTTTCACTCTTTCTCGCTATATCATTGAAGCAGAACCCAAACCGAAAATAGATTCAAACCCCAATTTAGACGCAAAACATAATCGTATGACAAATGAGTTCGAAGTTGACAATAATTTATTTAAATTGTTGTGATTGAGAAATGCGATAGTTCAGTGTTTATTATAAAGTGGTGTTTGTATATTTTATAAATTTAGTTAAATTGTGTTATTAAAATTATGCATCAAACTTGCTAAAACTGGATAAATTTTGTATTATTGAATAAAAATTTGCTTAAAAATTTTTGTTTTACTTTATAAAATCCATCCTTGAACAATATATTGAATACTAATATTGAAAAAATGGAATATAACAGTGAAAATTTAAATACTGATGGCACTATTACGGCACCTTTGACAGAGGATAATACTGTAATAGTGGCTATGATGTCATCAGCTACTACTTGCTTGCTTTTAGCAGCTGCCATAGAAGCAGCAGAAGAAGAATCAAAACTGAAGCGAAAATGCTAGATTAAAGATTTCAGAAAATCGCGAAAGGAATTTGGCAACATCTAAAACCTTATGAAAGAGCTGAAGCCAAACCCACCCGACTATAAAAATTTTTACGAATGGATGAAGACTTTCAATTTTATTTATCAATGATCGGACAGAAATTGAAAAAAAAACACGCTTATGAGGAATGCCATTTCACTGGAAGAAAATTGTCCGCTACCTTGCGATTCTTAGCAACGGAAAAAAATTTATTGAATTGACTATAATTCTACATTGTTCAAATCATTCCTGGCCGAAGCAATTATAGAAGTATGTGAGGTTATATTTAAAAATTTAAAGGACACATTTTTGATTGATTGATTGGACTGTAGAACCAAGTACTTGACAAGTGTCCCGGTTAACGCCGGGCCTATTCCTACAGCCTGTTTACACATAACAATAGGAGGTACAGGAAAGGTTTTTTTTTTTTTTTTTTTGGGACAGAACGACCCGGTTTCAGACACCTAGCGATCGTACGGCACAACACAATTCTAATCTACTGCTAATCTACGGAGGAGGGATAAAGGTTTAATAGGTTTAATGGATAACGAAGATATTGGTCTTCAACAATTGCTTCTTTAAATCAGCAACCTGACAAAACAATATTATTATTTCACGAGCATCTGGAAATTCCCTGAAATATAATTCAACATTAATACTTTCCAGCTTCCTAAAACAAAATTGATTGATTAATTCACTCCGAATACAGTCACCTAGGTAATTCGATAGTTAGTAATACAAACACAACACAGTTCTAAACTACACAATCATCAATTAATATATTAAAGAAATATTATTCCACAAACATCTTAAGACTCCTGAATTTTAATTCTTCATTAATGTTTTTCGTCTTCCTAAATAATACAAACATTTATTGATTAATCCTCCTAAAACTCAACAACATACAATAGAATTTCCTGAAATCATATTTATTTGAATTATATTAATAATAAAACTAAACTGAAATCCAGTAGCATTTAAAAATTATACTGCAAACATGGTTGGGCTGTATAGTATTGCCATCAGTCTCGAAATAATGTAAAAATTTCAAAATTTAGTAAAATATTATAAATTCCATCTTAAAAAATACGTCTATTGCAGATTCATCCAAACAACCAATCGACAAATTCAATGTAAACCTCTCGAAATAATGTAAAAATTTCAAAATTTAGTAAAATATTATAAATTCCATCTTAAAAAATACGTCTATTGCAGATTCATCCAAACAACCAATCGACAAATTCAATGTAAACCTCCGTCCTGCTGGCCACAAGTGGCGAAACGCGCACAAAACGACGAAAATGAAACCTCTTTATGATTCTTATCATGCTTTTATTATGCTCTCCCGAAAACAAAACTCAACCCAAAATCTACATGTAAAAAAACGGCCTTGAATCCTTTATCTCATTTTCGTTTGGGTTAGTGCAGCTACAATGGGTTTAAATATATAAGAAACCACAAAAATATACATACCATCCACACATGTATACATAAGTCTACATGCAAAACCAACAACAATTAACATATCAAATTTATTCATCCGTTCCACCCTGGATTCAAAAGAAGCACTGGTTCACGTTTTAAAATAAGTCGTAATAGATTTTTTATTGCTAATTTAAAACCTTATTTAAATATAAAACCAAAATGTTTTTGTATTGTTTAAATCTACTCTCTCGAAAAAAAAAGAAAAAAAAGTTTAACTAAAAATTTTTAAAATTAAATTTCAAATTTAAATTAAAATAAAATAATTAAATTTTTTATTTTACTTGCAACCGGTTTCAAAGGAAAACGGGGAAAGAGACGAAAAAGAAGGTGTTTCTTTGACATCCCGTGTGAAACGGGCGATCGTTGGTTTTGTTACATCCCTGCATATACACACCATATACATCTAAACGCCCAGAAAACACACTCATAACTATGTATATTATTTAAGTAGATTATTTGATGCTACACACAAATCTATATACGAAGTATGAAAAGTGCATAAATAAAAATAAAAATATGTATGTATGTATGTATATATTATATAAATATGTAAAAAAAGGAAACTTCTCTGATTTAACTATTA
This sequence comes from Nephrotoma appendiculata, assembly GCA_947310385.1. Lineage (NCBI taxonomy): Eukaryota > Metazoa > Arthropoda > Insecta > Diptera > Tipulidae > Nephrotoma > Nephrotoma appendiculata. The sequence goes on from OX371225.1 coordinate 87,452,400, forward strand.
TGCGACTACATACATAACCAGTTTATCGAAACATTAAAACGAAATATATCCCATTATAAATATTTCAACTCGGGTTTTATGTATATAAACACATTTCATCATACACATCACTTTACTCGTCACTTTACTTTTTATTTGAAACCCACTATGTATATTATGTACACTTAGTAATTCAAACACAAATGTGCATTTACGCATTCACGAAATGGTATCAGAACATATACGGAAATAATTGTATATATTACGTATATGTTCTACACAATTTCACGCGCAATACACAAATTAATACTTAAAACACTAGGTGTACGTCACATCTCTTAATCACTTATTTATAATGTATAAAACACATTGATTAATAATTATTTATTTATTATTTACACACACAAAAAAAAAAAAATATTTAAATTAAATGAAGGAGCGACAACAAAACACGTCTACTCCGTTTCATATCACTTTTCGTCACCAAAATTTAAAGGACACATTTTTAAAGGTAAATTAAATTTTAACTATTCAATATTAAACAAATTAACAGAATATAAAATTTCGTTTCAGTTTCCGACAACCGAACAAGAGTGGTCTAAAATCGCTGACGATTACAGCTTGAAATGGCAATTCCCAAACTGCTTAGGCGCCCTCGATGGGAAGCACATAGCATTCCGATCAGCAAAACAAGTTGTGTCATTATTTTATAATTATAAGGGGTATCATACGAGTAGTATTGTACTACTTGCTCTTGCAGATGCCTATGCCAGATTTATTTGTATTGACGTTGGCTGCAATGGTAAGATTGGGGTGGTGTATTGCAACGCTCAAATTTCATGTATATTTTAAATCAACCGGAGAAAAATTTGCCGCCGAAAAAGTTAATTGGAAATTCAAGGTTATTGCCACATATGTTTGTTGCTGATAATGCCTTCGCCTTAACAGAAAATATATTAATACCATACCCATTCACAACTACGGACGAATGTAAAAAAACATAGAATAGTCGATTAAACAGAGCTCGGCATAATATTGAACACCTTTGTGAAATTTGCCCGAAATCCCGAAAAATGATTATAGTTTAATATGGCAATCCTGATATATTTTAATGAGACTATCACGAAAAAAAACTATCTAAAAGAAGTAATATCCTATATTTTCACGATAGTAAAGTAAAAACAAAAATTATTTATACAAAATTAAAAATTTATTATTTGTTTTTATAGAAAATAAAAATCTAGTAAATAATAAAACGAAAACCTAATCGAATTAAAAGCTTTGTGAAAATAAATATGAATTAATAAGTAGAAATGAATTCACTGATATGCATTAATATAAATTAATTAACGAGCACGGCTTTCGTAGATAATAAAACAACCTTTAAAGTAGCAAAGTAAGAAAAAAATTCTATAAGCCGTTTGTCAGATATAGTGCTCTGAAGTCGACCTAGATATTAATTAACGAGCACGGCTTTATGCGGCTTTCGTAGATAATAAAACCACCTTTGAAATAGCAAAGTAAGGAAAAAATTCTATTAGCCGTTTGTCAGATATAGTGCCCTGAAGTCGACCTAGATATTAATTAACGCTTTGGAGATATCTTGTGGAGTGGTATAGTTATGGTGAGACTAATTATCCACTTCCTGTTGTGAGATCATTCATCTCACATATTCGGACCATTCATTCAAATTTTCACCATTGTCATCATTCATAAAATGCATGTAAAGGTACGACATTTATGATTGCAAGAACGCGGAAATTAAAGTTGGCAAATTCAACTAAAATACTTCATCACCAAAAATTAGGAAATAGTTAAAAAATCACTTATGCTAAATCTCGAAGCATAGCAAAATTAACATTTCCATAATTTTGTAAATAATACAAAATTCTTAAGCGCGACCTTGTACTATATATTTTGCATATGAATGACAATGACAATAAATAGGAAACATACAGACATAAACATAAAATATGTTATACATTTTATATTTTAAACCAAAACATTTTATTTTATATAATTAAGCATTATATGTTTTCATATATTGTAAATACGGAAGAAATTTACTTCTGGAAATTGTAGTATATAAGGTAAATAGTTTTAATGTTAAGATTAGTGGTGAATAAATACTTAAAATGTACAGTATCAGTAGAGTCAGTATTAAGTAGTTGAGTGAAAGATATATTGATCTTAAATTAAAGTTATATAAGTGCAAAGAATAGAATATAAAATTAAATTATAAGTTATACTATAAATATACTACAATATATATAATTCAAATCATTAACAAAATATTAATGTGTTTAAGATTTTATTTAAGTTTGGTGAGTATAACTATCAGATTAACCAAAAGATAGTATTTGATAATTATATTAACTCGTAATCCATAATTCATCATAACCCAATATAACAAACATACAGAAATATATACCATTATATCATATTTACATCATTGGCGCTGTAGCTTTTGAACCTTTCGCGATTAGAATTAAGTTAAAAATCTCTCAAAACCACAAACCCGATTCAAATTAATGAATCGCATATAAAAACTCTATGAGCGGTACAGAATCGTCACCCTTCAGTAGATCCCCAGACCGAGATTATAGACGCACTCGAGCCCAAACCCATTCCAGATCGCACACACCACCAATCCTTCCACCTAAACCAACTAAATTTAAACGCCAAAAATCCCTCCACTCAACACCACTGATACTCAAAGACCAACATTTGCACCTCCACCTCCACCACCTCTTCCAAAATTCTCATTAGAAATTGTTACGACACAAACATCATCAAAAACCATACAACCTTACACACCCCCAAATCAAACTCCAATCAAATCACCAATTATACCACCAAAATCACCACAAAAACCCCTCGAAACTAATTTAAACCCAGAAATGACACCACAAGAAGCACTACAACTACAACAAAACGTCTCAAACTCAGTCCCAGAGTTCAGCGGAGAAAATATAAATAGACGAACAGACGATCTCTTCAGATTCACAGCAACAGCCGACAGTATATACAACAATTTAATAACAGAAGCCGAAAAGAACAAATTTACCACACTTATAAAATTAAGACTGACTGGTGAAGCGTTCACAAGAATTACACATAGGAACATCGATGACTATCCAACACTAAGGGACACACTTAATAACATGTATTCTAAAACGTATTCGTTAGCCGAGTTAGAAAAAGGATACACTAATATCCAACAGAAATACGGCGAAACTGCACGCAATTACGGATACAGACTATTAGAAGCCCTACAACAATACAAGACAGGCTTCAAAACAAAATTCAAGTTAAACCAGATCGACCCATCATATGAAGAACTCCTCGAGTCAAATTCTGTACAGATATTCAAAAACGGACTAAATAACACAATCATAAGAGAAAAAATATTCACGTCAACAGCTAAAAACATAGAAAACATAATTAACGAAACAGAAATCATAGAAAGTATGCTCGCCACAACCCCAACCAATCATACAATACATGACATAACAGAAAAACCGCTACCAATCTACAATCACAGTTCACAACCAATCAATCGACTAATCATATGCAATTACTGCAATCAACCGAATCACACATGGAACAGATGCCGCACACGCATCAATCACGAAAAGACGAGTAGAAACACAAATCTAACCCAACAATACCAGCCACAATTCAAAAACCAAACGTACCAACCAAAAAGTGCATATTACAATCCAAATCGACCACAATTTCCTAACAAACAATATCCACAACAAAACAATCAATTTAATACATTCAATCATCAACAAAACCGAAATAATTTCACCCCCACACAACATCAAACACCTCCCAGACCAAACCCCCAAATAAATAGATACACACCAAAGTATTGTTCCCACTGCAAAACAACCACGGGACACACATTTGATGAATGTCGTAGCAAATTTTTCAGCAAAAACTTCAACCCAACCAATAACCAATTCCATCCATCCGCACCTCCCGATACCCAAGATTTAACCAATAAATTTAACAATATGCGTATCAATATGATATACCCGCAACCAATACAAAATTTAGAACAAATAAAACATTATAATCAGGGAAACTCCAACGGATCCGACCAGTAACCGGAGAGACACTGAAATCGGATCCTTTACCACTTCAACCAATGCTAAATCAAATGGAATACGAGCACACATACCCTCTCCAAATAAGCATTATCCCAAATATATATCTACAGAACCACTACCCATCAAACTACAACGAATCTCACATAAACCAAACAGAAACCTATTCTCGACAATTAACAACTGAACATCAATTAAACCTAAATATCCACAAACCAAATCATAAATCAATAACCAATCAACCATTAATCGAATCATCAAACAACCAATTAGGCCCAGACGCCATCCCATCATATTTAGACCATAAGCAAACCCATAACACAATAAACCAATTATCAAAAAATCAAACAGGCCCAGACGCCGTTCAAACAAATTTAGTATATAAGCAACCGAGCCCAGACGCTCATAACATAATCAACCAATCATTAATCAAATTATCAAACGATCAATCAGGCCCAGACGCCATTTCAACAAATTTAGTTTGTAAGTACACGAGCCCAGACGCTCATAACATAATCAACCAATCATTAATCAAATTAACAAACGATCAATCAGGCCCAGACGCCATTTCAACAAATTTAGTTTATAAGTACAAGAGCCCAGACGCTCATAACTCAATTAACCAATCATTTAATCAATTACCTTACAATCAACTAGGCCCAGACGCCATTTCAACAAATTTAGTTTATAAGTACACGAGCCCAGACGCTCATAACTCAATTAACCAATCATTTAATCAACTACCTTACAATCAACCAGGCCCAGACGCCACTTCAACAAATTTAGTTCATAAATACACGAGCTCAGATGCTCATAATATAATAATCAACCAAATATCAAATCTACAAAATAATAATCATCAAAAGACAGAAACCTCTTCAACATACCTAGATAATAAGTTAACAAGTCCAAAGACACAAATTACAAACAATAAACTATCAAATATACCATACAACAATAATTTAAACCCAGATAATAAGATAATGAACTCAAACGATCAAATTATAACCTATCAACCATCAAACGATTCGAATAACTCATACCCAAACCCCAATACATTTTCAACACGTTCAGTTACTAATCACATAAAACAAAACAATTATTCGAGAATAGACGACCGTTCATCAAATCCAATCCATAACCAAGCATTCCCAAACATCGAAAATGAACCTCATAATAACCAAATTAAAGATCCACCTCATCAAATAGATAATCATACAAATTCAAACACCCCTTCAACAAATTTAGATAACAAACCTAAAACTCCAAACACTCACAATCCGAATTTCAATACAGAAAACCAATCATCCGAAAATCCAACAAATTCAAACTCTAACACCCAAATTAACCACATACCAAATTTAACAAACATTTACCCGAACCAAAAATCAATTGATCAAATCAACAAGTCAATGAAATCAGACAAATACAACCTCTTAGACCAAAAATTTGACGAAATAGAAGAAAATATTTTGACAAACCTCTTATATCCCGAAATAACTATGACAATAAACTCATTATCTAGATACAAAACAAGTAGAGACACCTTATCGCCCATAATAAAACAAGACAATTATTCGATTATAGACACCCCTTCAACACAGTTAATCCATAAGCTCGCAAACCAAAACACTCTAAGCCCACCTTTCAGCCTCAGAAATTCAAAAACCAATAATTATTCTCAAAATCCTAATAAGAATAGCATGAATAATACTCCATCATCCTACATCCCAGATTCCACATACCAGTACACAAATTACAAAATTAGAAAAAAACAATACCAAATTTCTTTGATCTTTCCAAACAATTCACTTTTAACCAACTCGAAAACTAACAAATTTCAAAACTAGATCTTTCCAAACCTCTATTAACCAACTCCTAAACTAACGAATTAACTCTTAAAACCCAATATTTTTTTTACGCTTGCATACTTACGCAAAGCACACTTTTTTCTTCTCACAATAATAAATACACTAACAAACGTGAGATGAAACAAGAAAATTTCTACTAACATATTAACCAACTAACAAATTAAACTCCGAAATCGAGATGAATCAGAAAAGTTACAACACACAATAATCAATTACCAAAATGAAGCAGAAGTAAATATACCTCAACAACAATAAGAAAATCTAACTATCATCAAAACACACACCATCATCAAAACCAACATCAAATGAACATCGAAACAGCATCAAAAACGCAGTGAAACAAGCATCAAACCAGCATCAAAAGATTAACGAAAATGAGCATCAAAACATCAGTGAAACCACATCGAAAACGAGTTTCGAAACACTATTAAAACTTCTTCAAAACAGCATCTAATACCACATCAATACAGCGTCAAACAAAATCGAATCGAAAGACAGCATCAAAACAACACAAAAAAGCATCAAAATTGTATTGAAAATTCATCAAATACACCAGACAGACACTCATCTCACACCATCATAGAACATTTATCACAACATCCAATATCAGTCGAATACAGCAATACAACATACATTAGTCGAAGCAATTTCAGAACAAAGATTGATCAACATCATACTCCCATGTATGTATGTATGAGAAAAGCAGCAGCTCAAACAAAACTAAATCAAAATAAAGACGAGAAAAGCTCTCACACCCTAGTATATAAGAAACAAATCAAACGAGTCCAGACACTCATCAAACAAAGACGAAACCAGCTCTCGCAACCTAGTATGTAAGCAACAGAAAAAAATGAGTCCAGACACTCATCAAGCAAACTAAACGAGTCCAGACACTCACAGAGCCCAGCCACTAAATAATAAAATTAACATCCCGCAAACAAAGCAATAATAAATTCAAACAACAATTTAAAGTATCTCAATGTCAATCCAACGCCACTAACATAAAACAAAAGAAAACCTAGAAGAAACAAAGAAGAAGCGTGACCAGAATCCAGAAAACAACAAGTTCATCAACAATCAACAATCAAATAAGTGCCATCCCTACAATTCCGATGCGCAGCATTAATTAATCGACTATCGACCAAAATCTACCAATACAAATCTCGATACAAAATCAACATCAAGCAAAACTAAAATTACAAAACGAAGATGCACAATGGGAAATCATCATCAATCAAATTCAGTCATTACATGACACACAAATCTACCAATACAAGTCACGATGTACCATCAAGCAGAATCTATTATTACAAATCAAGATGCACAACATACATTCATCAAGTTTATCACCAAGCAAATTCTACAAATACAAACCAAGATGCACAACAAAAATTCATCACGAAGTAATCATTACAAAAATTCATCATCAAGCAAGCCACAAATCACGATGCACACGCAAATTCCATCTTCCAGCAAAACCAGTTATCATTACGATGCACAACAGATTCATCATCAAACTTCTAAGCAAAAACCAACTTTTTATTTCTTACCAAAACAAATTAACAAAAAATTCGGAACAATTTTTAAAATAACTTTTTCTTATCTCGAAACTATTAACAATCGAGTAAGAACAAGATCACCAAAATTAAAACTTTACTAATTTAGAACTAAGAGTAGTAATTTTAAGATAATTTAAGTATTAAAGAAAAATGAAAACATATAATAATCTGATAACAAAATGCACTCAAATAACATACACATACACACTAAATCTACAACTAAAGAAGTTTCCATCCGAAAACTTCTCTCCCGCGAGAAGGAGGTGTTGTGAGATCATTCATCTCACATATTCGGACCATTCATTCAAATTTTCACCATTGTCATCATTCATAAAATGCATGTAAAGGTACGACATTTATGATTGCAAGAACGCGGAAATTAAAGTTGGCAAATTCAACTAAAATACTTCATCACCAAAAATTAGGAAATAGTTAAAAAATCACTTATGCTAAATCTCGAAGCATAGCAAAATTAACATTTCCATAATTTTGTAAATAATACAAAATTCTTAAGCGCGACCTTGTACTATATATTTTGCATATGAATGACAATGACAATAAATAGGAAACATACAGACATAAACATAAAATATGTTATACATTTTATATTTTAAACCAAAACATTTTATTTTATATAATTAAGCATTATATGTTTTCATATATTGTAAATACGGAAAAAATTTACTTCTGGAAATTGTAGTATATAAGGTAAATAGTTTTAATGTTAAGATTAGTGGTGAATAAATACTTAAAATGTACAGTATCAGTAGAGTCAGTATTAAGTAGTTGAGTGAAAGATATATTGATCTTAAATTAAAGTTATATAAGTGCAAAGAATAGAATATAAAATTAAATTATAAGTTATACTATAAATATACTACAATATATATAATTCAAATCATTAACAAAATATTAATGTGTTTAAGATTTTATTTAAGTTTGGTGAGTATAACTATCAGATTAACCAAAAGATAGTATTTGATAATTATATTAACTCGTAATCCATAATTCATCATAACCCAATATAACAAACATACAGAAATATATACCATTATATCATATTTACATCATTCCGAAGGAACCTAATATTCAAATAAAACAAATTTACTTACATTTTTATTTTTATTAATTCACATTCTAAATTATATATGTATTATTCTCTCTTTAATTATGAATTATTTACAGAACAGAATTTTGAACACTGTTTTTTTTCAGTGATGAATTTGAAGTTTGAAGAAATTTGCTAGTACGCCATTATTTTCAAGGATGTTTCTATAAATTTGAAGTTTGGACAGGCCTGAAAATAAAAACAAATTTTTAATTTAATTAATTACATCTTAAAATTTTACGATATGCAAACTTACCTGTTTGTTTATTTATTATATATTTTGGTGGTTTTATTATCTACGAAAGCCGCATAAAGCCGTGCTCGTTAATTAATATCTAGGTCGACTTCAGGGCACTATATCTGACAAACGGCTAATAGAATTTTTTTCTTACTTTGCTATTTCAAAGGTGGTTTTATTATCTACGAAAACCTCATTAATATGAGTTGGCTATTTCTTTACAAACAATTAATAGATCTTTTCTTGTGGATAATTATTTCATTTGTCTAATTGTTGTCTAATCGTGGATTCATTTACTTTACTTTTACTACTTATTTTTTCCGGGATGATATATAAAAGATTAGTGATCGTCGGATTTTTAGGGATGACATTGTAAACTGTCATGATATTACAATCTTGTGTTTTGTCGATGAATTTTTCGGGTTTTATTCACAGACATTACTGAAATTTTCTGTTTTGGAATTTTTTTTGGGATAACAACAAATATAAAAATGTCATGATACTAAAAATATTTCGGGATGACACTCAAAACTAGCGTAATATAGTAAATTTTTCGGGATGACACTGAAATATGTCGCGATACTCGTCTTTTAGTGTTGCCATCGCACTTCTTCGGGATATTTTTCGGGCTAACTTCACAGACATATATTGAAGGTGCTTTCGGAATATTGAGCAAAAAATTCCAAATTCTTCAAGCCACAATAAAATTACACCAGGAGAAAGTTAAAAAAATTGTGCAATGTTGTTGCGTACTGCACAATTGTTTAACAACCAGAAGCCGTGAGTACGCCGAAGAGACTAAAAGTTTCACATCCCAACAGTTCAACAACTGGCGAAGCTGTCCGACAAAATTTAATAGAGTATTTTAATATTGAAAGGGCAATTCTATAATTCTTACTTATTATTTATAGGTATGTAAGCCAAAATAACAAAAAATTTATAGATATATTGTCAAATAAAAATATTTAAATATATAATGTTTATGTGTGAAACTAACTTTTAGTGTTTTACTCACAGTTTCTTTCTAAAGTGGTTTTAGTTTTTTGTGTAGTAATTATACATACAGAGAATTTGTTTTAAAGTAAATAAAACATTTTATTATTTACTAGCAATTCATAATTAATAAAAGTGAAATTCAATTTTATTTTTAATTACAATAATTATTTACTTAGTCGCGAAACTCATCTTTTTCAATATAATCAAACGCGTTTTCCATTGCCAAGTTAAGTATATTTTTTGATGGTGTAGTTTCTTTAGCTATGTTAGCTTGTTTTATTATTTTATTATCTAATATTTTAATTTTATTTTTAAAAGTTGGACCTGAGAAACAATAAGGTGTTGAACTACTTGAAAATGGAATAAACGTTGATGTAGACTGAAAATTTGTATGTTAGTTGTCTATCGGTTGGTATTCTTCTATATCACTTTGTTCTTGAAATCTTGAATTACTATTAAATTCTTGTGTATTGAAAGAACCATGTTACGCACACGGAAAACCGTACTACTCGCCAAAGTAAAGTGTCACAAAAATTCCAGTGTGGGTGTGAATTCCGACTAAAAAGAGAAAAAATTAAATTGGAAAGAAGGTGGAATTGCGTCGGAAACTCGAGATTTTTCCATACGCTTTTCTATAGTGATTCTCAATACGTTTCTGCGCGAAAAAGAACAGATTTGGTTAGTATTTTTCACATAAAACTTGAATTCGAAATAAAAGATTTTATTACTATTTGTTTTTGTGAAGGTAATTATTATTTTTTATTTAATTAAACATACATAGAAAATTTATTTATATATTTAAATTTCATAAATTGTGTTTTGTATTGCATCCGCCACGTGCTACCCGATTATTAATCTTCGGCATTTTGAGATCTTGAAAAAAAATGCATTGATAATTTACATACCTTTTTAGTCCAAATTTGTACATCGCGATCACTAAACAAGCTAATAATTATTATTATATACTTAAATTTAAAATTATTTACTTTAACAAGTCGAAAAACATTATAATGAAACACAACACTTTAAAAAAAAACTGATTGTGTAGTGCAACCGTGCTCGTCGACTTGTCAGAAGAAACTGAAAATAAAAGATACAATCGAAACTTATAAAACGAAAATAATATTACCGCGAAACAGAAAGAGAAAGACAATTATTGTTCTCCAAAATCGATATTTTTGTGTTTTTGATATTTTGTAGTACGGAATTTAAAATGGAATTAAAACAGTTTTTTCCACAAAGAAAAATTGCATACTGGGAAGTTGCAACATTCTCGGCAAGATAATTGCTTGTCAAATGGAACTGGTAGAGGCTTAAAATAAGTTTCCTTCTGCAGCTCCTCTTTAATTTTTCTAATGCTGCAAAATTTCTAATTTCAAATCGTCGAAATTATGTTCGATTTCAATTTTTATTAGCTCATTGCAAATGTAGCGATAAAATTCTTCCTCTTTTGATGTTTGTTTTAGTGGCTGTTCGATCATTTTCTTTGCAAATGAGAGTACATATATCGCTTTGCTGTGAAGGTCTTCCGATTTTTTAATTTTCCTTCTCTGAAAATATTAAAAAAATTATCTTATAATTTACATCTAAATTTCATTGTATAAAACAATAATAAAAATTATCATTTTATTTTAGTTTCCACAACCGAACAATACATTTTTCATACTGTTTTGGTGCACTCAGTGGAAAATACATAGCATTTCGACCATCTCATTTGATTTTTGGTGATTGGTTTGGCTTTTGGATTTTGGGTTGTGATATTAATTTTTATAAATTTTAATTAAGATTTTTATGTAACTCACTCTTGGTGTTTTAGCTTCGAACACTTTTTTAGAAGAATCGGTACCATCTACTACTCCAATCTGAAAATATAAAAAAACATAAATAAAACAGAACATCAATTTATATCTACAAAAATTAATGTTCGATCAACTTACATATTCTACATCTATATTCGATGAACTTTCTTCTGAGTCATTGCAATGCATTAAAAACGAAAGTTCATCGTAACACCACAATCTGGGTGTGTAAACATCGTCAGCACTTGTCCCGCTTTTTTCGAGTTAATAACTTTCTCGGGACAGCTGGCATTGTAGCGTTCTAATTTTGCTTTTCATTGATTGCAAAGTGACACAAGGTTTAATTTTTTTAATTGCACTTAAAATGCAATTCAATTTTTCACTACGCTTGGATTTATTTGTGAAATGGATATCCAGCGGGTTGTACAAGCAGTGGGATTTCTGGAATTCTCCAATTAAAGCCAATGCTTCTTGTCGACTCCAATTTTCTAAACCAGTTTGTGACTCTGTCACACTTTCCGACATAATTATGTATATGATTAATTTCTTCCTTTCACTTCAACAAACAAATTTGAATCAGTGTACGAAAAACAAAACAAAATCCGAAAAAATTTTATATTGGTTTTTATTTGTGTTAGTAAATAACAACTCGTTCATCGCTAATATTTTTGTTGAAAATTTAACAACAGAAATATCCCCACTCCAACGTAGTTTGTAGGCAAAGAGGTAAGAAACGAGGAAATGACATGATGTAATGCATACTCGTGTGGAATAGTTGTAAAATGCCACTGCTATCACTTCAAATGACAATTTCTATCACTTGAAATTTTTATATGACCAATTAATAAAAAAAAAATTAAACTAATGCAGCCAACTAAGATTTTAAAAATTTTCATTGAGAGTCTTGCACAAAATTATTTAGTAAATTTTGATTTTAAAATCTAGTAACCAGCAAGATCCATAGCCACGTCAAAGTTTCGCTAGCCTCAAAGATTAACTCAATTGGTTTTGGAGAGTACAATTTGAACTCTTAACGACCAACTGGTTTAGCTTTATAAACAACTGATCGTAACCGTTAGAGCGTTCAAGAATTTGTTTTTAGAGATTTGATTTTTTGGCAGAAATATAAATTTTGTCAAATAATTACAAGTTAACCTATATTTTATACATTTTTTAGTGAGTTCGAATAATTTAAATTGTTAAGCATAATAAAATTTTATAAATTTATCATTCTAATAAAATTTACAATACGGTTTAGTGCAAACTCCTAAGCTCAAGCGCCTGGTGGTTGAAAAACGTATTATTTTCATGCCTCATTGTGGTAAACACCATAGGTGGCGATTTGCAAACGAGCGTCATGTTGTGGCGAATTAAAGTGTTGCCACATTTGAGATTGCGAGGTGTTTTACATTTGCGATATGTACCTTCCGAATATTTCGTTCAAATATTCTAACCGCTACACAGTGGAACCGCCACAAAATGGATTCATATAAATAAACGAAGTTTGGATTTACAAAAATTTATTTCAATTTTTAATATTAGAAGTTTGTACTAAAATATTAAAAGTAATATTTCGAGCAACATTATAGATTTAAATATTATTATATTTATAAAAAAAAATTAAAATATTAATAAACTCACAAAATCATAATAAAGATACACGCCATAATCCATATGATGCAATGAAAGCCCCAATTTTTCGGATGCTTGGACTTCAACACAACTCAGTTCTACGGTAGTATCTGTAACCGTAAATTAGATTAATGTGAATGCTTATTCGCAAAATAAAATGGAAATTGTATGGTTACGAGTATTATGAGTGGCTTTGAATCTGCGAAATAAAGATTTTTTCTTTCGAAGAAAACCGTGGAGCGATATTACTTTGAAAAGTGTCGGTGTAAACATTAATGACAGTGTTTTAAAAATTATTTATGTAAGTGATTTTTGCAGCGCTTAAGAAAATACATTTTTATGACCTACCCTGCACACTGAAAATTGTTTTTTTTCCAAGAACTTCAAACATTTTAGTCTACTTTATCGTAATATAATTAGGCATCTACTTAAAAGGATTTTTTTCCCAAATACTGTTTTATAAATTAAAAAGTTTCATAGCATTATCATAATTCAATTTGGTAAAAGTATTTCAAGCTTTGGTCTATAACACAATTATTACAAAAGAAAGTTTGATAAACTTTGCTTTGAGGAATGTTTTGTGTTATGATATTTTGTGTTATTTGAGTCGAGCGAACGTTTGTATATCAGTTCATAAAATATAATTTGGAATGCTAATATTATTTTCTCTGTGGTACGAATTGCAGGAAAATTTTTTTATCGTCTACAAGTTTTTTAAGTAAAATATTAGATTTAGCAAAGTTATAATTTGATATTCATCCTAATAAAGTTACAAAAGCTTGGATATAACATCGTTTATTTTGATTAGTTTTGTGGTGTTATGCACATAGTTTTTGTTGATTGTTAAATATTATTGGTTGGTATACGAAATAAGTTTTAATTTTTTTGTTTCTTTCATAAAATATCTAGAACACCAACTAGTTGTTATCCCGGGTAACAAGAGAAACCACCAATGCATATCGGTTTACGTAAGTCCCCGTCAAACAATAAGAATTGCCCCAGCGTCCGGAGGAATTCGATTACCATACAAACTATTCTGTTTCCCTTTAGTAATAGGTGTTTCATAATTTAAGAAGAGGTAATTAACAAGAATTAGAGAAGTCGCTCAATCTTAGTAATTCGGGAAGATCTCCTTATTTAAGCTGAAGAGTGAATGACAAAGTTGTTAATTTTTTACGAAATAAAATAATTTTGTGTATAGTTATTCTGAACATGACACACATTGTTTGCAAATTTGCATTAAGATTCTTTCAAAAATAGGGGGGGGGGGGGGGGTTACTGATGAGTGTGTTACTGTTCGCATATTTAAGGAGATTATCTAGTTGATTACAAAATATTTTTCATGTAAACAATTGGTCCGAACAGTATTCGCTAAAACATCAACATACTTATTGAACGGAATGCTTTGGAGATTATCGATGATGAACTGGGACACTTGACAAAGTTCATCCCGAATAAGCTTGCTTTACCAGATTGACTGTGTTTTTCTTAGTGACGTGGTTCTTCGGAAGAGCTTACGTTTGAAGGTGAATGATCCTTTGTAGACGCTGTATATATATTTAAAAGAGTGCTTTTTCTCGTATTTGCAAGTGAATCCTGGAATGAATCCGCCTTTTAAATGATTACAGTAGCGAGAACGGCGATACGGGTAAATATGTATTTAAATTGAGGAAATTTGGATATCAAGCAAAAATACATTACAATTCTAATTTAATTTTAGAATTTGGTATTTTGAATTTGCACACGGCTCTATAGAAGCCGAAATATTTAACAATACATTTTATTGAATTTGAACATTTTGCTGAAACTTTATTAAAACGTCATCAATACCAGATGTCAAAAATTTTAGTAAACGCTCATATGATAAAAACACATTTCTCAAAAATTTTGATGTTTGCATATTTTTCCTAATCCAGGAAAATTTTCCTTTGTATAGCTCAACTAAGAAGCACTTGTATGCTTTATACATATATTGATAAAGACAAAATTTTTGAAGTCGCACAAGCTTTCGAAGTCACATTACCATTGGGTAATAAAATTTGACACGAGAAAAGGAATCCGGTTTTAAGTTCATTTCCAATTTCCTAGAATTTATACAAAATAAAAAAATATATTTTTGTTTAACCTATATGTACGTGTACATTATATATACGTATGTATCTATGGTTCGGATTCTCAGAAAATAGAAATGAAATAAAATTTATTTTATTTGTCACAAGAATTTTATAAAAAATATTTTTGGGAAGCACGCCAAAAGCCGGAGAATAAACTTTTCTAACGACAGTTATACATGCTGTTGGATTAATATTAAATACTCGTATGGTTTTACACAATAGTTCCAGTTATTTAACTAAACATATCGTCGCTGTAGATCTATCTTGGTGTGATTGCCAACATACCACATTTTCTGTTTTTAACGTAAAGTGGTACCTCGCATAACGAGCACCTCGCATAACGAATAATTCACATAATTTTCAAAACTGTAAAAAATGACTCGCTTACCGAGCGACATTTCTCATAACAGGTTTGTACAAAAATATTAAAGTAAACATAAAAATTTCAAAACAAGAAGAATTATGTACATACCACGGTTAGGAAAAAGTTCGTGGCCTTTTTTGGGTAACATTTGGGAAGCTTCAGCTCGTTCCTTTCATGATCTTTTTCGCACAACGCTGTCCTATCTTACCACTTTTCATCACCAATAATCATTCGCTTTAAAAATGGCTCGATTTTGTTCCGTTTCAGCGGCGTTTCGCAGATAAAAATCCGGTCTATTAAATTTTTAACTGTTAATTTATGTGGTACTCAAACTTCAAGCGTTTTGTTGTATCCAGCCATTTTTAAATGGTTTAAAACTGTTTTGTGATCAATATTTAGTTTATAACGCCACCAAGCAAACTAATCCGTTATCAGATTTTTCATAAAGGGATTTCGGGCGGTTGATTTACCTCAGTTAGAACTCAGGGTAAAAATGGGGTGGGATTTCAGAAATGTTTATGAATCGGTATTAGATCGCGGTATAAAAATAATTGAGCAAATACACTTATCAATCACACTTCACAATGGTTAAAATATCCAATACCTACACAGTACTGCCGTCGTAAAGAAGAAAGTCACAAACGTCAAAAATCGAAAAATTAGTTAGGGACATATTTGGATTCAGCGAACGAATACCTTTTTATCTGCTTAACAAAAAAGTTGCATGTCCTTCTTTAAATGCCATAAAATTACGTTTATAAAATAAGAGTTTAGTATTAAGCCGTGGTAAACCATAACATTAAAATTGAAATTACTCAAAATAACAAAAAGGCAAATACGACTTTTTTTCTTAGCACAGCAGAGTACGTCATTCAATACCTACGCATTAAAGCATCCTCCTCGAGTTAGACTTTTAGTCTCTCATTTTAGATAACGTTGTAAAGAAAATACAAATTGTTAATTTTAACAGAAAAAAAGTTCCATAATTATTTAACATCAAAAGAAAAGCGAAAAATCATATGCCCAAAATACAAAAGAAATAACTAGCCTACCCTATGACCCTACTAACTAAATATTAAACTAATACTATATTAATTATAATTGCAAAAAAAATTAATTATTTAAATAAGTTGAAAAAAACAACCTTATATTGATTTAAAGGTGAAATACTACTAAGACTGCGTACCAATCCAAGGATAAATCGTTAACTTCGATAAACATCGAATTTAGTATAGATTTCTCGATCAGTTTACCATAGACTTTTTCAAAAATAGTTGAATTTACCGAAAAATTTACTTAAAATTGACTTTTACCCTTAGATTGGTACGCAGCCTAAGAAAATAAATAAGATTATAAAATAATAAATCAAAATCAAATATTTTTGCCCATAATCCACTTGCCTGGTAATATGTTGAGAGAAGAAAGAAAATTATAAGTAGCTGAATTCAGTAACGGGTGCCTCCGTCAATGCATCCAGGCGAACTTTTGTAATGATATTATTGGACATCCTGTTTTTGAGGATAGTTAATTAATTTTGGTTTGGTATTTGTTACCAATTGCCAAATAATTATACTCCATTTTTACAAACCTTCAACCAGATCAAAGTGAATAATAAGTATAAAGATATTTTAGTTAGTAGTTTTTATTACAAAGCCTTTTGATAAACAATATTTTTGGTTTTTCCATTAGGTGTGTAAATAAATAAATTTTTTGGCGTTCCCGCTCTGGAGCAAGCAACATACAGTTGGCCATGTGAAAAGCATGAATTTTCCAAAATAACACCAGCTATTTTCAATGAGTGGCACTGGGTTTTGTTGATTGTCATTGCAAAAGCAAGGCGTCATGGGAATTGTAGTCGCTTGAATTCAAACGGCAAATCGGTGGGAATCATAGGAATGCGCGGAATTAGCACATCTTCTCCTTTACTTTTACCGGCAATAATCGTTGCTTCAATCACATTCGGCATCAATTTCTTCACACAAAGGTGTGTTCCGTTGCACAATTTCGGTGGATCTAAATTTCGGAGCAGTATTATTGGCGAACCCTCTTTTGAAAATAGTATGTGTGGTGGAATACCAGGTGGCTCCAAAGAATTAAGAAACTCTATTGGATAATTGACGGATTGATCCACATCAGTAATCGTGTCGATAGATTTGTATTTCATTAGTGGCCCGGGTAGTTGCGATTGAATTTCATTATTTAATTTATTAACGCCGTCATTTTTGGGAGCTAGGAGTGCACGTTCGCACAGCCAATCATGATTTTTGAAGTTATTTGGCAGATTTGGGAATACTTTCATTACCACGTCCTGTATTGATGGCAGCATTTGACAAAAATTAGGCGGGAACGATATCTCACATGTTACAGGGTCATTTGGCAATTTCCCGTTACCCATGTCCAAAAGCTGCCTGGCTAATGTTTTAGCTGTACCATCGTGATGTAAATTCACACGCATGTTTGTAGATAGTGTGATTTTCGTAACGTGTTTCCAAAGATGAGACGCCTTCAGGCAGGCATTAAGTTCATCAGCGGGTGTTGATCGTGGAATGACTGGCAAAGTTTGACGAAAATCACCTGCTAGTAGTGTTAGAGCTCCTCCCATTGGTCGGTTATTTTGTCGCAAATCGCGGAATTACGATCAACCGCTTCAAATGCTTTTTTGTCTGCCATGGTACATTCATCCCAAATAATGATTTTACAAATAGCCAGTGTCTCTATATGGGGTTAATAATAATTTCGTCAATAGATAAGCACTGTCCCCAATTAAGTGGAACCCTTGTTTTATTTGTTTGGTTCCATTAAAAAAATGCCTATAAATAGGAGACCTCTTCCATACTGTGGCATCATGTACAGAACCAACCTCGCCTACGTAACAATCAATAAATTGCTTACGGTGTTTACAAATACCTTGTAACACCACAGAATGGTATCCTTTTCTGTTAATATATGAAGAATAGTGTTGCTTTGGCTCACTTATTTTGAAATGGCATCCGTCAATTGCACTTGCTACTCCTGTAGTATAATAATTTTATATCAGTTAATAACCTACGACATTAAATAATACACATTACCTGGAAAATTTGGAAATCCTCTAGAAATTCGATGTTGCTCAGTTTCCGAAGACCATTCAATTATGTGATTAATCATATTGATTTTCATAAGCAGGTTCTGTATAAAATGCGGAAACAAGAAGTTCTAGATAGATTAAATCTACTAGCCACCGTCCTGTATTATGCAAGTTGTATGTAAACAATTCCAGTAAATTTATTAAAATAAGATTAGTTTAGGTATTCCTAAATGTTTCTGAATTTGCCATATACCACACAGCTACCATTAATTGTTTCTGTCTTGCAATTTCAGGCCTTCTTACGGTTACTTGTATTCTCGATAAATACCCGCAAATATTGTCGAGCGACATAGGGGTGCATAGGGAAATGGAGTTTGAACTAGTCATTAACCATTCGTTGTACACTTTTCTCCGCGTAATTTTCAATATTTACGGTTACTTCACTCTCTTCATTTTCGTCTAAATCGTCAAACATTATCATTGCTGCTTTTCTTGCAATAATGTGAAAACAAGTTGTTTCTTTAGGTCGGTCATTTTTTTTATAATAAATAAAATTGTTATCACCATGTGGAAAAAATTTAAACATTTGATTTGAAAATTTCGAATCCAGATGACAGTTGACCTTATTTGATCCAAGTAATCTGAAATCTGTTACTTATTTTAGATCGATTAGATCAATCTGATTTCAGATTTCAAAATCTGCGCGATCTACAGATTTAAATAAGTAACACAACTTATAATTATTTCGATTTAGATAAATTTATATAATTATACAATGTATACAATATAATGTATAATATATTGTATTATAACAATACATTATACAATATAATGTATATAATTTGGTATATCGATTTTATCACTATATTATTTAACCCGATCAATAATTATTTTAACGAGACTAAAAAAATAAATTACTACAATATAAAGTCCCGATTGCTTTATTGCCTTCCGACCCGTATCAAATTAAAATATCGACTAACTGACCCAGAAAAATAACAATCATAATTTCGCTTTTATTGATCATAAAAAAATAAAACACAATTTGCATCATCATCATTTAAACTAAGAGGTAAAGTGAGTACAAAGCATTGCGATTAACCCTTTTTTTATCACTGCAATATGTTCTGGGGCCTGTTCCAGGCTCTTCTTGCTCTTTCGCGGTTTGCTTATTCCGTTCTTACTTTTACGCTAGTCAGCCAATTCGAGGACGCTATATATATTCGAGGCTATAGGACCGATTTTAAGACCATCTGCACATTGCAAGCTCCATTCCAGCCTATACTGACATGGAAGATGGGTCGGCCCATGAGTTTTGCACTTCGACAGGGGGTTATAGATGTGTAACATTTCATCCCAGATCGTAATTTGTTATGAAATTTCACTTTTGCATCCTGCCCCTATCGGGATTCGAACCAGGTACCTCCCGATCCAAATGCCAAAGCTTTAATCACTGTGCCATTTGGTCGGTGACGATTAACCCTTTGAGTGTGGTGAATAAATAAATAGAACGCAAATAGTTAATTTTAATTGCTTTACTTGCGCTCATCGGCACAAGTTCTTTACCAATTGCATGGTTGCTTATATGCCGGTCTTCTTCAATTTTCTGCATGATTTCATCAAATTTTCTAGTGGTTGGTCAACCAGAGCGAGGTGCAATTTGACATCCATATTTCCAGAACGAAAGCGCGTGAACCATTTCTTTGTTGCTGATTTTGATAAAGCACCTTCTCCATAAACAGTACAAATTTTTTCGCAAGCCTGAGACACGTTTTTACCTTTGTTGTAATAAAATGGCAAAAATTATTGATTTTTTTCATTGTTTATCTCCATGTTTAAAATGTTGCAACTCTTTATTAACCTCACCGATTTTAATGTTTTGTGTCAAAGTTCAAGTTAAGATGTCACCTTCAAACACACATAAGAATTGGTTACAGAGTTATATGAATGTCAAGCCATCTACGATAGATATATATACATAAAATTTATTGAGTATTTTTTTGTTCATGGAACACATTATCGTAATTTACAATAATTTATATGGGAAACGTTGTTTCGCTTAACAAATTTTGGAACAAATTATGCTCGTTAAACGAGGTACCACTGTACTTATATGTATTTTCTCTGCTTTTTCCGAATCTATCGTCAAAATTGTTCCAGTTTCATATTTTTTTTTAGTTAAGAGAGTCTTCTGTTTGGTTTAAGTCCAAAAAGATTATTTGTGCGACGTTCAATAATGTTGTATCTCCAAAAAATTATATACAATAGAACATGCATATTTATATGTAACTACAAAATTTTACCTAGTTCTTCTATTTTGTTCTATGTGCAGTAATGGTTTTGTTTTTTGGTGCAACTACCACATAACACCATGAAATCATTAAAAATCAACCAGCAATATTTGATTCAGATCAATGCAGTAGTTAAAAAAAATACAATTTAACACAGCGGAACTGCGTAATATTATGTTTAATATTCAACATAATTTAGCTTTTAGTTTAATAACATATGTATTTAATTTTGTTGTTCAAATCCGTGGCCTCAGATTCCGCAATCGTCAAAGATCTAAACTGCGGTAAAACAAAGGCAACATATACTACAAATAAATGTCTTCTCGAAGAAGGCTTCGATAATATCGCATGCCATTGGCTAGAACAAAAGTTCTTATTGATTATGAACGAAACGACAGATGTGTCAATACATGTTTAGTTTTGATCGTGCTATATTTCGATTTCGCCTTAGGAAAAGTTCGGGATAGATTTTACGGGCTTCTGAAACTAAATAGTTCTTCCGCAAAAACAATTTATAGGGAAATTTTGAAACATTTCGAAAGAGTTAAACGGCCAATCAACAATTTAATTGGGTTTGCATCTGATAATACCAGTGTTATGATGGGCAATAAAATGGTGTAAAAACATTGCGGAAAAGCCTACAACCAAATTTATATGTCTGGGGATGCACATGCCATTTGCTACAACTCTGCTCTTATGCAGCGGCAAAAACTTCATATCCTTTTAGAAAATTTAGCTCGCAATATTTAAATATTTTTTGGTCATAGTTCGAAACGCCAATCTGAGATCAAAAATTTTCAAAAATACTTTAATATTGAAACTCATAAAATATTAAAAATTTTATCAACAAGATGGTTATCATTGGAAGCTGTAACATCGTGAATTGTAGAACAATGGGTTGTACTTAAGCATTTTTTCATATCATATCAGCTGGAAACAAATGCCGACATGGCCCAAAGCATCTATACACACTAAAAAAATTTGGATATTGTATAAATGTATTTATATTTTTATTCAGCTAATTTTTATTTATATGAAATACTATATAAAAATTTAAATATTCAACCTATATAAATCGTTTACTTAATTCTGTAATATATTTTATACAAATTCATGGTTACATACAATTTATATGCTTCCATTTGTATTCTTTTTATAACCTACAGTATTATAAAACTTCACTCTTTTTACCTTCATTGGGATAAAATTAATATATTTATCATATAACGAGATAGTATAACGAGATAGTATACTCTTACGAAAAAAAACACAGTCAACAACTTGTGTATGTTGCTTTATCACGAGTCTCCTAGGGCAGTTCATCACGTCGGCTAACAATGATCATGTCTTCTACCACGAACGTAAAAGTGCAACCCAATTGGTCCTCTTCAAAATGAGTCAACGCGCCTCATCACAAAACCGCTAAGTATAGCTCAGGATGTAATGGCGTATTTTGTACGAATTAATAATGACGTCTGATTTTTAATATTGAACTGCCAGAATCTCAGGTCGTTTCACGTCGACCTAACTGATACAGTCACGCAGGGTAGCTCAATTATTTTGCTCTCCGAGATCTGGCTACGCAATGACAAGAATGTTTAAGTTTCCTAATTTTGAATGCTGCGTTCAGTTCAAGAGAGATAGTCAGCGGACGGTTGGAGTAGCAATATATAAAAATTCAAGTAGAACTCATACAGTCACCTCGCATAAGGAAATCATCGTTGAACAAACAACTAGTATGAGCGTAACAACCCAACCCATTGGCGATATAAGATGCTTTCGGTAATTGTATACATCTCGCCGAATAAAGCTGTCGAAGACATAATCAAGTACATACATTTCGTCCTTGCTCCATATTCTGAAAGTATTTCAAGAATTCTCCAAGGAGACTAACATCTTTTGCCGATGATTATGAGCAGGGATGTCATTTTGCTGCTCCCTAAGCTGAATCACTTATAAACTTTCTACGATACGAACTCGATTTGCACAAGAACTCATATCAAAATATATCTACTACGAGATATGGGAAAGATATGATATATATCTACTACGAGATATTGGACCACGTATTTGAGCTTGCAGCTACCATAGGCCAATTGCGTTGATTATAAAAAATCTGGCTAGTAAAATTTCATTTCTTTTTCCTTTAAAGTAAACCGTACACACGCACTATACACATGTCATGTTTATACATCTCCTTGAGAGTACTAATGGACTCACTCTTTTTTTTCAGCTCTGTGTATATCATGTTGAGTAGTAGTGTTTTAGCTTATACAAAGACTTAGACCGTCTGTCTGTTGGCACTATCACAGCAAAAACTATACATACCATAGAGCTCTCTTTGCACACAGATAGGTACTACTCTAAAAATGTCACATTTAAAATTTGGGAACTCTAAGTCAAGTAGTTTTCGAGATATTCAACTTTTTCTAAAAATAGAGGTCACACAGATGCGGCTGTCTACTTTTTATTTAAATTTTCAATTATTATTCTTTTCTATAATAAAAAGAGTGTTATTTCAAAACTAGTTTATGTAATTTTTTTTTGATTTGCTTAAGATTCTATTCATTTTTTGTCTATTGGGCTAATTTGTTGTATTAGCACCTTAGTTGTTTCAGAGGTTTTACACCTCTGTCCGTCCCGTTCGTCTGTTGCATTTTTCCTATTTTATCAAGCGCTTGGCGGACAATTTCAATTGTCCGCTTCTACTAGTTTAAGTTTTATTGTAGATTTGTGAAGTTGTTAATAGTGCTAATATAATTTAATTTGTTAATTGTATAGTGATCACTGATCATAATAATAAATCGAATAATTAATTAATTTCAAGTGTTATAATGCAGGTATATTACAGATGATGAGTTTGCTCAGGATATTATGCAAGTTAACAAATTATTAAAATATTTTTTTTTATTTGTCAGGGAATATTGCTCAAAAACAAAGGGTACTGGGTTTCTTCAAATAAAACTGAAAAACGACCGTTCTAGAAAACGTAAATTTGAAAAAAGTTTCGAGGGCGAACATGTGAATACTTCCAAGTCAACTATAACCAGTAATGGTTCCAATGACGTTGAACGTGATTTATACACTATAAGTACAGCTGCTTTACCGAAAGAACTAGAGTTGGTGAAATCCAAATTAAAATCTACCTTGAAATATAGTAGGTCATCTATAAAAGAAAACCTTATCAGCAATTTATTTGAAACCTACTCATCTTTCTTTGTCCAGATTTGGTAATTTAAAGTTATTTAAGGTAGTGCTAGGATAGTTAAAACATTATTTTTTTACAAACTTACTTTTTAATTTTTAACTGAGGTTTTATTTATTACAATATTAGTACCCCAATTGTTAATTATTTATTATTTCTCTCTAATTTTTTAGATTACGATAGATCAATACTATCGTTTATCAATTTAATACGGCTTCTTCCACCATCGGGGAACGGACAAAAGAGACAGACTTCCTAGATTGACGATAGAAGGTAATGGCAAATGAAGAATACTTAACAAATTTAAATATAAGAGTATAGTCCTATTCAGATCTTAAAAAAATTTTTTTTAATTATTCTGCGCAGCTTTCAGTGATGTAGGAAAAAAAATTATTAAAATTTTGATGGGTCGCATTTATCTTTTTTTTTTTTTTTTTTTTTTTTTTTTTTTTTTTTTAGAAAGTAAACCTAAATAAAATAATAAATAACCATTAAAAAGAATTATATTTCACTTTTAATACACAAAACATTCAAAATGATCATGTATTTATGTTATTACAATGATCTTTCAAGTGAAAATTAGTACACCTATAAAAAAATTGCACGCCTTTGGAAACAATGTCAACATTTAATTTTGGTACGAACTAGGGAGAATAAATAACCAAATGTCATTCATATCGAACAAAACCACAACAACATAAAATAGCAAAAAAAATAGGTTTTCAATTTAATGGAATTATGAATTAATTCGTTGCTTATCGAATTAAATAATAATTTTAAAAGTGTCAGTGATTCTTACAAAGTTAAATTATACAGATAAGTACTAAAAATACAACATAAAAATGTAAACAATAAACTGGTATTATTTTACTTAATACATCACTGCGTATCCGCCATATTTTGCCTGCGCGAGAACTGTCAAAATTCCAGCGAGATTTGAATACTACTATACTTTACATTATAGCAGTCACGAAAAACAAACAAAACATATACACCCCAATTACCATAGTCGCATCACGTCATATTTTGTGACTATAGTCACATCGCTTACTTTTTCTATTCTTATAGTCGCAACTTACGCCTATTGTCGTTTTATACGACTATTGTCACATCGTTTTCTTATGTGACTGTGAAATGGAGGGTCGTAAAACATGAACAAAACTATTTAAATACAATACACATTTTTATTTATGAATTTTTTTTGTAATACAATTTATTACAATATATTTTGTAATTCATTTACGAATATTTTACTGCATAAGATAAATTTATCATTCTAATTTCTAATTTCATTCTAATTTCTCTCCCGTTGAAAATTTGGATGGCCCAAAACACCCATCCTCAATTTTTAATTACAATGGAAAATTACAAATTTTTTACGTGGTAGATATTTTGCCTTCACCATATTTTGCCTTTATTGTACGGGTTCTAGAAATTAATTTAATCATTAAATAATTAGATTTTACTTACCTATTTTCAATTTACGTGCATTTACAATAAAATATTCGTAAATATTTTGATTTTTGACATCGAATGGCATGTCAAATTTAGGGAAATTATTAGTGCTGACCGATATTTCTATTGTAGTATACGTGTCGTTTAAAACGACTGTGAGAATGGCAAATTTCTAGTGAAGTGACATGACTATAGTCACTTCACATGAAGTGATGCGACTATGGTAATTGGGGTATATATTAAATAGTAGTATAAAAATTACTTTACACTTAATTTAATCGTAGCTCTTGTACACGTTTATAAGTAAAATTAAATAAACATAACATTTACAAAATAATGTGATTTTGGTAAATATATCGATTTTATAAAATAATCTAAAATTATTTTATTTTAGTGACAAAAATGTATCTTAAATTTCATCAGTATTGAAAACTGAGTTCTGAATTCTGACACATAGAATTTCCAAATTTCTATTCTAACGCAACTAAATTTTGTACGATGTAACATTGTAGATGTTCCAGGCAGGTTGAATCATAGCATTTGTTGAATTTTCGTAGGATTAAACCAACAACCAAGGCGAATACGATGAGGCGAGCGTTAATTACTGATTACTTGATTTGCTTGATTTTGTCGTTGCGATTTTTGATACTACTACCGTGCAACCATGGTCGGAGTTATATAATTGGTTTATTAGTATAAAGTATAAACAGTTGATCTATATAAATTGTGGCAAGGTGATGGTGATGTTGATTGTATCTGGAGGCTGATCGTAAACTCTACATTGTATAACATTGTAACAGCTGTCATTGTAAGAATTAAATTTTACTTTACAACTGTCATTGTTACAATTGTCATAATAATTGTACATTTGAGTACCTACTTAGCCACATTTAGAAATATTTTAAACTAAAAATATGAATGAATTAGCCGTGGCTACGTTAAAAAATTATCAAAAATCTTTATTGAATGTAAGTACGAATACTGAAGTATATTAACGACCAATCAAAATTTATATATCTTTAATAGTTAGCTACCATTAATTTCGATGACGATTTGGATGATGGGTACATTGTCAATGTTGTAAATTATTACGATAATTTACAATTCCAACAAAATTTCCGGCTGAAGCGACATGTGTTTGAAAAGCTACGATCGCTACTGTCCCAGAAGGTGTTACCGAAACAAACAGGAAGATCACAAATTGAAATGCAACATCAGCTTCTGGCCGTAATTTGGCTTTTGGCCACACCCGATTCATACAGGTATTTTGACTTTTTTGTACTTACGACATAAAATTAGACTATTTTTGTTTTATTACAGATCTGTGTGTGAACGTTTTGGTATGGCAAAAAGCACCTTATCAAGGTGCTTTGTTCAAATTATAAATGCGTTAAACGCATTAATGGAGCAATTCCTTAAATGGCCAAACGAAAGCGAAAGGCAAATGATTAAAATGAAATTTGCTGCAAATAGCATTTTTAAAAATTTAATAGGAGTCGTGGATGGTACCTATGTCCCATTGAGCGTGCACAAAAAGGATATTCTTGCGTATACGAATCGCAAATGCTTCACGTCCATGACGTTACAAGCAATATGCGATTCGGAAATGAAATATAGAGATGTGTATTGTGGGTGGCCAAGCTCGGTACCCGATATCCGTATTTTTAAAAATTCACATATATACGACGCGGCACAAGAAAATAATACCACATTTTTTAAAAATGGCGAGTATATTTTAGGGGATAAAGCGTTTCCCTTAATGGATTGGTGTATTCCTCCATATATGGATCTTGGCGGTTTGAGTCAACGACAAATTAAATTTAACCAAAAGCATTCATCATGCAGGCAGGTCATCGAAAGAAGCTTCGCCTTATTGTTTGGTAGATTTCGTCGATTAAAGCAGCTGGATTTACATAGAACAGATTGGGCTGCAGCAACAATCACAGCCTGCTGTGTTTTGTATAATATTTGTTTGGACTATGACCAGAACCAGGACATAATCGAAAAGTATATAGTCGACGGTTTATTTTCTCAAAATATTAATTCAACAGAAGGAAATTCTGCTTCCAGTTCCTGTAGTTTGGACATGTTAGTGGGGGAAACGAAAAGAGATGAAATATGTGCTCAAATTGTAGAATAAAACATAAAAATTATGTAACAAAATTTTTATTTTTGATTATTTCCACCAATTGAGTGATTTGTCTGTCTGACGACTCACACAGTTGAAGCACCCTCTTTTGGAACAGTTTGTTTTCTGCGTTCCTTACTTCTCTAATTTTTTTTAACTCTTCCAATTTTTCAATAATCAGTTGATCCGAGGTTTTTCTTTTTTGGCGGCGCTGGATCATCATCTGAATCTATAAATAAAAGATAAACAAATCTGTCGTTAGTAAATGTTACATTTCATTTATAAATAGTGTAAGAGCTAGAAGAAAATTTTATTTTTTATTAATAATCCATGTTCTAATGTATCCATAAACACATAGCATTGTACCATTCGAAGAAATTACGGTAGGTACTGAAACAGAAATGGTGCTGGGTTGTAAGCTTGAAGACAAGTCAGCAGGATTACTGGAATGGTCTTTCGCAAATATTTCGTTAAATTCACTGAAATAATCAAATACCATCGGCGCCGCTCTGGTACGCCTATCGTTGTCACATTTCTTATGGTACATTTCAGATTATGGAATTTGTCTCGACATTGTGTCTTAGACATACTGTACCCATAACTCATCATTAACGAGTGCAGCTTCGCCCATATCTCGTCGGTTTTGAATTGTCCAGTCCCAAACAAATTTTTGTTTTGCTCGTATGCCCTTATAAGGGAAACGATTGCGACTCTATTCCACACTACTCTCTCCTCATATAGTAGATAGATTTATTTCAGGTACATTTTCAGCTACACTCGATGTCCCTGGTTCAGTAATATTCGCAGGAGTGCTGGAAGGTTGAATGTACAAATATTCACCTAAAACAAAATATACAAATTTAATTATTATTTGCCGAATAAAATTGTAATATGTATACGGAAATATATATTACAAAATAACATTTATTTACATTTTGTTTTCTGGATTCTCTTCAACAACACTCACGTTGGCACCATGCAAACAAATCGTACAAATACCATAACCACAAATAAATTAAAATATTTCATTTTTCACATTAAAAAATACATGTACAAATCAGCGCTGTCGAATGTACTACAATAGTAGTATTGTACTACTATTTTACGTTGCATACTTCTGTACTTCGCTCATTCAAATTATACTACTATTTATTAATGTTTGATATTGTGTATCAGTCTCAATTAGTTTTAATTTTATTAAAATTCCAAACGTCGAGTTATTTATAAAGTAAATAATCAAAACTGATCAAAAAGCAAGAAGCTCAAATATAATTTTGTTCACATGGCAAGTCTTTTTCGATAAACTTCTATCATATTTACGAAATTATGTTCGCCATGGCAAGACTTTTTTATTATTTTGTGTATTAATAGTCAAATTATTTTATTTCTCATGTGTGGTGTTGGTAATTGGTTTAAGTTTGACCTGACGCAGAGTTTAGTTCCACTAATGGCATTATTTCCAAACTTGGTGAAAGAAGAGAGGATCGAACTATTGGATGAAGTGGAGATGCCTAATAAATCAAACATTCTATGATAAAAATTTGGATTTAGAACATTTTTGGGGTAACATATTTTCGTTGAAAATTTCTTTAAATGAATATATATGTTTCCGAAAATTCGAAAGTTCATTGGTACGATCTTTGCCTTTCCTCACAGCAGTGCAACACGGAAAAAGAATTTTCTGAGGTTACCTTAATCAAGGAGAAAAAACGAAATTCACTGCTCACCTCAACAGTAAACTCTATTTTAATGGCGAAAGAATTGCTTAACGATCGAGAAACAGAAAAGTGGATTCCTTCAAAAGTATTAATATCAAAGTACATTAGGTTAGGTTAGGTTAGGTTAGAGTGGCTGCTATCGCACACTTAGGCCAATAATGGCCCATTGTGATACCACAGGATCCAATCTCCCCTTACTCCCGCTGAAACCAACCAGAGCTACTGATGTAGCGTAAAATATCTCGCACCCTACAGTCCGCGAGTTCAGAAAGGCTGTCCATGTTGTACACACCCAAGTACTTACGTCTTTTGTATGATAGTGCCGGACATGAGCATAGGAAGTGAACTAGCGTCTCTTCCTCCTCTTCGTCCATACAACTTCTACAAAAGTCATTCGTCTCTAGACCCAGCCTTCTCGCATGTTCCCCAAAAAGGCAGTGTCCTGTTAGTATCCCTACGACCAATCCTTAATCTCGTTTTCCCAGGGATACAAGTGCCTTGGAGCGCCGCAGGTCCAGTTTTGGCCAAACCTGTTTTGCTACCCTGCACGTGAGAGTGTTGGTCCACCTCTCATCTGTTAAGGCGATTGCCTTTTTACTGAGCGTCAATTTGAGCGCTGCTATAGGCCTCCCCAGACCTGCCCTTTCCGGTTGCATCTGGAGAGTCGTACCGTACCTAGCTAGTTCGTCTGCCCTGCAGTTTCCCGTGACGTCCGAGTGACCAGGGACCCAGATCATCTGGATACTGAAATACTCGCTCATCTCATTAAGAGATGATCGGCAATCCAGCGCCACCCGTGACTTCAGAGAAACCGCCTCTAGTGACCTGAGTGCCGCTTGACTGTCCACATAAATCGCGATATCCCTAACAGATACCACGTTATGCTTCAACCATGTCACGACTTCCCCTATCGCCACCACTTCAGCCTGGTACACGCTGCAGTAGTCAGGGAGACGAACAGAAATATTAACATTGAGCTTCTCACAGAAAACTCCAGCTCCTACTTTGCCGTCTAGCTAGGAGCCGTCCGTGAAAAATGTCAGTGCCTCGTTTTCCCGTATTGATCCATTCCTCCAGGCTTCCCTAGAAGGACAGATGATCCGGAAACCTACAATATATCGAAGCACAACGTTGGTTTAATATAATCTAGATTCACCAGTTCTTCCCTTAGTGATCTAACTATCGTCGAGTGTCCCACCTGAAGAGACTTCCACTGAGAGACAGCCGAGAGCCTTGTAGCCACATTGGCTGCCATCTGCTTACCAAAAAACTCGATTGGAATAAGGTGGAACATAACCTCTAAAGCGCGTGTAGGTGTTGTCCTAAGCGCCCCGCTTATAAGCATACAGGCCGTTCTTTGCACCTTCTCCAACATCCTTATGTAGGTTACCTTTTCCAGAGCTGGCCACCACACGCCCACCCCGTACATCAGCACAGGCCTTACCACTGCGGTATAGAGCCAGTGTACCAGCTCTGGTTTCAAACCCCATTTCTTCCCTATTGCGTTTCTACACGAGTAAATGGCTACATTAGCCTTATTCACCCTTTCTACAATGTTAGGCTTCCAGCTGAGCTTACTGTCCAAGATTATGCCCAAAAATCTCGCTCTGTCAGCAAAAGCCAGTCTAATGCCGTTCACAGTAGGAGGGCTAACTACCGGAATTTTATATTTCTTAGTAAATAGTACCAGGTCTGTCTTGGACGGGTTGATCCCTAATCCGCATTTGCCGGCCCATTTCGTAACGATCAGGAGTGCATTCTGCATAACATCCCTAATCGTATCCAGATATTTGCCTGAGACAGCTATCGCTACATCATCTGCATACGCTACAACCCCCATCCCCTCTTTCTCCAGTTCCAACAGCAATCCATTCACCACTGAACTCCAAAGAAAGGGGGACAGCACTCCTCCCTGCGGAGTTCCTCTAACCACCCGCCTTCTAATGGTGGACTCTCCCAGTTCCGAGATAATAATCCTGCTTACCAGCATCTGATTTATCAACCTACTTATAGGATAATCCACCTTCAAAAATGACAATCCTTCCATGATCGCCTCCGTTTTTACATTATTAAAGGCACCCTCAATGTCGAGAAATGCTACCATACAGAACTCTTGCGAGTAAATTGACTTCTCAATCATGCGTACTAGATCGTGCAGAGCTGTGTCCACCGACTTTCCCTTACAGTAAGCATGCTGAGACATTGCCCAATTCCTTGGATCAACTTTTGTTCGAATAAGTACGTCTACCAACCTTTCCAAGGTTTTCAACAGAAAGGATGATAGAGTTATAGGCCTCAGGTCCTTTGGATAAGCCTGTGAGCTTTTTCCCGATTTCGGGATAAAAACCACTCTGACCTCCGTCCATTTCCTGGGAATATAGACCAATTGCAGACATCCCCTGAAGATAACCTCCAGCCAGGGGAGGATGACCGCAGAGTTCCTTTGGATCTCTGCTGGTATAATCCGATCCGGGCCCGCCGATTTATAAGGCTTAAAACCGTTCAGTGCCCACAGGATTCGTTTCCTGTCCACGATGCCATCCACATCTGTTAAAGGTGTTCCTCGATGAGCTCCAGGCTCCATCGAGTCATCAATGCTTCCCGGAAAATGGGTCTCAATGAGAAGCTCTAATGATTCCGCACTTGAAGCTGTCCATAACCCGTCCGGCCTAATTAAGTAACTAGGACTGGTTGGGTTAGTAGATAGAATTTTCCTTAGGCGAGAAGTCTTGGAGACCTCCTCCATTCTACAACAGAAGAGTCTCCAAGACCCCCTTTGTGCCCTCCTCAACTTTTTTTTGTATTTTCTAAGGTCTTCCTTATAGGAATCCCAATCTCGATTTTCCCTGGTGTTCTTAGCCTTATTAAAGGCTGTCCTTCACGCTCTCCGATAGGTTCCCAACCCCGTGGTCTACCATGTCGGTTTCTGCCTGCCCCTAGGCTTTATTAGGGGACACGCAGCATTAAATGAAAGATTGCATGCCTTTGTGACAATATCAACCATGCCATCTAATTCCTCTACTGTCGCCGGAAGTCCAGGAACCTCCAGCGGCAGTAGTTCCTTCAACACCTCCCCATATTTGTTCCAGTTTGTCCTTCTGGGATTCCTGAAGGCTTTCCGGGCAACAGGTTTGATGTTGAGGTTATATGTAATATATCGGTGATCAGAGAATGAGTGCTCTTTCGCCACTCTCCACCCACTGATCATATCAAAAATTGTTTCTGACGCACAGGTTACATCTAGAACCTCCTGTCGATTTCTAACAATGAATGTTGGTTCACACCCAATATTGCAAACTACAAGGTTAGTATTTAATAAGTAATCAAAAAATAACTCACCCCTTTCATTAAAGTCTGTGCTTCCCCAGATTGTGTGATGCGCGTTTGCATCACATCCAAGTATCACACCTACCTTTTTCTGACCTGCTTCCCGGATCAGTTCCCCCAGGTTGTCCGGTGGAACCTCCTTCTCGCGATCCATGTAGGCTGAGGCTAGCCATAGTTTTTCACAGCCTACCTCAGCGCTCACCGCCGTAACGTCCCCGCTACTAAATTGTGGAAGAAGAAAAATATTCAAATTATTTTTCGCTAAGATACACGATCTGATCTTTTCAGAGTTGCTAGTATAATAATTTATACCCTTTCATTCCAAGGCCACAGATCCTGTTATTATTAATCCAAGGTTCTTGGATTAACACCAAGTCCTCATCTGACTTAGTCAGTCTGAGCACGAGAGCTGCCGAGGCAGCCTTCGTGTGGTGCAGGTTTATTTGTACAATGCTAACCATTGTAATCTACCTTACTCACCACTTCATGCACTCCCTGCATCAGGATAGTATCATTTGGCTCGTTGGTTTGGTCGCAAACCCCCTCTCGTCGTGTGTTCGACGGGTTGCCCCCATCGGACTTCAGAGAGAGGAGGCTGCCTCCCATCACCAACTTCACTTCGTCCGAAATATCGGAACGGCTACTCTGGTCGGCTTCAGCGCGCTTGACCGTTTCCTGCCGAGTCCGTTTGCCGTCGCCCCCAGGCTGGTCTTCCGCGCCCTTATCGACCTCGTCTTTCCTATAAACTTTAAGAATGATCGACCCGAAACCGAAGTTGATCACTCCCTTAGATCTAGCAAGGGAAACCAAGGATTCCTTATTGATCAGCATGATTGCCAATCTAAAGCCCCCTTGGCCTCCTCCTGCTTCACAATCCTCCATCCTTCCGTTGGAAGATCGGGATTACTGGCCCTGATAATCTCAATGATCTCCTCTGGCTTATCCGGCTCGGTTGGTAACCAGACGCGTGCTCGCGGCCTGCTCGGGATTTCCCCTCTGCTGACTGCTTCCAGCTTCGTGCCCGGCCACACCTCGCCTACCTCGGTCACTGCCCTTTTATAGAGATCGACCGATCTCTGGTCTGAGCAAGCAGTTAGCTTAACGCGCCCTTCATCAAAGTACATTAAATTATAAACAATTTATGCTCCTTTATTTTACAATATGTTTTTTTTAATTTTAAGTATTGAATACATATATACATATTATAATAGTTTAATAACTTGACTTTGCCAAAATAAAAAAAAGTGAATAAAATGAGGCTGT
Organism: Nephrotoma appendiculata; assembly: GCA_947310385.1. Classification (NCBI taxonomy): domain Eukaryota; kingdom Metazoa; phylum Arthropoda; class Insecta; order Diptera; family Tipulidae; genus Nephrotoma; species Nephrotoma appendiculata. The sequence goes on from OX371225.1 coordinate 87,486,629, forward strand.
TAATTTTTTATTATTATATCTTTTTTATTATATTATAGTTTTTTATTTAATAAAAACTTTAAAAAAACATTAAAAACAACTTTATAATTTGTGCTACTCTCGGCTTGAAAATACTACTATTTTTGGGCAATTGTACTACTCACACAATTTATAAAACGACAGCACTGGTACAAATACATATACTTCATTTACATAAAATTATTAATCCATACCTGTTTCACTATTTAAATATAAATATTGATTTTCCTCCATATCTTGATAGTATCAATTACTTTCGTTTTGATTATCCATATTGCGCTGCTACTGTTACTACAATAATAATTATGTGTAATAGGTACACTTTTGAATTTGACGTTTGCAAAGGCAGTCTCGAGTAGGGTAGAGGATGACATTTGTAACAATGTTAAAACGAGTTTACGAACGACAAAAAGCACGTGCTCGTTGTTACAATGATAGTTTCCGAACGATTTAGACCTGTCATTGTTTACAATATTGTAACAATGTAGAGTTTACGAACAGCCTCCTGTGTTTGTACCCCTCTCAATAATCGAATGTTAAATGGCTTTGCAATATAATTGATCAGTCGGTGATTGTGATTGAAGCATAAACAACGTAAATCGTGCAGTGAAATTATTAATTTAGAATAAAATCTCTTTTGCTGTAGTTGGTGTATATAAAGAGTAATATATTATTTACTTAAGTGCAAAATATATTCTTTGGGAATACTTATCTACATATTTAATTAAATTAACTATCGCGGAAAAAGGTATTTATTTTTATATTTATGTAGAGTTGTCTAAATTATCAATCTGCGGATTATAATCTACACCTACAAAGAAAAATCTACTGGATATTTTACGGAAATTTGAGGTTACATTACTAATTTCACTGGAAACGGATGATTGGTGTAAATTGGATTGCCTAAACATATTACCGCCATCACCATTATCATCGCCATCATGTCACCAAGGCCGATAAGTGTTTGCATTATTTCATTTTAAGCATGTCTATTATTTATTAAATTTCTATCATATTTATTTATTTATATTTATTTAAACTAAATTGATTATATTATATATTACTACATTTACAAAATATTAACACAAATATTGTTACTAAATTAGTCCGTTATCTTAGGTCATTTTACGTAGGATAATTACGGACTGCGGATCCATATAGTATTGTTAAATTAATCTTGTGAATTTCCAATTGTAACATTTGTTTATATTTCCTGTTATACGAGTATATATATATATATATATATATATATATATATATATATATATATATATATATATATATATATATATATATATATATATATATATATACATATATATTTATATATATATATATATATATATATATATATATATATATATATATATATATATATTTACAGTAGATACTGATCTGCTTAGAGGTTATCATTAAGTTGTATTAAATTATTATCTAAATTACCAACAATCAATTAACTACCAAATATATGATTTTTTTCTTAATTGTATTTGCAATTTCTTAATTCTCATTTGATTCGCTTTGATGTTTCTTATCGTTTGGAGCCTATTCGTATATAGTTATGCTTTAGCCTGAAAGGATATCAACATGTTGCATTAAAGATTTAAATAGCGTGGACTGACACATTTTTATTGTAGGGACGTATCCAAGTCATATGTGCACCGGTATGCCAATGGAGAGGGAGGGGCACTTGTGGTCTCAACGACGTCTTGACCACACAAAAAAAAGTGGTTGTGATATGGCAGATAACTTTATTAAATTTTTCTTTATCGATCCGAATTTTACTGTTTTGAGGTAGTGTTCCAATTTCTATTTTTTTTTTGTTATTATTATTCCTGGTTTATTTCACTAATGCCATCCGTATGGATACCTAAGCAGCACTTCTAGACCTATATAGTTAGTGACAAAGTCTCCGCCCAACCGACGATTCCTAGCTGGCAAACGTGCTGCGGTCACTGATGTGAGAACTATATAGGTATTCTGGCAACGGAGCACAAATTCAACTATGAATGTGCCGATTCCGTTACAACGATAACCAGATTGATATTTTCTATAAATCATTTATATAAATTTAATACAAATCCCTTATAAACAAAAATTAGCATTTAATGAATAAACTTTATAGTTTGTACTACTACAGATATTTATACGTTGGAGTATCAAATTTAAACTGCAGTGTCCTATCAAAATATTTATATGGAGTAATATAAATTGTAAACAATATTTTATCAAATTTGGTTATAAGTTAAACTAATATAAAATCTATAAAAAAATCGTACGGAATTATATTTAAATTATAAGTGTATTCATTTTACTATATATGTAAATTTTTTGGTGTGTAGCGAAATGACCGAAGAAAACTATCTATCAGCTAGTGAGCCACAAAAGCGGATTACACAAAAATGGAGTAAGGGCGATGAAGATGATCTCCTTTTATGTACCATCGCAAAAAATGGGAAGGCATAAAAAATTGTCCACTAAGTCTTAGTTCGAAATGTGAACCAATCGATTTTTTTAAATTACTGGTATCTTCATATTTCGTTGAGTCATTCGTCAAGGAAACAGTAAATTATGTAGCAACTAAAAATAAAAAATTTATAAACATCGATAACGATGATTTCTATGCATTTTATGGAGTGATGATTTTATCTGGATATGCTACTGTTCCAGGAAAACACCTTTATTGGTCAGGGGATGATGACGTTCGCAACTTGTTGCAAAATGGATGCGCAGAAACATTTTTGAGAACATATTTGTCAATAATCACTTTTGTGATAACGACTAAATAGACAAAATCGCCAGAGATCGGTTTGCAAAAGTTTGACCATTCATCAAGCACTTAAATGACGTGTTTTTAAAATGCTCTATTGGGATGAATATTTCCATAGACGAAGCCATAATCCCATACAATGGTAGACACCAGTGAAAACAGTTTATAAGAAACAAACCAGTACGGTTCGGCTATAAAGCCTGGGTAGCCGCTAGCTCTGCAGGGTATTGTTATTTATTTGATGTTTACCAAGGACGCAACCAAGAACGGGATTTAACATTGGGATTAGGAGAATCTGTTTTTGAATTTTGCAAAACAAATTAGAGATTATTTTCATGATTTTTCCTTTTAATTTTTTTTTCTGGTACAAACTTTATACACGCACTGAAAACTATTAACTGTGCTGGAACTGGTACGCTACGGGAAAATCGATTAAAAAATAATCAAATGTTGGAGAAAAAGCAGATGAAGAAAAAGGATCGTGGATGCTCGAAACTTTCGCAGTTAGAGCAGTTAGAATTTCGTCGCAAATTATCCAAGGCTTTACTTATCCACCATGGAAAACTTTCCATAAAGAGTAAATCTGCTATGCTGACGAAATATCTTGATCAAGCGTTACATAAATACATACATCAATAAAAGCGGAATCTAGATTACGTTCCGAATAATATCAATCACCTACTACAATGTACCGATGTGATACATGCAATGTTGCACTACATTCGAAGTGTTCGTCAGCTTTCCGCAAAAATTTAAAGTGAGTGACTGTGATTCACAAACAAACATTAAGTATAATTTTGAAATAAGCTGTGTATAATATCAAGTATTATTTAAGTATAAATATTATTTATTTTCGTGAAATTATGAATTTTGTTACGTTTTTATGATTTTTAAAATAGAGAATTAAATTTAATAAAAAAATTAAAATTGTTTCTAAATGACAAATGGTGCATTTTCGCACTATCTCTTAACTCCACTCTCACCTAATATCTTTCTTTCTCGTCTTGATTTTCTTATTATGTTGAATAAAATTAATAAAAAAAACTTGATGATAAAAAACAATAAAAAAATCTCATGTCACTGCTGGGTTAATAAATACATTTTTATTAACCACTTGTTTTTTATTTCGCAAGATTATATTTTTTGAATATTTGCAAAAACTTTAAAAAATCACTCGATCGATTTCGACTTGTTAGGTCATCATCAGGAGTATCTACTGTAGATACTCTGATGATTACCCCCTAACAAGTCGAAATCGATCGAGTGATTTTTTTAACTTTTTGAAAATATAATCTTGCGAAATAAGAAACAAGTGGTGAATAAAAATGTGTTTATTAAGTGTAAGTGTGTTTCGTGAAGTGCCTACGGCAAATAGTGTAAAAAGTAAAAAAAATCGTTATTTTGAAATAAAAAATTTTTTATCTAAAAGAACAAACGTTTGTTTTTTGTTTGCCTTTGAAATTGGTTTGTAAATATAATATTAATGAATCTATTTATTTGAGTATTTTAATATTTTTACTATAGTCGTGACAACGAGTCGGTAACCGTCAAAAAATGGTTTGATTGATTTGGTAGAGGGGAATCTCCTATTTATAAAAGGTGAAACCTAAAAAATAATTATTAATTAAAAAGTAATTTGTAAAATATCCTAATAAATTCAAATCTATATTTCAAATAAATACAACTTTACTACCTTAAAGGAAGACATGCAACCGCGTGAGGGGCGAATGACAAAAAGGCGGTTTGGGATGGTATTGCTGAAACGTTGTACGCAATTGGTCCGTTAAAAAAAATGGGGAGCAATTGCAAAATGTAAATATATATTTATTTTTATATAAATATATATATTTACAAGAATGTGATTTAATGTAGTTGAGTATGTTCAGACATGGAACTCATTACGATGTAAAGTGAAAAATAAGCTGAAAATAATACGTAATCACCGTAATCGTAGTGGAGTGGCGCCTTTCACTAATGTTGAGGTTAGAGGCGATTGGCCTGAGGCCGACGCTACCGCAATGTCGGAATGGGACTAGAAAATCGTTCAAATGTGCAATCTACAGGTGCTAGATGGAAATTCTGATCTTGAAGGTGGTTTTAATGTTAGATTGAGTTAAAATTTTAAGAACTGTATTATCTGTTGGTATATACATATATAACACATAAATTTATAATTTAGTCAGTTTCTCCTCCAATGCGGTCCCTACAACATTCAACAGCAGCTGATACATCCGATCTAGCAGAAACCGAACCAGCGATACCAAGACCTGTAAGATATTGAATTTTTTTAAATTTATATATTTTTGAAATTTCGTGATTTATAACTTACCCTTTAGGTATTTAACGAGCAAACGGTTGAGTTCATAATAGAAGAGGTATCATAAGTCGATGTCCAAGGCTCTGATATGTCCGACCAGTTAGCATCAAACAACCGCCGATGTTGTGCCAGCCGACTTCAGTACGAATGTGGACCATATAGCGACTGGAAACCAAGAACAAATAAATGATGTACTAATCGACCCAATGTCGAATAACAATGGTTCTCCAGGAGTTCGTAACATCAGGCGACCAAGAGTAAGTACAATTGGAAATATCTTCTATTTCTGGTAATTATATAAAATTACTTTTAGCATGCAACAATAATGGTATCGATCCTAAAATCTATTCCGCTGCAAGAAGAGTCCAACAAATTACAGAGGCGGCTTGTTCAAAAGCAAACAGAGGCCAATACTCTCCAGAAGGAGATGCTGGAACAATTAAAAGAAAATAACCGGTTACTAAAAAATAATAATAAATTATTCATTAATAATGAATAATTCATTATTATTTTTATACAGCCAACAGGCAACATTAGTTTTAAATCGTAATATATACATATACTCGTATAATAAATCTAATATCTCTAGCGAATAAATATTTTTTTGCGTTTAAAGAAGGTTAAAATCTTTCAAAGACACCTTGCAGGTGGTCCAGATACAGGCCAAGCAAACAAAACAAAGGCCCGAATGCCCAAATAGAGATGCCCAAATAAGGCAATGATGAAATGAAACACCGATTTTTGTGTTTGGTGTGCATTGGCAATTTTGCATGGTGTGTGAGATTTTTACTCACTAAAACAACCTCCATTTATACTCACCTCTTAGAATTTTTGTTATACTTACCGATCTTATACATACCAAACTGTTGTAACGAGTGTGCTGGCCATGAGTGGGTCGCAAAAAAACGCTTCCTAAAATGAATGCCTCTCGTTACGGAATTTATATGTGCACTTACTGAGAGCTTTCACGTGGTCAAAATCTTCCGGCTTAGCTTCAGGATTGGGCGTGGGGTTTGCCAAAGATCAATAAGTGCCTTGCTAGACCACAAAAAGAAATTAAACAGGGAAGTATGTAAATTTTGAAAGGATACTAGAAAAAGGATTCAGGATATGAAACACTTACCTAACATTCTGTACACTCACTTACCTCTACATCCTACATTAACTGTTTATCGAAGAATGATACAAATAATCACCAAGCGAAAACAAGAAAAGAACATCACTAGTGAAAAAGGAGCTACCAAAAATAAATTAAAGAAACAAAGTTGGATTTCCGAATTTCAAAAATATCATTATAATTTATTTACAAAAAAAAAATCAAGCACTTTAGAAAAATTATTTATGGATTGAAAAAACACCCTATCTCTTAAAAATATACCTATACATATGTTAATAAGTGAATCTTCACTACCGAAATAAAAGTCCTTTTTTTCACAGAAAATATTTTATATTTTTCCTTCCGTTTTCTTCCGTTCAGTACACGATTTTCTTTTATAATAAAAACAAAAACCTACATTCTTCATTTATTCCAATTGTCGCTCGCATGCTTATTGTAAATTATTAACTATATAATTTACAACAAGTAATATAACGCGTTCCGTTGATACCCATTACGGGTGGCCGTAACAATAAGAACTTAAGCACTAAAATCTACTGACGTCAGATAATAGATATCCCACCACCAAAATTTATTAAAATAATTTAAAAAAATAGAGAAAAAAAAATTTAATTTACTATTAACCCTGTTGCGGCCGATATCTCATATGTGATGTAATGACGATAACAATTTTAGTCTTCCAAGCAGTTTAATTTAACTGCGTATATATAATTCATTGATGAGACATGTATCTTATTCTTGTCGATATTAGCTGCATTTCATGAGACCTAGTGATCCGGATCAAATCACATTTTACATGTAAACCATACACACATTTTGAACCAACTTTGCTTTTAGATCACAAATCATGATCTGAAAATTAGTTCATGTTTGAAAATGTAGGTGAATAAACATTTGGTATTTTATAGTTGGTATTAATGAAAAAAACAGAAAAATTAAGAACCGAACACATCCAAAACAAAACTAAATGGAAAACTGTCAGTCAGTGTTAGATTTTTAACAAAAGTAATAAAGACATTACAACCTAAACAAATATGGATAAAAAGTGTATAGATTTATATTTAATAATCAACATATTTACAAATACATAATTGTAATTTAATTTATTTGTATGACGAAACGCGTGCGTTTCTGGTGGCGTATAAGGCGAGAACACATGAATTTGAAAACGCAAAAAAAAATTGCGATGTCCAACGTCTTGGAATATTTGATTTTTCAAAACGTATTGGTAATTATTCAAAAAAAATGGCGATACATTAAAAATATATTATATTTTTATGTTTTGTTTTTAGACACAACCAACTACAGTGGAAGTAGATACTCCTGATGATGACCCTAACAAGTCGAAATCAATCGAGTGATTTTTTAAACCTTTTGAAAATATTCAAAATATAATTTTGCGAAATAAAAAACAAATGTTTAATAAAATGTGTTAATTAAATGTAAGTGTGTTTCGCCAAGTGCCTACGGCAAATAGTGTAAAAAGAACTACAGTGGAGTTGGTAAACACTAAATCAAAAAAAAATATTAAGGGCTTATAAAAGTGCCAACAAGGGAATGGGAAATACCTTAATTAAGGCACCTTTTATGGACCTCATAGATTAAATTTTTGGAAATTATCCTATTATTTCAAACAACCATATATCCAGCCTGTCAGGTACGGAGACAATGGCGTTGACCCTCAAAAAATCAATGGATTCTCATTCATCATTCCCGAATAGTGTAAGTGCGGAGATGTGTAATTACACAGCGTTGACACAAACACAGGCAACTGTAGTTGGTTCAATAGAGAGCGCCGGGGTTAAAAAGCAGTGTCTCGAAGTAAGGACCAAAAAAAGAAAAAGTGTTAAGGAACGGTATTACGAAGAGACAAAAAATCAAAAAAGATTACCTACAAAAATACTTGATGAAATAAAGCAGCGGCGACTGGACAAAGCAAACCAACACAATGAAAAAATGGAGGCCTTAAAAAATTACCTGCAATAATTTCGTAATTTGCTTTATTATTTTTATAATTTTTATTTATGAAATGAATGTAATAAATATTTATGTATGAATTATTGAATTAAATAAATGTGATATTAATTAATTTACTGTGTTAAACAATTTATTCAGTTAATATATTTTTTCAATCAATTCATTGAACATTTGGTATCGATTTTGATATCTGATGAAATCATTAGGCTCAGCTCAATGTTTTGCATATCAGCTTCTTCATATACTGCATTGATCTCCATATCCTCTTCAGTTGGCATTTCATCGTTTTCCATGATGCATATGTTATGGAAAATGCAACCACATAGGTCAAATTCACTACATTTTCTATGTAAGTTTGTTCAGTGAAATGTAGCAAACGACGAAATCTGGTTTTTAATAAACCAAACGCTTTTTCCACAACCATACGGGTGGAAGCATGGCGGAAATTAAATTGCCTTCGAGCTGTAGTCAAGTTGCCAGTATCTATAAATGGGCTAACCAGCCAATCTAAATTGGAGTACGCCGAATCACCTAACAAAAAAGTTTTATTAGGGAATTTTTTGACCAAATTTTCAGAGGCACTTCTGAACAAGGGTGACCTTTTCAAAACTCGGTTGTCGTGTAATGAGCCGGGCTCACTGCAATGAACATGTATACATGTATACATTTCTTTGCAGCGTCAACAACTCCCTGGAGGTGAATGCTGTACCCAAGCTTCATATTAAAATAGGACTCTTTGTTCAACTGTATGGGTTTTATGTTTATGTGCGAGCATTCAATCGCACCTAGTATGTGAGGAATTCTTTTTTTTTTGCTGAAATTTTTTCATCACTTGAGGAATTTCATCCCCAGTTGGCCACTTGACGTACTTATGATCAATGGAAATTAGCCATTGAGCCACTCTATTAATAATCCTCCAGGCAGAGGCATTGCATATGCAAAATAAATTCGCAATAACACGAAATGGCGAACCATTTGCTGATATACCACATAAAAATATATATTTTTTTATCCGCACATATTTGTTTACGATTTTCGATAGTCACAACATTAAGAAATTTTGAAGACGTTTTATATATATCTACAACGGAAATACATACAAACATATGTTATATTAAACATAATTGTTGTCATTTTATTAAGTTTTACTACATATGTACATACCTATAAATTTTGTAGCAGTTGCTCGTGTAATTCGAAAGTGGCTTTTAAATTGGTAGTCGTTGTAACCTTCTATCGTACATAGAAAATCTTTTGTGATTTCATCTAGCTCTGATTCTGATGAAGTGAATGATGATGATGAGCTCCTGCTATAGTCAGTGGAGCTTGACGACTCGAGCTACAACAATTCAACCATTAGTAAATTATTGATATAGAACTCATTTGTATTTAACAATTTAACTTACCTTGATAATTTGATTAGATTGATAATTAGATTTGACGTTATTAGCCATTTATAAAATTTAATTCACATTTTGAGTAGTAATTTTAGTCAAGAGTATTCAATCAACGGTATTACCAACCGGACGCACACATTTTTACATTTTTGTGTCATTTTAAGAAACATGAACTGATCTAAATCAGATCATGCGTCAAGAAATGCAGCTATTGTATAATGAGAATTTTTCATTAACATATCTTATGTTTACGAACAGATTATGATTATAATTTTATTTTATTACTATTATTATTTATGTTTCGGTATTAATTTTAATTTTATTGTCGTGGTAACTAATTACTATAGTGGCACCGCGCACTCAATTTAACGAACCACCACTGGTCACTGGTATTTGTTCATATTTGTATCACGGTTTTATTGTCTCCAAATTACACAGTTTGGTGTTGTTGTATTTGTAATTATTATTAATTTTTTCTTTATTACACGATTATTATTGTTGTTTAATTTAACCGATACTAATATTTTAACACCATTAATATCATTTGAGCATGAGTACATACATTAACATGGTAAATAGGATATATTATATTTCCTTATATATTATGATAATACCATTTAGCCTAATACCACAATGTCTAATAATTTTGTGATTTTTAATAGCAACAGTTTTTGTTCACAATGAGTTTTTAAATAACAACCACATTCAATATTTTGTTTATCAACAAAAAAATTATTTAAACTTCTTGTATCGGTGGTGATATTTAAACCGTGATTTATATCTAGGATGTCTCACATCCAACCATACTACTAAAAAAAATTATTGCACATTAATTTTTGTACTATTTTAGTCTAACTGACCCATCGTCTACCAGTATTGAGGAATCGTCTTCATAAATATGGTGATTGATGAGAATGTTGTGTAAAATTGTTGAGGATCGTATCTCAATTTACATTCTCCTGATAAACAGCTAAAATAAGAAATAAAATATAATGACTGTTCTCATACAAAATGTGTTTACTTTACCAAAACCGGTTTTTAAGTAAACCGATACATCTTTCAATTTTACTTCGGATTTTACAATGCATCCGATTATACATCCTTGTGGCGATCTGGGATTTTGGATGTGTTGGGGCAATTATGAGTAATTGCAAATAATTCCCAAGTTAACAGCAAACAAATGATTGAATTAGCCAAAATTTTGATTTAAACACTGGTTTTAACCTTTTCAAAAATATAATAATATTTTATTTCAATTCTCAATGAAGAACAACCTTTGACTCCCTTTATCTTTCCAAAAAAAATTGCTAAATCATTATAAAAAAAATTTAAATCTAGTTCTACAGTTTTTTCGTTATTCATTACCAATACAAAATATATCCTACAACTACTAACGCGACATCTAGGATGTATTAATTAATTATGGTAAGTAATTGAGGTGAATAACTATCTAACCATAAGACATATTCACAATAACATATATGAATGAATAAAAATAACAATAATTGTGAATAACAATATTATGACATTAATGATATTAATTCATGGATCTTAATTCTAATGTAAGTATAAAAAATCTATATTATAATTAATTAACTTATTTGATTGACAAAAATCTTTTATTTTAGATTGTATGTCTGCTTAATTTGGTGGATTGTCCATGGTCCTTGGGATGAGTATTTTTTAGTTATTAAATTTTTCAGTAAATATGTAATTTACTTCTAGGTGATGAACATTCCGGCGGCCTTGAACTTCGTTCAATACTTAAAAAGATGGCTTGACGTTTTATCATATATTAAGTATTATTGATTAAAAGTATTATTGACTGCATTTCGAGTTGCATATCTAATTTGTTGTTTCTTTTCAGGTGATGGATCTTCTAATGTGCTGGTTTCATTCATATTACCATCCACTGGTAATACACATAATTTGTGAATCGGTCGTTTTAGCTCTCCAGATTTAGTTTTTAAAGTGATGACCCTAACTAGACCATCGGCTCCAGGATGAATTTGGATTACCTTTCCTAGTAACCATTGATTTGGTGGCGTATTGTCCTTTATTATGACCACATCGTTGAGTTTTATTTGTGTTTGTGGGAACCTCCATTTAGTTCTTTGTTGCAGTGACGTCAAATATTCGCGTTGCCATCTTTTCCAGAAGTGTTGATGAAGTTGTTGTACGGTTTTCCAACGGCTGAGATAACTTGCTTTATATTCAGTGACGTCTGATTCAGGAATTTTTGTTAACGGGTGCCCTACCAAAAAGTGTGCTGGTGTCAATGCATCGATTTGATCGACGGATAAGACACAGATAGGCCTCGAGTTTAAGCAGCTTTCTATCTCGGCTAACAGTGTTGTCATCTCTTCGAGTGTTAAAATGGTTTTGCCTATAACTCGTTTTAAATGGAATTTGGCTGACTTAACCGCAGCTTCCCAAATTCCTCCGAAATGTGGCGCACTTGGTGGTATGAAATGCCAGGAAATTGCGTTGCTTGAAAGAAAATAAGATAGGTAAGTAGAGGTTTTAAGTTTTTCCACTTCTTCCTGTAAGACTTTGCTGGCACCCACAAAATTAGTACCGTTGTCGGACTGGATTTCAACTGGTACACCTCTCCTTGCTACGAATCTCTTAAGAGCTGCTGTGAAAGATTCGCTTGTGAGGTCTCCTACTAATTCAAGATGAACCGATTTTGTGCTCAGGCAAACAAAAACACCAATATATGCTTTATAAGTACGTTGTCCTCTGCCTTTTGTTAAATGTATCAATGTTGGTCCAGCAAAATCAACCCCTGTCTTATAGAATGGTCGTACTAGTTCCACTCGGGAAGCTGGTAAATTCCCCATTAGTTGGTGTTGGAAAGTAGCTTGACATCTTCTGCATACGACACATTTTCTGATAATCTCGCGTACTACGTTTCGTCCACCAGTTAACCAGTATGATTGGCGAAAAACGGAGAGTAATAACGATGGTCCAGCGTGATGGTGCTTTTTATGAAGATCTTCCAAAATCATTCTTGTGAAAATGGACTTTGGAGGCAGTATCAGCGGATGTTTTGTATTGTAAGGTGCTGTGCTGTTTTCAATTCTTCCGCCAACTCGAAGTAGATTCTCTCTGTCCATGAATGGGTGTAATGAACTTAAACTGCTTGTTTTATTAATTTTGCCGTTTCGTTCGAGAGCATCTATTTCTTCATAATATGCCCTTTTCTGTTCATATTCGCAGATAATTTTGAATGCCTTGTACAATTCCTGTGGTTTCATAAATTTCCCTCTGCTTCTTTCTTCCTTTAGTTTTGTTTTGGTGTTGTCAATGAATCGGATCACGAATGCAAGAATCCTCTGAAGTTTATAAACAGAGGAATATTTTGATAGCAATAAGTCGAGTAGTTCGTTGCACAGAAATCCCGAAAGGACATTCAATTTGATTGATCGCTCTTCTTGTTTGCATCCATAGCTGTTTTGTTGCGTGGGCCAGTGTTCTTCAGATTGGGTTAGCCAGTCAGGCCCTTTCCACCATAAATTATATTCTCGAAGTTTTGAAGGAAGCATGCCTCGGCTGGCACAATCTGCAGGGTTCTGCGATGATGGTACGTGTCTCCAATGGCTTCGAGGTACAATATCCATAATCGCAGACGTTCGGTTAGCCACGAATGTTACCCAACGACGAGGTTCATTTGCAAGCCAGTCGAGCACGATTTTTGAATCAGTCCACGCCAGGATGTTGTTGATTTTTAAACTTGTTTCTCGTTTTACGGTTTCAATCAATTTGACTAACAGGACAGCTCCACACAACTCCAACCTAGGCAACGACACTTGCTTGATAGGTGCAACTTTACTTTTTGCTGTTACTAGGTGCACAAAGACTCCCTTTCCCGGCGTGGTAATCTTGAAGTAAATTGCAGCTGCGTAAGCACTCTCGCTTGCATCGCAAAACCCATGAATATCAACTGTGGAATGATTCGAAGATTGTATAAACCGTGGTAATGCAATAAGTTCAACTTCTTTTAGATTGGATCGGATTTCCTCCCACTGCTGCTTTTGCCTCTCAGGTAGCGCGTCATCCCATTTCAAGTTTAGGATCCAAAGCTTCTGCATAAATATTTTCACTTGCACGACGACAGGTGTTAGCCAACCGAGTGGGTCAAATAACCTACTGGCTTCGGAAAGAACGGCCCTTTTCGTAAAATTTGCGTGATTTTGAAGCGATGTTTTAAATAAAAATTTGTCTTCTCGTGGATCCCAACCGACACCTAAAACTTTCACATATGGGGAAGACTCAATTGCTGCATCTTCTAGTTCCTTTATTTTGTTGCCATCTTCATTGCTTGGAATTGAGTTCAGTAGTACCGGATAATTTGAAGACCATTTTCTTAATTGAAATCCGTATTGGCTTAGGATATTGCTGATATCAAATTTGAGTTGTAGTCCTTCTTGTTCCGAATCTACTGAAGTCATTAAGTCGTCTACATAAATGCTTTTCTCAATTACATGACAAGCAGTTGGGCTGGAATGTTTTTGATCATCAACTATTTGATTTAGACATCGTATCGCTAAAAATGGTGCGCTGGATAATCCATAAGTGACCGTTGATAATCGATAATGACAAATTGGATCTGATGGGTGCTTGCGCCAAACAATCTGCTGGAACTTTCTATACTTTGGATCGATCAGAACCTGACGATACATCTTCTCAATGTCGGCAGAGATGGCTATTTTATGTTCTCTGAAACGAAAAATAATTGAGAATAGGTTTGACTGAATAGTTGGGCCTACGGCTAAGTAATTATTCAGAGAATGGCCCGTGTTGCTCTTTGCCGATCCGTCGAACACTACTCGCAGTTTTGTCGTTGAGCTGGCTGTTCTTAAGACACCATGATGTGGTAAATAGTATCCATCAGCTATCATTTCATTTTCTGGAATTTTCTCCATGTGTTTCAGTTGTTCGTATTCATCCATGAACTCATGATACAGATTTTTAAAATCGTTGTCCCTCTCGAATCGTCGTTCCATGCTCCTTAGACGCTGTATGGCGATGCTCATTGTGTTACTCAATTCAGCTGGTGGTTCTTTAAACGGTAAGGCTACAACAAATCTTCCATTCAGAGTTCGCGACACATTCTCTTTAAAATGTTGTTCACACATTTTTTCTTCCGCTGATAAAATAGCTTTTTCATCTCCAACAGACTCGATTTCCCAAAATCTCTTTAGAGTGGTATCTATATTTGCCTCGGATTCCAAACAATTAGTAGCTAACAATGATGTCATGGTATCTTGATTTTCCTCGGTTGTTCCTGAGACTACCCAGCCAAAAATTGTATTTTGCATGATGAGCCCGTGTTCGCCAAGCTGTTTTCGTCCGTTAAGCAAAATGGCAAAGAAGTGATCAGCTCCGATTAAAATGTCTATTGCGCTTGGCTTGTTAAAATTTGGATCTGCTAACTGCAATGAATTCCACATGTTCACCGAAATTCCGCTAATCGTTTGTGATGGCAAACAGGATGTTAGTTTTGATAAAACTAACGCGTTGATTTCAAATTCGGGTTGATCTGGTGGTTGTACAACTAATGTCACCTTTCCTCTTGTCAGCCCAGCTTTAGTCAGTCCTAGACCACTTACTGAAATTCGCGAATTATATCTTTTTAAATTTAATCGTTGCATACAGGATTCAGTAATAAAACTTGCTTGAGAACCGGAATCTAACAACGCTCGACAATTTTGAGGTTTCCCATGACAATCCAGTACGGTAATTTGAGCTGTTGGTAGAATTGAGTGGAGTTTTAGCACCTTGGCACAATTAGTTTGAACGACTGATGAATTTAAACTGGTCTTTGAATCATCTTGATTGGAATTTGATTCACAAGTCTCAGGCGTTACTTTGGTTTCTACGACATTGACATGGAGTAATGTATTGTGTCTACCGGAACAGGTTCGACATCGGCGCCTTGATTGACAATTATATATTGCGTGTCGTCGGCTTAAGCAATTAAAACACCTTCGATTATTTTTAACCCATTCCCTACGTTGGTTAACATCCAAATTATTAAACTGATGGCAGTCGAATAGAGAATGAGTTTTATTATTGCAGAAAGCACATTCAAAAACGGTTGATTCACTTGCGACTACGAGCCCCTTTATAGAACTTTTAGGATTTCTCGGCTTGATCGAAGAGCTCAATGACTCCAGAGCGTCGATTCTGATTTGCAAAAACTTGAAAAAATCTTCAAGTTTTGGCTGTTCCATTTCCGCTGATGTTTCCGCCCACATACATTTGCTCTTATCATCCAATTTAGTAACCAACCAGTAAATCAACCAGGGGTCACGAGATTCCGCTATTGGGCCAAGAGATTTTAGACCACGTACTACTTCGTCTGCAGTATCTAGTAAATTTTTCATTTTATCAGCATTTGCGGCCTGGAGTGGTGGATGATCTACGAAAGTGCGTATGAACGAATTAATAATATGTTTCTTTCGGTCATATCTGTCTTTCAGTTTATGTAATGCCTCCATGTAGTTAGCCTCAGTTACACTAATATGGCGAAGTAATGCGGCAGCTTCACCCCTTAAAGATCCCTTTAGGTATTGGAACTTTTGAACGGGGCTCAATATCGTGGAATCATGAATCGTGCTCGAAAATAAATCATAAAATGACTGCCACTCTGTATATTCGCCTGAGAATGATGGTATGCTTAACTTAGGTAGCTTCACTTCAGCTTGACCAGTATGTGAGTGGTTTAGTGTTATATCCATTCCTTGTATATCACCTCCAGGAATCATTGTTAATTTGCGAAGTTTCGAATTGAGCTTTGTTTTGGCGTCGTAAAATTTTTCTTCGAACTCAAAATCGGGTTCTTCGTCAGGGTCGATATTCAATATCTTGCCTTCGATGGTAGTGAATTCGTTCATGAGCATATCAACTCGAGCCACACGTGTTCTAACAGCTTCAATATCTATATCTGCTGGATTTGCGGTGATGAATTTGATTATATTGGTTAATTTAGCCTTAACCGTAGACCGTTGTTTTTTAAGACTTACTAGCTCGGACATCTTTATGATAATATCACCTACACGCTTGCTTCAATGACTATACGTAATTTTCTCAAAGAGTTATGAAGCTATCACAAACGGCTAGCACAATTTTATGTTAATAAATTTAAGCTTCACTGGTTTACAATTTAAAGTTCACAATATTACGAGTTCTTGAGATTCACTTATATTTATATTTTAATTCTTGGTCACTGCACTACACTAGTCGTTTTGACTAAATAAATTTAGCTTGCAATATTTGGCTATTTCAGTAAATTTATCAAAATTATAACTGAGGGCCGCGAATTATAACAAACGGCGTCGATCACGATAATACTTCTCAAAATGGCGAGAAAAAATCAAATTGATCTAATGGCGGCTTTTAATCACTATTTCTCACACGGCGAGAACAAAAAAAATATTCCGGACTTCGGCTCGAAGGACCAATTTGTTGGGGCAATTATGAGTAATTGCAAATAATTCCCAAGTTAACAGCAAACAAATGATTGAATTAGCCAAAATTTTGATTTAAACACTGGTTTTAACCTTTTCAAAAATATAATAATATTTTATTTCAATTCTCAATGAAGAACAACCTTTGACTCCCTTTATCTTTCCAAAAAAAATTGCTAAATCATTATAAAAAAAATTTAAATCTAGTTCTACAGTTTTTTCGTTATTCATTACCAATACAAAATATATCCTACAACTACTAACGCGACATCTAGGATGTATTAATTAATTATGGTAAGTAATTGAGGTGAATAACTATCTAACCATAAGACATATTCACAATAACATATATGAATGAATAAAAATAACAATAATTGTGAATAACAATATTATGACATTAATGATATTAATTCATGGATCTTAATTCTAATGTAAGTATAAAAAATCTATATTATAATTAATTAACTTATTTGATTGACAAAAATCTTTTATTTTAGATTGTATGTCTGCTTAATTTGGTGGATTGTCCATGGTCCTTGGGATGAGTATTTTTTAGTTATTAAATTTTTCAGTAAATATGTAATTTACTTCTAGGTGATGAACAGGATGTTTGTTAACAAAAATGGTTGTAACGGATATCCACTATCACCTAGAATAAATGTAAATTAAGTTGATGCATGAAACAGTTACAAAGGAAATTACAATATTTATTCGTATTACCAAAACCGAACACAATCATATTCTATAAGCCGTACTGTAGCGACACGCATGTAATTTTTCACTTCTGTTTAATTGTATTGTGCGTATTCGAACATGAAAGTTTATTCTCTATTTACTTAAAGTTGTGCATATGTTTCGGAAATACATTTAAGTAAAAAAATGTTTAAAGGGAAAAATAGAAAAAACAAAAACTAGGAGGTGTGTTTTGTTTGTTATTATATAATTCAAAAGTGCATTTCGATCACGAATTTTGTTTTAATTTCTATTTATTTTTCATTATTGTTTTAGTGTTTTACGCATGAATGAGGCGTGGCTACGCATATCTGATCTTCAAATCTATTTTGTTTTTTGTTGTTTGTAAAAACATAAAGGAGAAATCTAGAACAAATCTGTCATATTTGATTTCTATTTTCTCTCTCTCTGGCCTTCACATCCCATGAAGGGATTTCGCCGCCTGCACTAAGGCCTTCCATCCATCTCGATCCACCGCTCTCGCCCTCCAGTTTCGACATCCTAATGTTCGTAGATCTTGTTCGATGTCGTCGCGCCAGCATAGTCGGGGTCTTCCTCTACGACGTACTCCGGCTGGTTGTTGGTGGAACACTTTATTTATCATCCGTTGTTGGGGAGACCTTGTAACGTGGCCATCTCACTCGATTGGATTTGATGAATCCGATAATATCGCTGCCTCCGAGGAGTTGCTTTATTTCGTGATTCATACGAATCCGATATTCGTTGTTCGCAACTTTAATTGGACCAAAGATTGAACGGGCAACCCTCCTTTCGAAGGTAGATAATAATCTACAATCGTTAGTGGTCATGGTCTAGCTCTCGCTTCCGAAAGCCAGCACAGGTCTTATAAGTGCTTTATAAAGTGCGAGCTTGCACGACTGCGATAGATGTTTCGATCGCAATAATGTTGATTTGGCGTAGAAAACTCGTTGTCCGGCAGCGATTCGGGCTTTTATTTCTGCCTGCATATCATTCGACGATGTTATAACTGACTCGAGGTATTTAAAGTTTTCGACGCTATCAAAGTTGTGGTCGCCAATTCCGAGATTTGCCGTAGAGATGTTCCTAGGTGTTACTAAATATTTGGTTTCACTGCTGTTCACCTCCAAACCAAGTCTTCTTGCGCAGCGATCGAGCGGTATGAAACTGTCTTTGATATCGCTAGGTCTTCGGCCAAGAAGCACGATATCATCTGCATATCCAAGAATTTGGCCTGACTTATTAAATATACAGCGCGAGGTTTCAATGTTGCTTTTCCTCACTACGTACTCCAGCGCCAGATTGAACAGCAAAGGCGCGAGTGCATCACCCTGTCGAACACCAGATGTTATTTCAAAGGGGTCTGACACAGATCCTTCAATTACGATTCTACATACAGATCCGGATGTTGTTAATTTACACAGAGAAACGAGTTTCTCTGGGATTCCCAGGCATATGAGCGCGGCCCATAGGTTGTCGCGGTTTATACTGTCATACGCCTGTCTGAAGTCTATATATAGCTGATGTATGGTTATGTTGTACTCCCAACATTTTTCCAAGATCATCCTCATGGTGAAACACTGGTCAGTGGTCGATCGGTTGGGACGAAAACCACACTGATAGTCGCCAATGATGTTTTCGGCGAAAGGGATGAGTCTGGCAAGTACAACGTTAGCCAACACTTTGTAAGCAGTGTTCAATAGAGCTATGCCACGAAAGTTTTCACATTTAAGACGGTCGCCTTTTTTATGCAACGGACATATGAGTGCGGTCTTCCAATTCTCCGGCAACTCTTCTTGGTCCCAAATACAAACGACGAGATCGTATAAACTTGTTGCAAGAGTAGCGCCTCCGAGTTTAATTAGTTCTGCGGGGATTCCATCGAGACCGGGTGCCTTGCCGTTTTTCAATCGACTAATAGCTGCGTCTACTTCCTCTACTGTGGGATATTCGACAAAGAACTCTTCACCTGGCGGAGCTATTGCTCTAATGGGGGTAACTTCGTCATTCCGATTTAGCAGATTTTGAAAGTAGGTTTGCCATACTGAGAGAACATCAGCCACGTTTGTTCTCAGCTCTCCATTCCCGTCTTTGATGGCTGTACTTCTTGGATGGAAGTCTTTAGTGAGATTCCTGGCGTTGGCAAAACAGTCCCTTGAGTTTCCTACTTCCGCTTGGAAGCTGATGTTTTCGATGCATAATCTCATATGTTCGCGCTTCTTTTGTCGAAGGAATTTAATCGTGGCTTTCCTAGCGCGGAGATATTCTGCTAGAGTGCTTCTGGTATTGCTAGCCAACCATTTTTCACGAAGCTTACGTTTATTTTCGACGACCCTTCGGCATTGATCATCGAACCAATCGTTGCGGGGCCTCGGAGGTCTTCTTCCGATGGTGTTTTGCGCCGCGTTTGTTATGGCTGACTGTATAGCGTGCCACTGCTCCTGGATGTTAGGAGGAGCTTCTTCATTGTTATGGGGCCGGTCTAAATAATTAGTGACAGCTGATTGGTAACCCTGCAGTGACGCTTGGTCTTTTAGAGCATCGATATTCCATCGAACGGTCTTTTGTGCTTGTCTGTTAAACGTAGATGACAGTTTGCACTTATACTTAAATATGACAAGCATGTGATCGCTGTCCATGTCTGCACCTCTGTAGGATCTAACGTCAGATATGCTGGTGGAGTGTCTCTTGGACACCATGACGTGATCGATTTGGTTTTCAGTTCTTCCATCATTCGATCTCCACGTTACTTTGTGGATTCTCTTATGTGGGAAAAACGTACTTGATACAACTAAGTTGTACGTTATTGCCAGGTCGGTGACGCGTTGGCCGTTGTTGTTACTAGTTAGATGCAGGCTGTTGGGACCGATGTGCGATGTATTTTCTGCACTCCTACCGATTTTTGCATTAAAGTCGCCCACGATGATTTTAATGTCGTGGTGCGGTATGTTGTTGATGACTTCCTCGAGCTCGACAAAGAAGAGATCTTTGATGTCATCTGATTTATCTTCGGTGGGTGCATGCACATTAACGATCGTGATGTTAAATTTCTTAGTGCGAAGTCTGACCGTGCATATCCGCATGTTGATAGGGTGGAAATCGATGATATGGTGCTTCATGCGCCGATGGATGAGGAAGCCAACTCCAAATTCTCCTCCGTTCTGATGGCCGCTGTAGTGAAGAGTGTAACCATTGGTGGTGTCATGGATCCCACTCCCAGACCATCTAAGCTCTTGTAATGCAAGTACGTTTAATGTGTAACTCTTTGCTTGGTTCGAAAGGTTCCGGAGATCTCCAGGTCTTAAGAGGCTAAGCACATTCCATGTTCCCATTTTTAAAGCGTTGTCCGTGTACAATTTCCGAGGTCGAGTTTGTGATAAATCCGATATGGTAATCCGAGGCCTTTGTTTAGGGTTCATAACTTAAATGTTTTTATGAGAGAAGGTTGTTGGCCTGCCGCTCAACCCGCTTATTACGTGTGTGGGTCACGTACTGGTGAGAATCTTAAAACATCCAGTCCTACCTTGAAACACATTGATATAGCGAGCCGCTGGATACAAGACAGACGCCCACTTCAGCCGCTCCTAACCTGGAGATCAGACGCTGGTTTGGTATTGGTTTTGAGGCGCCAATGGCCCGCCTTGACATGTAGTGTCCAAGACTATAAACAGGATTTAGTCTGCTCGTCTCCACTACACCGCCTGATTCATTTAGCGTTACCCAGGGAGCACCGGCGAGGAGGTATGAATCTAGGACTTTGCCCTCCCATTTGATTTCTATTGGCCGTATACAAATACTATCAAATAGAAGTTAAAAATGTACACCAATACTATCAAATAGGAGTTAAAAAGTGGCATTATCCGCGTGTATAGCCGAGTATTGTACGGCTTATAGAATATGATTGTGTTCGGTTTTGGTATTACCTAACAACCATTCATGTTGCTCATCATGCTCGCGCCGCATCTAAAGCAATGCGAAAGCTTGACTACATGCCCAAATTTAGCTATCATGAGTAGATCTATAATGAACATAAGGTCTGTCGCGTAAATTATTTTTTGTTTTTTGAAAAGTACAGTTTTTTTCAAACAAAGTAAACTAGCGCTATTTTCGTTTGTTTGTGACAAAAGTAAAAACGGAATATCAAAAAGAAGTTGTTCGAATAAAAATTGTACATGAGTGGCAGAAAAATAAACAAACTTTGTATTTCGTTATCAAAAAAAATTGTAAAACAACAAAATCAAATGTTTGCAAGACTATAAATCGATTTCTCTATGAAGGTATATTAAAATTCAAACCAAAAAGTGGGTGACCGAGAAGAACGCGAAACAAGAAGTTAGAATTAAACGTTGTAAAGACATTAAAAAATACTCCCTCTAAGTCAGTTCGGGATATTCCAAAGAAACATAGCACAACAAAAGATATGGTTCAGCGAATCAAAAAAAATCATGGACTAAAAAACTTACAAGAAGTAGAAAATTCCTAAACGGTCGAAAAAGCAAACAAATGTTGCGTTAACACGAGCAAAATTGCTCTACAAGCACCTCATTAACATATCTCCGATCTGTTTAGTTATGGACGACGAAACGAACCTAAAAATGGATTTTTCAACATTACCTTGTCGATAATTTTATACAGCAAAACCTGGAGAAGTACTGGATGCATTGATCACTGCAATTCGACAAGAGAAATTTGGAGAAAAGCTGTTGGTCTGGCAGGCGATCTGTCAATATGGTTTTAAAAGCAGCCCGTTTTTCACAAAATCGACAATAAATACCAATAACTATATACAGGAGTGTCTGAAAAAACGCCTTTTACCTCTTATACCAAAGCATAACAATTCCACATTATTCTGACCGGAATTAGTTTCGGCGCATTACGCAAAAAAAAAAAACTTTGGAGTGGCTAGCCGCCAACAATGTGAATTTCCTACGAAAGGAGATGAATCATCCGAATACTCCAGAATTGCGCCCAATCGAGAGATTTTGGGCAATTATGAAACGGAATTTGAGAAATGATGGCCGAACTGTGAAATCAGTTGATAATAATAATAATACCCAGCGACCAATCACCCCTCCCTGACCGCACGCGGGGAGTCACCAACACCATTATTATTATTTTTTGAATATAATTCCAGGGAATTATAAACAAGGATATCATTCTACTAATTTAAAAATTAAAAAGAAGAAAATGGCGAAAATAAAATTAATGTTAATCGAATAAAAAATGTATTAATAGAGCTATGATTAAATGAAGAGGCTGAAGCTATATGTACTAAATTTAGGAGAATGATACCCCACCGCAAGAAGGAGAGAACGCCCGTTGGTCTACTTAAAGCAAGCAGATTTGAATGACAGAAAAAAAATGAAAAGAAAGAGAAAATAAAAAATAAAAACTAAAGATAAGTTAAGAAAAATTAAATGAAGCGGAAATGGGGAGAAACAAATGGTAAAAATTATAAATACTCGATAGAGTATTTAAGTCAAATCGATAAAAAAAAAGTTAATATAAAAAATAAAATAAAAATTAAGTTTATTGGTTTGTCAACTGGTAGCGAATAATAACTTCTTGATGGTGAATTTGCTAATATGGTAGTCAAATTGTTCGAAATATTTATTAGTCTCGCGCAGCATTCTTGTAACAGGCTCGTTCTGGCCGTAGGTCGTTATGTGAGAAGCAATTCTGTAAACTGGTATCGTTCTCAATCCACGAGCATTTACATTAAGATTTACCTTTTCGAGTAGAGCTGCAGAATCAACACCGCCAGATAAAACTTGTTGAATGAAGACGATGTCTGCAACAGATCTGCAACGTTTGCTTAGTGGCTTTAAGTTAACAAGCTCCAAGCGGTCTAGATAATGAGGCAAATTGTAAACGTCCACCCATGGCAATCCACGCAGAGCAAAGCGCAAGAATCTACGTTGTACCGCTTCAATTCTTCGTGTGTGCACTTCATGGTATGGGGACCAAACCTGACTAGCATAATCGAGCAAGGGCCGAACAAATGTCATATAGAGAGTCCTGGTAACATAAGGATTCTAAAATTCTTTAGACCAACGTTTCACAAATCCAAGCGAAGAGTTTGCTCTGTTGACAATAAAATCAATGTGACCTCTAAAGTTAAGTTCGCGATCACAAATTACCCCTAGGTCCCGTATGGTTAAAAGTTTTACGACAACAGCGCTATTGATGGTATACTCACGACTAATGGAATTTGTGCGTTTTCTTGAGTATGTTATGCATTGGCATTTATTCACATTCAGATCAAGATTATTTTTAGTGCACCAAGTTATAAAGTTATTGAGGTCATTCTGCAATAGGTTAGCATCGGTGGAACATGAGATTTGACTATAAATTTTCATATCGTCTGCATAAATAGAAATTGACGAGTTTTTAATCATGACATCATTGATGGACAAGATGAAAATAATAGGCCCAAGATGACTGCCTTGTGGTACCCCGGAAGTAGCTATAAAAGGAGCAGATATGGATGACCTGATGATCACCTGATACCTACGTTCCCTAAGATAAGAGTCCACCCATAGTAAGAATTGAGGTCCATAACCAAGTGCCCGGAGTTTAAACAAAATTGTCTTATGGGAAACTCTGTCAAACGCCTTGCTGAAATCCGTGGTAATAACGTCAACTTCCTTTCTACATTCCATAATGTTCAAAGTATTAGAAACAAATTCGGTTAGATTGGTTGTAGTAGATCGTCCTCTGAGCAAGCCATGCTGATTCATTGAAAACAATGTTTTACATTGAAAGTAAAGGGAATAGTACACAATACTCTCGAATAACTTGGGGATACAGGATAATTTCGCAATTGGTCTATAGTTAGAGACGTCAGATTTACATCCCTTCTTATGGGTTGGAGTTATAAAATAGTCTTTCCATATTGATGGAAATATTCAGTAGGAGATCGACTTTTGGAACAGCATTGTAAGTGGCTGCGCTAAGTTACCAACACAATTTTTTAAAATAATAGAAGGCAATCCATCGGGGCCAGCGGAAAAATCATCTTTTAGCTTGTTAATGCTCCTTACCACAGTTTCAAGATCAATTTGAATGGAGACCGGAGAGGCTAGAGCGCTGTTATTCATGTAACTGAAGTAGGCCACATCAGGCTCAATATTATTATTATTGGAGTGGGCGCTATCAAAAAAATTTGCGAAAAAGCCAGCAATGGTCTTGGGGTCACCAGAACAATGATCGCCGAACTTCATCGTGGAAGGATATCCATCTGATTTCTTCTTATAATTAATGAATTGCCAAAAGCGCTATGGGTCAGCAATTATTTCTGACTGCATACTAGTGATGTGAACATCATAGAGTTCATGAGACATATTCGAAAATGCATTGTAAACGTTCACATAATTTGAGTAATCCGAGTCCAATCCAGTCTTTATGAATTTTTTCCAGTTTTTGTTTCTTTGATTGCGCAGTGATCGCAATTCTCTGTTGTACCATGGAACTACTAGTTTGTGTCTTCGTACAGTACAGGGAATGGACTGTTGAAAGCATTCAACCATCGCGGCATAAAAATTGAGAGTTTGGGCTTCCAGGTTGTAATTATTATCGAGAATGAAGTTAAAATCGACGTTAGCTAATAATTCATTAAGCTTCTTAAAATCGGCCTTACGAAAATTAAAACTGGGTAAAGTTTCGTAATTAATGTTAGCTCTACATAGTTCACTGGAAAATGAAATTAAAAGAGGCGGATGATACAAGTCAATTGTACTGAGAACCAGATTTGTTTCTAAGACGCTGCAATCATTTGTGCCAGAAGAGAATATTAAATCAAGTTGCCTGTTAAGATTATTCTTGACGTTACTGATCTGCATCAAGCCGGAATTAGAAAAATTATCAGTAATCAAAATCTCATTTGCAGATCGTGCATTCTCAGCAACGTAATAGGTGTTGTCCTCGGATTGTGTCCATATAAGAAGAATTGAAGAATTGAAAACAAGTTATCTATCTACTCAAAGCAAAATGGATGGAAGCCCCTTATGGCAAACATCAAAGGAAAAATTCGCGAATTTCAGAGGCATCCTCTTTTGGATTAAATTAAAAAAATGTTTTGTAAAGCTTTATCAATATGAAATTAAAATAAAATTTAACTTTAATGATTTTTTATGTAAATGATTCAGTACGGTTGTTAAAAATGGTTTCCTTACTTTACGCGACAGACCTTATTTAATTAATATTAATTATACTACACTAACCCACAATATCTAGCGTTGCAGTTGATGATTTTTGCATAGTTGCATATCTAAAAGTAAAATATTGAATATTATATTACGATAATTAGAAAAATCTTACCAATTGTGTATTAATCGAATGAGAGCCTTTCCGATTAACATAGGAGTGTTGTATATCCTTTTTAGGAAAATTCCGCGATATGCGTCCCTAAACCTATTATATTAGGGAAACCGTATTCTTTTAGAAAACTAAGAAAGAAAGAATTATGTATAAGAATTATATTAATATAAATATGTACTATATACGTTGGTTGCTTTCCTTGCTTTAGCATTATTGATTTCATCCGGTGTTTGGGTAAATCGAATATATTTCCCAGATAATTGCTCGGTGATTATCGAAGCATATTTCCTAACACAATTAAAAATTTTTTTCTGGTTCATAAAAGCTAATGTGTCACTACCAACTCGCCTTTGGTAGCTGCCACTAACAAAAAAATTGAATACAGATAAAATCGAGAACGGAATAAAACATAATAGCTAAATAAATATTTATGATTAGTAAAATCGTTTTAGAATTGCAAAGTAGATACAATATATATTCAAGCGACAGATGGTAATAAATTCAAACAAAGACAGTTAATGGAAATTACCCTAGTAAATTTATACTAATCAAATGCACTAATCGCTATACGAAACCAAAAATCGAATTATTAATTTTAAAAATATGTAGTATGAGTATAGTAATTAAGGAAAAGTATGTTTTTAATATTTTTAAATTATTTATTGCATCCCTCTAAGTGAAGCGGAATTTTTTGGTATCCGTCGATTATATTGCCCACCTCTCGTATTTACTCTATAAAATCTATAGCGATGTTTATCGGCAGACGGTACATCTCTTTAAACCTAATTAATATAAATAGAAGCTATTTAATGTATTCACAACTTTATTGAAATAAACATACATCGAAAGGGTTTAGGCTATCTCGCATTCTTTTGCGTAAAAATCTCATATGGTTATGCATTTCGTAGTACATCATAACAGCAATCGGCACCACAGCACTCATTGTTTTTCTTGTTTAAATGTTTATTAAAACTTTAAAGACTAATAAAAATTATTTAATTAACAAACTATCCACAATTATAAGTTATAAATAAACAAAAACACATATAATTGAAATGTCACTGTGTGAAATGTCAGTTGCCTGTAAACATAAGATAATGAATAAAACTTCCATATGCGTCTGATTTAATAAAAAAAAATATTGAAAATTTACTTGCGTTTTTCTAGCAACTACAAGAAATTATATCTAGTTTTTCGTGCGCTACAATCTGCGCATGGTTCCTATACTGATCTACTATAATTTTAATTCATATATTTTAAAATTAAGCAATAAAATTAATATATAGTACCAATCTACCAATCGGAAACTCTACGATTCCACGTGCTACTACCAACCATTAAGGGGTATTTTAAAACTATTTTATCTAACTTTATGTTAAACCTGATATGATCAATGATGAGATGTTGGATAACGCCGATTTTTCAAATTTAAATAATATTTTAGAGCTAGAGAAAATGTGTATCGGAGCCAAGTCTGACATAATTATCAAAAGTGGGACAATTTCAGAAGACGCAGTCAACCGCGTGAAGAATTCTTGTTGTAAGTATTATATGGAGTTGTGTAGCCAAATCCACACTCGAATTAAATTCGAAGATGACGTGTTAGTGGCCGTACAGTGCTTGAACCCTAAACGTAAGGCAGGAAATTTGGCAACACTTATTCGGTTGTTTCCGAATTTGGTTGCTAATGATTCTATAGAAGATTTAGATGAGGAATGGTACTTCCTAATTAATCAAGAAACTGTTGTTATTGAACAAAACATCGAAGATTTTTTGGCGATTAATATTTAATTTGAAAAATGGTGCTAACGAGAAAATGTTCCAAATCTTCGAAATTTCGTAGGATATATTTTGACTTTTTAAATCAGCCCAGTTTGCTGTCAGGAGCAAAGTAACACGGTCTGAACAAGGTGTTAATCAAATACCTCTTAACAACCGATTTTCTAGTTTAGAGGTCGTTGACCCCAACGCAGCGCCGACTTTGAAAAATGAGAAACCGCCTCCGATTTATTTAAGGGAAGCATCTAATAATGATCTGGTTAATAACATCGCAACATTAACATATTCTAAATTTTATATTGCCCCGCTCAAAAGAGGTAACATAATGAAACAAAGATTCAAACATTCAAAATCGCTGGCTTCAGAGCCCTAGTTAAACATTTTGATGAAATTGGTAAAAAATATTACACATACCAGCTAAAAAGTCAAAAAGGGCTGACTGTTGTGCTAAGTGGAATTGAAAGCTGCGTAAATGTTAGCGACATACAAGCTGCGCTTGCTGCGGAAGGTTTCCAAGTCAAATCTATTGGTAATATAGTAAACCGTGAGAAGGTACCTCAATCAATGTTCCATTTGGAACTAGAGCCAGAGGAAGAAAAGTCAAAAGGAGTTCACAAGATTTACAAATTAAAATATTGTTACGTCGTAAAATAGTAATTGAAGAACCTAAGAAGAGGTCTGGACCAGTCCAATGCATAAAGTGCCAAGAATACGGACACACGAAAACATACTGCACCTTAAATGAAGTTTGTGTTATTTGCGGTGAACTCCACGAGTCCAAACAGTGTGATAAGTCTCGCAATGACCCATCTGTCTTACGTTGTAATAACTGCGGCGAAAATCATACTGCAAACTATAGGGGTTGCGCAGTGTATCTGGACTTAAAACTAAAAATAAACCCTAAAATGAAAGCTGAGCAACAAATGCTCAACATGCAATTTAATCAGAGGGTCGTGTTTTCAAAAAATACAATAGTCACCAAACCAACGAATGCAAACACACAAAATGATAATTTGGAGACGTTTGCCAGCAGTTTTGCACAGCCAGGTGTTTCTTACGCAAGTATCCTAAAAGGTAACAACCCGAAACCAAAAGTTCATGTTAATGAGGAGGAACTAAACATTTATACCATGGTTAATAAATTAACCGAGACCATTCAAAGTTTCATGATGATGATGGAAAGACAAATGAGCATGATGATGCAAAATATAAATACGCTTATGCAAATTATAGTCAACAATCAAAAATAGTTATATGGAATGCCAACGGGCTCTCGCAACATAAAGCTGACTGCAGTCTTAATAAAAAGAAGATTAAAGCACTTCGAGCTCCAGAAATATGCTAAAGATCACATTCAAGCTACAACTATCAGTTTGGAAGAATGGTCTGGGAAATTTTTAATATCGGCTGTCTACTGCCCACCGAAACACGCAATTAAAAAACAGCAATTTATCGATTACTTCAATCAGTTGGGAATCAAATTTCTAGCAGGGGGTGATTAAAACGCTAAACATGTGCAATGGGGTTTGAGGTTGACGTCACCCAAGGGCAAGCAACTTTACGAAGCAATAAACGAGAAAAACCTAGATTATTTATCATCTGGACATCCCACATATTGGCCTACAGATAGAAAGAAAATTCCTGATTTAATAGATTTCTGTGTAATACGAGGAATAGCTCGCAACAATGCTCAAGTCGTTGACTGTTATGATTTATCATCAGATCACTCACCAATAATAGTAACACTAAGTACCCAAGCATTAAAAACTGAACCACCCCAACGTTTAACAAACAAACTAACGAAATGGGTTCTCTATAGAAACATAGTAAATGTGAATTGTCATCTCAATGTTCCACTTCGCACACCAGAAGACATTGATGCCGCGATAGAAAACTTAAGTCAAATAATGGAAATGGCTGCAAAAAAAAGCTATTCCGGTGAACAAAAATTCCGATAAAAATACAAGGCTTTCAAGTAACATTCAAAAGTTATTGGCAGAGAAGCGGGCAATTCGGCGGCTATGGCAGCTTCACCGATCTCCTTTGCATAAAAGGAAATTAAATAGAGCTATTAAAGCTCTGAGAGAAGCAATACGGGAAGAACAAAATTTAGGAATACAGAATTACCTAAGTGAGCTCACAGCAACAGAAAAAACCGATTACTCACTGTGGAAGGCAGCAAGAAATTTAAAAAGGCCAGAGATATCGAACCCACCGATAAGGAAACCAGATGGTCACTGGGCCAGAAGTGACTTAGAAAAGGCCATCGATTTCTCTAACCATCTACAAAAAGTGTTCACCCCAAACGAACAAAATAACGATTGCGTGCTACCACAGTTTACGAGGGACGAGTCGAACCCAAACCCAGTAAAATTTAAATGGAAATGCGTCAAAACGGTTATCAAAAACAGTATAAATCCTAAGAAAGCGCCAGTTCATGATCTAATAACTGGAAAAATGATCAAAGAATTACCAGATAGATGCATAAAATATATAACATATATTTTTAACGCGAACATGAGATGTGGATACTTTCCCCAAAAATGGAAAATATCTAAAATTATCATGATTCGTAAGCCAGGTAAAGACGAAACCCAAGTCTCGTCGTACAGGCCAATAAGTCTACTTCCGATAATTTCAAAGCTTTTTGAAAAGATGCTACTACAACAACTAATACCTATATTATCTGAAGGTCGCATTATACCAGATCACCAATTTGGATTTAGAGAGCAGCACGGCACAATAGAACAGGTGCACAGAATTGTAAATACAATTAAGTTTTCCTTAGAAGAAAAGAAATATTGCTCGGCAGTTTTCTAGGATATTACACAAGCTTTCGACAAAGTATGGCATGAAGGATTAAATTACAAAATTAAAACTCTTCTGCCTAGACAATTTCATTCAATTCTTGACAACTACTTAGCCCAAAGAATGTTCCAGGTGAAACAAAATACGGCCACTACTGATCTAGCCGAGATAAAGGCAGGAGTACCACAAGGTAGTGCATTGGGACCTGTGCTATACTTGCTGTTCACAGCTGACTTACCAATAACTGAAAAAATTGTCACTTCAACTTTTGCTGATGACACAGCTATATTATTTTCACACAAAAATCCTCAAAATAGAAGATTGGTTAAAAACTTGGTGGATAAGGACGAATGAATGTAAATCAACACATGTAACATTCACATTGAATAAACGTACATGTCCAGGAGTAAAATTAAACAATATCACAATTCCTCAACAAACAAACGTCAAATATCTCGGTCTTCATCTCGATAGAAGATTGACATGGAAAAAGCACATTGAAACAAAACGCAATCAATTAAAAATAAAATTTTCTAAAATGTACTGGATAATCGGTAGAAAATCGAAACTCTCTCTAGACTACAAGGTTCTACTATACAAAGCGATCCTAATCCCTATATGGACATATGGTATCCAACTATGGGGCTCAACTAGTGCATGAAATATAGATATCGTACAAAGAACGCAAGCAAAGATACTTCGTAGCATTACAAATGCCCCTTGGTATATTCGAAACAGCAACATCCATAGAGATTTAGGAATCAAAACTGTTAAAGAGACAATTAAATCATGCAGTCTAAAGTACCAACTGAAACTGGAATCACACCCTAACGAATTAGCTAGAGAACTACTAAGGCAACCGAAATACAGACGGCTGCGCAGGGCAGATCCTCTAGATTTAATTAACTGAGAAATATAATCTAATAATTACGTGCATGATGAGCTAACACACTAAAATTAAGTAAATAATAATAATTTAATAATAATAATGCATAATGATATTAAGTATTAGGTTAAGGCTTAATTTAAAATAAAATATAGTTTTTAAGAATTTTACACTTCTTGTTAGTTTCGTATAAAGAAAGATTCAAGAATAAAGCCTTTGGCAATAGTTACAAAAAAAATTGACTTTTACGCATAGCAGGGCATCAAAGACAAAAAGCGAAATTTATTGTTAACCTCCCACGGCGCGGAAGTTATTTGGCGGGACAAATGCAAGCCAATGGAATCCCTCCAAGGAGCTGCGATTACTAAATATAATAAATAATTTGTATGTTGTAATTAATATATGAATCTGGTATAAAGCCTATATTGGTTTTTTTAATTATTTATTAATATATGCCGACGTTTCGAGTATAATTCATACTCATTTTCAAGGGAAATCTCAAAACAGAAAAAAATGTTAAAGGTATACACGTAAAACTATTTAAAAAAAAAATAACCTTTGTAAACTTTTAAAAATGATTGAACTAGACTTCCAAAAACCTTTGATAAACCGACAATCGTCAAAAAAAAAAAATTTTTTTAGCTCAAGGAATATGAATCGATGCTCTATAGACCTAAAATAAGCTTTCGACACTGTGCCACATAAAATTCTACTTTCAAAAATTGCAAAATTTAATCCTTCCGTAGCCACCCTCTCCATTTTAACATCATATTTCACTAGCCATGTCCAATACATGGTTGTAAATGGCATAAAGAGCGAGCCGCTGACTATGGTATCTGGGGTGCCGCAGGGGGTTCTATTCTTGGTCCAATTCTCTTTAACTTCTTCGTTAATGACATGTTCAATATAGACATGTTTGGAAAACTTTTTTTGTACGCTGATGATTATGTTCTAGTGTATTAATCTACAGACGCTCTGAACCTTCTTGATCAAATGGCACAAGATGTTATTAAAGTAGAATACTGGAAATTAAGACACAACATTTTACGGCATTTGGCTGGTATTATTGTTACTGCTCTTTATAGATAAACTTCAACAACTTTTAAAATTTTAACTTTTAAAACGTTATTATTTTTTATTTTGATAAATTATTCGTATAAGATTTCAAAATCTCACGCACTACCTCTTCAGCTAACAAGCAAAAATTTACAAAAATGTCAAAACCGCCACAAATGCGATGTGAATCGAATATCGTACTGTATGTCTTGATGTTAGTATAATGTGCGATTTAAGAAAACACGTTGAAATTTTATTTTGTTCGAAGAAATCTACATCATCGTTGAAGTTTCCCTTCTTACAAAATAAAATGCAACTTTCAAGATTAACATTTAATAAGCAACTGTTTGTACATTCGCTTAATATTTTTTATAATTATTACTTTCTACGAAAATTCATGTCATTACATATACCACCCACATTTTCATTTTTCAATCCAAGTAATAATAGCAGAATTACATGTATCAATATAAAACTGTCACATAAAGCAGAAATAATCTAAATTAATGGCATTACCAAGACGATATCAATGAAAACAAAATACTTTATAAGGAGATTTACTTAATCCTGTGTAGACAATCATTAAAATTATGATGATATTAGACACAATAATACAGAGGTCAACATTTGCTGCTTAGGATGAATTTAACATTTTTAAAGAAAACATTTTATCTTTATTAGATTTCACTAGAGACATGCTAATATCGAATTGTTTGTAAGGTATGATTTAGTTTGAATTAAGTAACTAGGAACCAATTAATAAATGCCCATGAAAAACTCTCATAAATACCTTACTTACACACTTAATCTTACCTAATTTCTGGCTAGCATCCCATGCAATGAAGAGAAGCCAACTTGAAGTGTAGATAGAGTAAGCTAAACTTTGGAGAAGAGAATTAGTTGATTTTCTTGCTTTATTCCAAAACAATTTTTGTTAGAAAATCCCAATATATCTTTAGCTATAGCTTTATGCCTCTATTACACCAAAAAAGTTTTACTGCCAGTAAAAACGAAACGAGATAAAAATATAGATATTCTTTATACTAGAATGAAACAAAACACAAAATCAGTAAAATTTACTGACAAAATATTTGTGCATGTGTTTGTGATGTTGCCATAATAATTTTAAAAAATATGTATTGAGAGTACTTTTTATGGCAACATTTCAATACATATGAAGAAATATTGTGTGGCGATTGAAAATATTTTTCTCACACATGTATCATCAAATTTTTTATAGTTAATTATGGTATAACGCTCTTTTCTGTCATTTTTGATTATATTATTTTTCAAAGTGAGCAAAAACAGTGGACATTTCTTTTAATTAACTGTTTTGGGTATATAGTACATTTTTTAAAATCGCGAATAAAAACCACTAATTTTAAAATTGTCAACACACACAACAAGCCACATAAAAAAATAAATTTGTTTGGTTATGTTTTTTAGCTATAAAATCTTGCTATAACAAAAAAAAATATTTGTCTTCTTCACTCCAATGCAATTTTATATCATGTTTTCTTTTTTTGGTTTTCCAGTATTTTTTACTGACAGTACATTTTTCTTGGTGTAATAGAGGCATTACCCAATAAGCTATAGCTTTACTAAAATTGCTTAAAGAGAAAAAGATATTGTTACATGTTGATGTTAAATGTTGATGTTACATTTTCTAATATAAAAAAACACATTTTGGAAATGCAAATTTTTTTATTTAAACTTAAAGTTGTTCATGTGACCACCACGGCTAATGTTCCCAGGCCTACATCCGTACTTCAAAATGTTTAATGAGTTTTTCCACAAAAAGCTGCTCAATGGCTTCAATTTAAGCTCGAATGTTGTTCTTAAGATCATGGATTGTTGATGGTTCATTGATATACACGTTAATTTTCAAAAAACCCCCAAAAAAATAATCTCGCTTGTGTCAAATTGCCAAAAGACCTTGGTGATCAACTGATATTAGTCGAGGGTTTCACGATTTACGTGACATATGGCACCGTCTTGTTGAAACTAAAGATTATTAAAATCAATTTCAACCAATTTTGGCCACAAAAAACTAATTAACATGCCACAATAGCGCTCACAGGCCAAAAACCACACCAAACAGAAACTTTTTCTGGATGCATTGGTTTTTCATGAATATTTTCAGTCTCCCAAATGCGACATTTTTATTTATTATCGTATCCGTCTAGGCAAAAATAAGCTTCTAAGAAATTTTTTTGAACACCCGGTCAACAGAAACGATACGTTGCTGATGGTCAGCTGACTTCAACTGTCGAGTGATATATATTTTGTAAGGATGCATGTGTAAATCCACGTGTAAAATTCGATATAAAGTGGTTAACGACACGTTTAGTTGTTGGGAACGACGATGTTTGATGGAGCACGCTTTATAATTTTTATTTAATACTATTTTAGAATTTATTGCTTTTTCACTGCGATTAACGTTTCACGAGAAAACGATTATACAACAAAATCTAATCATTTATTTGAATATACTGCCATCTAGACATAAGATTGAAATAGTCGACATAAAATGGCAATAAGGCCATTAGTATCTAGGTATACTGGTACCAGGCAGTTCTACTTCTTACGTCATCAAATGTATGCCTACAGTTTC
The DNA here is from genome assembly GCA_947310385.1 of Nephrotoma appendiculata. Classification (NCBI taxonomy): domain Eukaryota; kingdom Metazoa; phylum Arthropoda; class Insecta; order Diptera; family Tipulidae; genus Nephrotoma; species Nephrotoma appendiculata. Next base: position 87,521,873 of record OX371225.1, read on the forward strand.
TTTTCTGAACTGTAGATGGCTGTAATGTTTGTAAAAAAAAATCTTAATATTTTAATAATAATAGCTGCGTTTTTAAAATACAATATTAAAATATTTGTGCTTCGTATTCACTGTATCGAATCCTAATAAAGAACTTGGGTTCCATTTGAAACGCGATATTTTAAAACGCGAATTATCAAAACGCGATATTTCAAAACGCAGATAATTCAAAACGCGATAATTCAAAACGCGATACGGTACAAGACGCGATATTTTAAAATGCGATATTTCAAAACGCGATACAGTGCAAAACGCGATATGGTACAAAATGCGATATTTCAAAACGCGATATTTCAAAACATGATATGGTACAAAACGCGATATGGTACAAAACGAGCATTTAGGATCGGGTTATATCAGGTGGGTGAAGGGGAAATTTAATTTCATTTTATAGGAATTTAAAAATTGATAGGAGCGAGAGTATATAGGATCAGTATCAATCGGGTCGCTGCGCTTCCGTCGCTTCGCAATACACATTCTGTACCATAACGCGTTTTGAAATATCGCGTTTTGAAATATCGCGTTTTGTACCATATCGCGTTTTGTCCCATATCGCGTTTTGAAATATCGCATTTTGAAATATTGCTTTTTGTACCATATCTCGTTTTGTCATATCTCGTTTCGAAATATCGCGAAATATCGCGTTTCGAGCGGATCCGAAAGAATTAATACCAAGTCCATATCATGCATTGTATTATTGAATAAATTTTATACAGTGGTGGTCAAAATTATTTGTGCTATGTAAAAATTGTACAATTTATTCTGCAAAAATTAAAATATGGGCTAAACACTTAATTAAACAATTTTGTTTTGTATATTTATTGTTAATTATTGATATTTCATTTAGTAAAAAAAAAAAAAAAAATCATAACAATTCATATAAATAAAATCAAAAAACAAATGGACAAAATTGTACCTCATCACAAAGTTGATTAAAAGTAACAAAATTAACCGTAATTTATCCATAAACGTTATTTTCTCCATAAACTCAGTAGGATGTATTGTCACCATTGTTGTTAACCACTTCTTGAAGGCGATGCGGCATGGATTGGACCAGGTTTTCTAGGATTTGCTTGGGGATTTCATCTCATATGCGTTTTATTTCGTCAAACGTTTCATTGGGCGTTCTTCCAATAGTTGTTGTTATTTTTTGTTTAATGTAATGTCATAGATTCTCTATGACATTAAGATCTGGGCTTTGTGGTGGCCAGTCTATAGTTTCTTGGTCCAATTCTTTAAAAAATTTAGTTCTAAATTTACTTTTATGGATTGGAGCATTATCTTGCTGCAATACGAAGTCTGTTCCTATCAATTTATATCCGGAAACAATTGCGTACTCATACAAATTAAGAAAAATTCGAAATTTTTTCGAAAAAATGCCGGCATTTTTTTATTTTTTAATCAATTTTTTTCCTTTTAGTTCATTCCAAGGGCGATTTAATTCTGAATAAACCCCGTTTTTTTTCAGACGTTTCTGAGAGTAGTTATGATGCACGCCGGGAATTTTCAGTGTTTTTGGAAAACCCTTGCTTGCAGATGACCTTGGGCTAAAAAAAATCTAAAATTTTTTTTTTGTACTTTCAGTTAAATAAAATGTCAATGGAAAGTTTCATTAAAAGATCCCTCTGTTTATTCCATATTAAAAAAAAAATTCAAAAACTTTTTTTTTCAATTTTGAAGGTGCTATGTCCACTTAAAACAATACAGTTCTTGTGGACACGAAAATTAGGACAAAATGAGCACCTGCAACATTTTGTAACAAAAAAAAAAAAAAACATTGTTCCCGTTACTATGTTACTAAATTTTTTTTAGTGATACGTAGGTACAAATAATTTTGTCCCAAAAAATAAGACACAAATAATTTTGTCCATTTGTTTTTTGATTTTATTTATATGAATTGTTATGATTTTTATTTTTTTTTTTAATGAAATTAACAATGAATTAACAATAAATATAAAAAAAAAATAATTGTTTAATTAAGTGTTTAGCCCAAATTTTAATTTTTTGCAGAATAAATTGTACAATTTTTGCGTGGCACAAATAATTTCGACCACCACTGTAGTATATGCTTGTTCTCAACATCTCTGTACAACTCGACATTTATGGTGTATATGCCATGCCGGGTTGGTTAGTTTATAATCATATCTACCATATAATAATAACCGTATTGCGTTGGTAAAAGTGAATTAGGATTTAGTTTTGGATTTAGCAGCCATTTTTATATTTAGTTTTTGGCTTCAAAGTTTGTAAGTAAAATTGTTTTTTCCTATGTATATTTCGTGATTTTATTAATATTTTAATTTTATTTTATAAACATAATAATATTTAAGACAATTTTGTAGTTTGAAATGTCACTTTAAATATTTTAGTACAAACAAAAAATCAATTGGATTTACTTAAGTTCAAAATCATTTTGGATTTAGATGAATCCATTTGTGTTAACTTTTAATGCGATTGTTGTTGTAAATGACCAATGCAATCCGCTAAATAATAATTTTTGGAGAATAATACGTAATAATATATCACAAATTATTTCACCCCACATATTTTTTATTGTTTTATCACTATACACCCAAAGAATAAAAGAGTGTGTTAAATAAAATTAAAAAACACATGCGAAAAATCTACTGGACATTTTTTTTATAACAATACTACTTTAAAACCTTAATTTAAATTTCGACACAAATTTTTGTGTATTGTTTTATTACTGCTCTCTCGAAATTTATTTAAAGTAAAATCTTCATGTAAAAAATGGCCTTAAATTTTTTTATTTCATTTATGTTCGTGTTAGTGCTGCGTCACCGAAAAATGTTTGTTTGTGTTGGTGCTGCTTCACTGAAAAATGTTTGCTTAAAAAATGAAATGTAGCGTCGTCGGCTTCTACATCGTTACTTAAGAGCAGATCTACGAAATACTAAAAAAACACATAAAATTATTATTTTATGTTTTCCTAAATGCTTAGCATATTTTTACCCTTGAGATTCAGTTTTAAATTGTTTTATTTATTAACAAATAAGATTTATTTGTTTACAAAATCAAAAATTAAATGTCAAAATGAATGACTTAAAGTTAGATTTTTTTTTCTCAATTACTCTGTATTTTCCCTATATATTATCGCGGCCTTGAACACCAAATTTCAAAAAGACGCAGAAAACATTAAAAAAAATAATCCTTACCAATAAATAGCCTTTATTTTTAATTGATATTATTATAGAATTTTTTGTTTTTTCAGCGCGATTGACGTTTCACGAAAATCTTCCCGTAAGTAAATACTATAAAGCTATTTATGAATTTTCTGCTTCCTGTATCTAAGAATTGTAAATTTCCTTCAAGTAACTTAAAAACATTATTGTTAATTTCTAATAGATGCTCGTAAGGCGTACAAGACGAAAAATTTCCAAGATTTGTCGAATTTTTGAACTTCTCTGAACTGTTGGTATGGCATTATTGAGATAATCAACAAAAATGTCTGGCTTTACTTTTACTGTCGTTCTTATGGCGCTGGCAACTTAATATTTGGGGTGTCATTTTGACATTATTATGTTTTTAAATTGTTTGGCTCGAAATGCTGTCTTATTAGTTTAGGCATTAATTTCATTTGTTGAAGGCATTTCCATCAAATTCTCCCTTCTCGCAAGGATCTCCCAATTAATGGAAACAGTTTAAATATGAACTTTTGTTCCGAATAGCCGTTTGTTTTTATCAAAACTCGCCATGTCGGTAAAATTTAAAAATGATCTGAACTTATTTTGCCTGAGACTTACTTTACAATCTTTTCCTTTTTAATCGTTTTTTTCGTATATGCTATATAATTTTCAAAATATTTTCAGGAAACGAAAAGGCTCCTATGAAAACTGCCACTTCCGATGGACCGATTTCAGCCAAAAATCATTGGGATATCCTAATGTTGGAAAAGCTACTACGTAAAAGAAAGTAAAAAATTATTTTATGTTTTCATTTTAGAATTTTGTCATTTCTTTGTTTTATTTGGAATTTTGGTCTCGTATAACTCAGTAACCGTTTGGCGTTGAAAAATAGTAACCAATCGAACCATGAAAGAATTTGAAGTGGTTCGTTCCCAAAAAAAAAATCGTCAAGAATAAAACCAAATTAAATTGGAAAACCACGACCTATCCTCGAATTGTGAAATGAACTGTTCAATTTAAAATTATATTATTTTTCTTAAAAGTTGAACTAAGTTATTTTAAACCATCGTAAAGATGAACCAAAGTGTTTGTCACATTCTTAAGCTTAACACGAGATTTAAAAAGAAAATCATATTTACGTAGAGGGGAACTTTTTGGGTTTTTTTCGCGAATTTTATATTTGTGTTCATGGAATCGTTACAAAAAGTTTACCTTCTAAACAACTGCCTTTTCAATATTACATCTCTTTGAATTTTACTTTATAGTAAAGTACAATATTTTTCGTAACATGCTTTATTTGGGATCAGTGTGTAAGTAGCATTTGTTTTCAATCAAACTTTTATTTTAATTTTATACTTTGCTACTTTTTGGATTCGTTTCCCAAATTTAAATAAATTATGCTAAGATTTAAGAAATCACACCATTTTTGGTTTTTTGTGTATAAAACTTTGGTGTACCCAAAAATTGTAAACTAAATTTTTATAAAACAGCCCAGTTTAAAAAACCCTCTTAAAGGAGGAACAAACTAAAATAAAAAATTTACACTTAAAATATGCATGAAAAATTTAAATTTGAATAAGGCAACAAGTGACATGTAAAATCTTCAAAATGTGGTTATATCTTGATGTGGTTATATAATGAGATTATGGTATTTTGAACTAATTACATAGTTTGAAGAAAAATGAAATCATCAATTCCAAAAATTAATCATTTATATTATTATCAACTAAACGCAACTCAATTATGACTAAGCACGTTCAGATACTACCATCATAATCATTTTCGTATTATAGTTATTTGTACAAAGATAACTCATCAAAAAGTTTATAAGAGCGGGGAGAGATGCATAGAGGTGCCGAATTTTGGCAAAAAACAGTTTTTTTTATGAAAACTCATCATTTCCGGTAAAATTTAAAAATACTTCAGCGCACATTTTAATGGAAAAAAAATTATTTTCGTTTATATGATTGCAATCAAAACTGCTGTACAAATTTTGTGCATGCAACCAACAAAAAAAACGCAATAAATTTAGACAAAACTTTATCAGTACGTATGGGGAACATATTGTGGATCATTCCTGAAATATAACAGAATATTTTTGGCACATTTTGAACTCGACCTTACCGGTTTCAATTTTTTTGACCAATTTCCTAACCGTATAACGGGACAACTGAAGGTCAAAAAACTTAACAAATAAATACGTGTCTGTTTTTTGGTTCTAACAACATGATAAAAATAAAAAAATTTAAATCGATGAGATGAAAACGTAACGGATGCTGAATGACCCATATATAAAAAAATCGTTATTTTATAAACCAATTGTTTTATTTTGAAATAATAAAGTATTTGTAATATAATATTAATAATATTATTCAATTTATTTATTAAACTCAATAAGTAAAAACTAAGCTTAACAAATTTAATTATAGTCGAGATAACGAGTCGGTAATCGCCAAAAAATGCGTTGATTGATTTGGTAGAAGAGAATGTGCTTTTCATACAAGGTAGGTAGAATAATGTGTTAATAATTTCAATTTCAAATAAATAATAACTTTACTTAAATGAAAACACGTTACCGCCCAAGGAGCGAATGACAAAAAGGCGGTTTGGGACTCGATTAGCGAAGCATTAAACAAACTTTTGGACCAGTATGTAAAAATTCTGAACAATGGAAAGATGTATTTGTATATTTAGAATAAGAAAAACAATGTAAAAGTAAAAAATCACTGCAACCGTAGTGGAATGGCTCCCTTAACAAATGTTGAGGTTGGAGGCGATTGGCTTGATGACGAAGCCACAGTTATGTCTGAATGGGACTGGAAGATTGTCCAAATGTGTAATCTTCAGCTACTCGTTCTGAATTCAAACCTTGAAGATGGCTTTAATCTCAGAGTAAGTTAAAATATACATGTACTGAATTGTTCATTAATTATTATATTATGTAAATTAATAAATAAAAAAAAAAAATTATACATGAATATTTAATTTAGTCAGCTTCTCTTCTAAGACGATCTGCCCAGATCAATGGAAAGTCCCATAAGAATATTATTTTTTTTTTAATTTAAAGATCAAAATTTTGTAATTTATAACTCTTTCTTTAAGTAATTGCCCATCAAACAACACCATTCATAGGAAGCCAGAAAATGCCACAAAAGTAGTTTTAGCTATACAGTAGCGCTCCATAACTTTGTGAAGTTGAATGATTCTGCGAAAAAATATTGTCCTAGCAACTTCGTGGATTGGGAGGATGAACTTTGTACTTTACACGACGGCGAAGTGAGACGAAACATAAATCAGTTGGAATCAGCGCAAATGGGATCAAGAAAACGCTACCACATATGCCTTTAGTTTAAGAAACGAGATGAAAAATTATTTATGCAACGAGGGAGCTGTATCATTTCAGTATTCTCGAATATATTTATAAATAATTTTGTTGTTATCAAAATATATTTCATTTAGCTAATAATCACAATTTCAGTTTCATCGTAGTAAAATTTTCCAGTGCTTGCATTAGCATGCTAACTTTAAATGCGTCTCGTTCTTGAGTATTCATTTTTTTCATAAAACACCCGATCGGTCGTAACAATAGCCCATCTTCATCATCATCAATGCTTTTCGATTTTATTTTATTATGAAATTCTTTCAAGGTAGATCGAAATTCGTCTGGTAAAAGATCTTCTCTAGATTTTCCTGTTTTTTTTTTGTATTCAATGAAGATGTTCAATCTTCATCATATGTTAAAATAGAATTTTCTTCTGTAAGACTAACTCAAAGAACTGCATAATCGCTTTGAAAACATCCAGGTTTTCATCAAAAAACTACAAGTTTCCACCATCCTACAAGATAAATATTTAATTTATTTTAATCATGCATTTAATCATGCGTTCTTAGTTTTAAACTATCAGCTAAAAATTCCAAGGTAGGTTAAAATTCCCATTGAGGCGAGATTACCGCACGCGATCCCGATGGTTGAGATAGTTTTTTTTTCGCGCACAAACCTATCTCTGTATGGCTACCCGAATTGGCCACCAGAAAAGTTGAATTAGGAAAAGTGAACTAAAAAAAGTGTTATTTGTATGAGAAATTTCTACTTATTTTAGTTCGTATTGTAAACAAATTTTCTGAATTTAAAAAAGTAATTACAACAAAAAAAAAACTCAATTCAAAATTTATTAAAAAATGTAGATGATATTTCATTTTTTAGAAAACTTATCTTAATTCATTTTCAAATTGATTTAAAATACGTTTATTTTATTTCATGTTTTGCCGATTATTCTTAATTCATTTTCAAAATGAATGGAAGATGATTATTTTTATATTATCTCCATACCAGAATCTACTTAAATATAAGTCCTGCTAACTCCACACATATAAAATAAACAATAACTAAGTAAAGATGTATTGGAAATATTTTTTCCGTAGTAATTTTTTTTTTAAATAACTAAGTATAATAGTGTTGGTGCAGAAACAAAAAAAATGAGCAAAAAAAAATTCAAATTAACGTTGCATTGTTAGTGTAACCAACGCACTCTTTGTTAGTTTACTTTAAATAGGTATCTGTCAATGAGAGAGTAAGCAGGACTTATATTTAAGTAGATTCTGTCCATACCCATTACACATACATAGGCACTGGTTTTACTAATAATTATTTTTTCTTTTTTGTGTCTATACTGTTCGACATTTATAACGGTACTTCACACAATATATCAAAGTAATTCAATTCTGTTGTTTTCTCATTTTGTTTTATTGGAGTCTAATAAATATAGCGTAATCTGATTCAATTGTTTTCTCTTTTCGTATTCTGTTTGATTATTGTTTCTCATTTTCATTCCTTCCCTCTTCCCAAAAAATATAAAATTCAGTTAGATGGTAATTGGTATTGGTAAACCTTCGTGATATTCAGTGTTGATTTAATTAAATTGTGTGTGATTACTAAATTTTTATCCGATTTCATTAAAAAAAAAAATATAAAATGGATTATGAGATCATTCCTGGCAAAAGGATAAATTCAAAATTATTATTTTTAAAAGCAAATTTATAAAAAAGAATACAAGAATAAAACTCATGCAGTGTACATATGTTGCATACTTAACTGTAAAGCTCTTGTTGCAATTAATGAATATGATATGTGCCATAAGGTTGAAACATTTAATGAACATATTCATTCGCATAATCCAGAGGCTAAATTCAACGAGTTAAATGTGATTAACCATATTAAAATGAAATGCTCTGAGACAAATACGCTAGTAGGCACGTCAACGGCAATTGGAAACGTTCACGAAATTTTTAATACGGCTTGTCAAAAGTAAGTTCTATTTTTCTTTAAATCTATGTATCGTTTTACAGTCAAGATTAGTTTTCTGATTTTTGGCATATAGCTCTTTCAAACTTATATGAATCTTAATGAAGTGATTAACATAAATACTTTTATGCAAATTAGATTCCAAAAGGCACCGAAGGCTTGAATTTTTCAAAAATGCAACGCAATTTGTTACAAATTCGTAATAACATTTTTAAAATAAATCTGAAAACATGTAAGGCCATTATAGATTCTTTTAATAAAGAGGAGATTATGGAAATTTTTGGTAGAACCAAGCATTTCAATAAATATGAATTTTATAAAGGGTGTTTTGAAAGGGATGGATTCTCATATTGCATTTTCGCTTCCCAAAATATGGTTGAACTAATTTTGGAACATATTCAACCTGCACGACGACTATATCCAATGGACGCAACATTTAAAATATGTCCTGTATCGTACTTTATTCAAGTTTTAATAATTTATGTCGAACATATGTATAAGGTTAGTACACTTTAAATTTTTAGGTTATCCCATTTATTTTTATATTGATGTCCAATAAATCTGAAGTGAAGCCTGCTTCTATTTTATATTCTTGTTGGTTTCATTATTGCCAGGCAATAAAAAGGCAGGCCAGCAAAATTCCACAGTTTTTTCACTGTGTTCGGAGACAAACAAATCTGAAACGGATTTATTATTAAATTTTATGTTTACCATTATTGCCACCTGAAAATATAATTGAACAATATAATGTAATTCGCCGAGAAGCAGAAGCTGCAAACAAAATGTTATTTCAACGATTTTTGCAATATTTTGAGAAGCAATGGCTTCAAAATGTAGATTATATTTTATTTTGCTAATTTTTGATTTATACACATTTGATTGAACTTAAAAATTATTATTTGTGCAGGAAGGTCCTCATAAAATATCGGTGTTTGATCGTAAAATACGAACAACTAGTGCCCTAGAAGCCTACAACGGTGTGTTGTCTAAAAAAATTATTAAGAAAGGCCACTTTTTTAAATTTATCCAAATACACGGAGAGAAATCGAAGAATACATTATTCCTACCAGGCATCTATTATTCCAAAATGAAGTTCACAATTTAACCCAACTTATCTAAAGAATAATAACACATATTTAGGATCAATACATTCTTAGCAACAAAAGTTAATATTATTCCGAATAAAGACAAAAAATATTATTAATTCCTTTTAGTTTTGTTCTTAAAAAGAATAATTAAATATTTTTTTTGAAAAATTTATTCACAAATCGGAATAGTTTAAATTTATTTTAGGAATAAATTGTTTACTATATTGAATAGTTGAATCAAATACTAGGAATAGGCTATTAAATGACAAAGAATAAATTGATCTTATAAGGAATAATTAAGCTTAACAAGTAAGAATAAACTATTCAATTATAAGGAATAAGTTAATCGTTATAAGTAATAGTTAAACCAAATATTAGGAATACGCTATTGAATAATAAGGAATAAACTGATCGTACAAAGAATAATTAAATCAACTAAACAAGAATAAACTATTCAATTATAAGGAATAAGTTTATCTTTATAATTAATAGATAAATGAAAAAATTAGGAATAAATTTACAATGATAAGGATTAAATGGATCATTACAAAGATTGAATTTTTATTCTAAATATTACAAATAAAATCACACATAATTTTAATTTAAAGATGTATTTTTTTATTTTTATAGTTTTTTTTTTTTTTTTTAAATTATATAATATTTTATTTAATTTTCTTATATATATCTTATCATAAAATAGCTTTTATTTTTAAATCAAAGAATTTCAACCGGCTTTTCAAAACTTAATATTTTAAAATTAGTAATACAAATTATATTTTAGTTTTTTGTTTAACAAAATAAATTTGAAAATCTTTGCCAAAATGACTTCTTAAATATTCTGTTAACATTAAATATATTTCATTTTCGTGTTTCAAAATATGCAATATTTTATATAATTTTTCATTAATATATAAAAAATAGCCCTATTTAAAATCGGTTTTTTTGTAATTAAGTGATTTATGTACATTTACACGTTCATTTATATTAAATGGAATTATTATAGTTTCGTTGAAATAATCTAATCCTGTTATTAATTGTTTTGCTATATTGTTATAGGAATGAATATTTGATTCTATTTTTAAAAGTGAGTTAGCAAATTTTAGTGAACATTTTTTAGCTACAGAATATTCCAAATTAATTCTTGAGCAGGAAACTTTTTCATATTCAGCTTTTAATGGACCAACTTGCTTTATTATGGAAGGATATTGCGTAATAAAATGATGTTTAGGTCTTAAGTGTAAAACTTTAAAGCAATTTAAATACACCGATGGTCCACTGATGGTCTTTGATTATTTCTCTTAAACAAATAATTTCCAAATCAGTGGAGGTATCTTTATTCTTTACATATTCCCCGACAAGAAGACAAAAATGATGCAAAAATGAATATGTTTCTCTAGCGGAAAAGTGTAAATTTTTATTTTTAATTTTTATCATGTGGCCATTTATCCAATATTTCGTTCAGGGAATCAGAAATGTTTCAATTTCCGTGGCCCTTATAAGAAATGTGCTTTTTCACTTATGTTCTATTGTAGCCAATGGAGTTGTGTGGCAATCCATCCAGTCAATATCGTCCTTAAATAGTTCGTTGCTGTTCCCTGACGATGTGTCAAATTTATTCAAGTGTTCACCTATATATTAAAAAAAAATTAGTGTTATAACTTTTACATGTCAATTAATGATAAAATCTTGTAATTTTCAATTACTTGGTGGTTTTGATTTATTCCTTATTGTGTAAGTGAATATACCGTTTTTTAAAGGCCTTCGATAAAGCTTTGTATTTGGTATATAGTTTGCTGGTATAGCTCGGTATTTGGTATATAAATACAAATTACTTTGGATTCTCCTTTAAAAGTTGTACAATTTTTATCCGCTATTTTATCCAAAATTACTAAGGTCATGGGCGTGTTATT